>JARBDR010000430.1:0-144509 GCA_029721355.1 Tegillarca granosa | reverse complement strand
GAGTTTTTTGCTGTTAACGGACGGACGCACGCACGCACACACGCACGCACGCATGCATCATGCCATAAGCTCATCTGGCTTTAGCCAGTTGAGCTAAAAAAAAAAATGGGTCATGACCTTGACCCCATTTTGAAGGTCATGTAAATAAAAAATTAAAACTGAAAACCCCATGTCATTATCTGTTCAAATAGTCAAGTTATAACAATTTGAAGCTTACAAAATTTTCTAAATTTAACACAAAAACGTGTAACCCATTTTTCACCATAAACAAACTATAGACTTTAGACTCAAGAGAGGCCAATATCACATCAGATTTTTTCTCCAATAATCGGTTTCTGAAAATAAGATTTTTTAAAAGATTTCTGCACCCTAAGGTCACCATGACCTAGTTTCAGTAGCCATGGCAACACCACAAACAAATCTGAAAAACCAACCCAGACATGCTTCTGACCAAGTCTCGTTAAAATCTGTCCAGTACTTTCAGAGAAGAAGCCAAAAATGTGTGTTAACGATGCACACACATACACATGCGCCATGCCATAAGCTCACATGACTTTTGGTCGGGTGAGCTAAAAACTGTGTATTAACACTTTGAAATAAATAAAAATATAACTGAAACATTTGTTCTGTCCGCTAACTGTCCTTTAAAGACAAAAATTAGCAAATCCATTTTTAGTAACAGAGACTAGGCAAGGGCTGAGATCAAGTACATTTGATCAAATTTTGTGACACTTGGCAGATTGAAAGATTCTAGATTAAGAGATGGATTGAATAGTCCATGGGTTTAATTTAGCATTTTGACAACAACCTTTGTTAGAAAAAAAGACATTATTTCTTTAGAAAATACTTTTAACATTCATATACATGTGTATATATATTATTACTCATACCTATTAAAGGTATTCTGCTCTTTCTTTTTCTCAACTTAATGCCATAATTTTCTGGAAATAAATACAAGGGGGGTACCACCGCACTGACGGACATAATTACGTGTCCTTCTGAGTGCACCATCTGCATAAAGAAAAATGACCTATCCTTCGAGTTACATTTTTTGTCATAAATTTCGATATTTATCGATTTTTAGTTTACAATGCAAAGTAAATAACTAGATTTAACATTAGGGGTCTATCCAAAGCAGCCATTTTGCCATAATCCATATTTATTTTAATTCTAAAGTACCCTAGGTTACAAAAAATACATTACATGCATATCAAAATTCCATTTACTTTTTTCAATCATACAATATCTTGTTTGTTAAATTGAATACCTTATAACCACATGAACCATGAACATATCAAACCAACTAAGGATGAAATACATAGAAAAATCCTCCAGTCTAATGTTACATAAAAACTGTTCAAATTTTTCAATTTCATGTTTAAGAATTTTACTAAAATATACAAAACCAAGAATGCAACAGTTTAATAGCTATAATGTTTTAAAGACACAGCTTTTCCTACCTAAATTGGGAATTTTTTAATTAACTCAATTGGAAATATCATTGATGTTTAAAAACTAAAATTGTTTCTGTGTTTTACTAAAAAGATTTGAGACATAGCTACTGAAATGCAGGATCAGCTGATTCAAATATGTTGTCACTGTTAAATTAACCAAGCCACAAATTGATACAGATCACTTGTGGATCACCGAAACAAGGAGAGAAGTCAATCTAGATTGGGATATTTTTTTCAATTGGGGGGAAAAAAAAAGCTTCATTTTTGTATTGGGAATGCCTCCCCATTTCGGCAGTAAAAAAAGGGTAGGAAAAGCCCTGAAAGATGAATTTTTTGCCAAGTGAATCCTATTTAATTATGAATTGTTTCAGCGGTTTCTACATGTATCATATAAAACAAGAAGTGTCAGAAAACAACAATCCCTGCCCTCAACATAACATGAAACACATCAACATAAAAAAGAAGCCCAATAGGGCATATATCGCTCACTTGGTGTGCATCAGCAATTTTCTGTCACTGTAACCATGTACACACCAAGAACAAATCTATTCACAACTTTTCAAACTTAACATGCTAATTCTATATATACTCTACAGGCCTTCTGGTTCATGAGAAGAAGTTATTTTTGGTGTTTTTACATACAAAGTCACTACAACCTTGAACTAAGGTCAAGGTCAACTCTATTTACAAACAAATAAAAAGTCACTGTAACCTTGGATTAAGGTCAAATCTATTATCAAACTTTGTAGAAGTCAACACACTAACTCTATATATGAAGTTTGATATCTATAGGCCTTTTATGGCTTTATGAGAAGTCATTCTTAGCACTTTTACATACAAGGTCACTGTGAACTTAAACTAAGGTCAAGGTTAGATCTATTCGCAAACTTTGAAGAGCTCAACACACTGATTGAATATATGAAGTTTGATGTCTGTAAGCCTTTTGTTTCATCACAAGAAGTCATTTTAGTGATTTTCCACCTTGGTTCACATTTTCAGCCTTGAAGTTAAAAACAAGGTCAACGATTTTTTCAAACATTAAATGGCATTCCTTGTGGATCAAGCACATACACACATACATCATACAACATTAAATGGCATTCCTTGTGGATCAAGCACATACACACATACATCATACCATAACCTCAAGCTGGCTTTAGCCAGGCGAGCTTCAAAATATAACATAAAACTTTAACATTTGACACTGATATATAATTTAGAAAAACAGAGGTTAAAATCCTATGATACACAAATCACCACCACTACCATCACTATAACCAGAACTCATCATCATCATAATAATATTCATCAACATCATCAGCAGCAGAACTCATCATCATAATTGTCATCAAAATCATAATCACCATCGTTAATAATTAACACCACCAACATCAAAATTATCATCACCATTAGCAGCTGCAAAACTTGTCATTACAATCACCACCATCATAATCATCACTATCATCAATAACACCATCAATCATCATCATCACCATCACCAGCAGCAGAACTCAACATCAAAAACCGGCAATCAGTTCAGGAATGGTAGAGGAAAAGCAAACTGACAAACACACATACGAAAGACAGATTTTCCAGGGACAGAACATAAAATAACATGAAGCAGTTATAACATCTTGTTAGAAATATCTTGATATTTGTTGAAATTTTATCCTAACAAAGCGTAACTGAGTTTCAAAAATTGTTTTGATTACCGCTTTTAAAGTGATAAAGTTTGGTACGTTTCTTTCAGTATATGTAACATGTAAAAAGCGTATTTTGTCAGCAACTTGGACAAAAACATTGTCTGATTTGTTTAAAACTAAATCAGTTATATTTTAAACACTTCCTTACATAAAGCACTGGAAACTATAATTAAGTCTTTTGGAAGCAACATTCTTCGCCTTCCAGTTTTAATATTTAATCGTTTTTATGTTGAGCAGACGATTCTTTTGGCCATGCTGAATATGTAAATAATAAATCAAACTTGGAACCGATCTGTAAAGCTAATTCCATTTTTTCCTATAATAAACCAAATCAAACTCAAAAGACAAAATTTGTTTTTGAGTCAAGGGTTATTTTCGGATTCAGCCGGTCCTAAAGAAATAAACTTATTTTTAATTTTGGTTTTATTCTTTTTGGAACAGTGTATCATATACATGGGTAATATGCCAACTTTAAAAACTTTAACAATGATAAATAGAAAACTTTTACAATGTGACCTTTTGACCTTGACCTTCCATCATCAGCCTCTGCAACCCTATTACATATCTTCTATGGGTTAATCATATCATCTGTTTCAAGATGTATGTGATAATTGAAAAAAAATCAACATTAAAAACTAACATTAAACAAAAGTTGAAAACTAAAACTTTAACAAATATGACTTATTGACCGTGACCCTCCATCAACCTCTGCAGCTGAATCACTTATCCTCTACGATAACATGAAAAACATCAACATTTTGAATGATTCAATAAGCAAAGCCTAGCCAGTTACAGTTACTAATGAATATCATGCTCTCTATCTACATGTATATATGATAATTTTTTTTCAAAATATTGTTTTAACAAATCTTATTCCATGCTCAACTCACCTTTTTCTGTACTTAGATTGCAACCATCTTGACCATCAGAACACTGCATTTCAGTATTAGGCAACAAATTAGTAATAACCTACAACAGTTATTTAGAAATTTAAATCATTATTAATTGCAAATTCTTGTTCTGAAAGAATTATAAAAATTCTTTACTGTCGTTGACACAAGAATGTGTCATTTTTACATATGAAATTTAAAGTACAGGTAGCTTGTGCGCAGATACAAGTAGGGATATATTTCTAATTTTTTTGCTTAAAAAATACCACTATATAATTTTCTATGTTATAAGTACCACTGTTATTAGAATTTTGAACAATACACATCTTTCTTTGAAATTATTCATTAAAGTGATAGATGACTTCATTAGGTTGGCATGAATTTTGAAAGAGACAAATAGTTGCAGTGACTGTCATAACAGTTTACCTGAAAATAATTTTATTGACTTCAAACATAATTTGTGATCTTTATATCACAGAATCTGTGACCTTGACTTTTGAACCCATAACCTTAAACTGTATATCATGATATTAATTCATGTATCTATAATATTTTCATGTACATGTCTTTACAAAAAGTTTAAGTATTCTAGATACAAGTATAGTAACAAATGTACTAATTTTAGCATTTACAAGATTCAACACAAAAACGCTTTATCCATTTAACTGAATTACACAAAACGAATAAAGTTTAGGCTAAAGACATCATGTGGTATTTCATTTCCATAAATGATTTAAGTACTTTAAGGTCACTGTGTCCTAGTTTTGGTAGCCATGGGAACCTCACGGACAAATCTCATTTGCAACAGCCAAGTTTCGTCAAATTTGGTTGGGTAGTTTTACAAGAGACCATTATAATGAGAAAAGTTAACACACGAGGCACAAAGATAGATTACAACAACTTATCTGAGCCTCTGGCTTAGATAGTTAAAAATCTTACTGGACAAGACAGTTGTTCTTTTTGCTAAACAATTCATCAATCCCATCTTCATCAAGACAGTCTTCTTGAACTTCTGGAAGCTGAATGCCTTTTAAAAACAAAAACATTAGTAAATAATTTACAGTCACATGATGTAAACTAGCAAGCAATATCAGAGTATCTGTGACCTCTTAATATCAATAGTCATGTCAAAGGTTTTCTCCAGGCACCAATTTTCTCCACCAATCCTGAATTGACCACCTTATATATAAAACATGCATAAGTGAAATATTCTTGATAAGATGTAAAACAACATTAAATCCTATCAGCACAGTTTTGGGGTCAAAATTAATTAGCATGGATACTTGTCAGAGGTGCTGAATATTTCTGTCAGTAAAAGTTATTGTTGACACTTTCACTGACTGACATTTGTTATTAATTGCATCAGTCTATGAACTGTTTATAACCTCATCGAAATACTTGCGGTATTTACTGTAGGTTTATATGTTGATCTGAATAGACCAAATGTTTCTGCTATTGCATAGTGAAATTTTTGTTTTGTAAAAGTAAAACATGACTGAAGCATGAGGTCCGTATTTATCAATCGTAACATACACTTAATGTACTGCTTAATGTTTGATTTAATAAATGGAAGTTTTGCATAAGGTTTAAAGAAGCAAGGCTATACAAGACACAATTGTATACAGATATAGAAACCAGCAGTAAATAGTCAATATTTTGGATAAAATCATGTGTATATATCGAGTACCCCCTCCCTTACAACATATCAGGTTTCATGGTACAAAATTTTCTACCCATGCCAGCCCTAAATTTTACCTACAATTTGTTTCACATTTCTCTTAAAAATTAACTGGAACTTATACAGTGTCCATGCCAAGACAGGAATCCAAGTTCCCAAGTAGGATTATGACTTAAACCCTTTGGCAACTTGTACATAAACACAAATATTTAAAGTAATGGTCACTGATTAATCAAAATCCTAAAATTTTTAATTAAGTGCATGTACGTGTATAAATATATAACAGTACCAGTATTTATCATACATGTACAATGTATGTTTACTTGTATAGGTTTTGCTTAATATGCCTATGTTTCTATATAACTCCTGCACCACTTCAGTTCACCTATTAATAAATTATCAAATACGGCTTGTGAAAAAACAAAGTCTTACTGCTTGGTCTTTTACTAAGGTCTTCATCAATTCCATCTTCATCAAAACAATCATCTTGAATTTCATCAATTTCTGGAAGCTCAATGCCTACAAACAAATAATAACAAATAACAACAATAACACCATGACATGGTGAAATCACCAACATTGTCTCTCTAATAAATATATTGTATTAAATTCTACTGGAATCAAAATAAATTTTTATGTAGTTGTTCCGAGTTTAATTTTACTGAAACCCAACTTATCTAAATCTTTTTTTCATCATTTTTTTATTTTGCGGCATAGCAAAGTGAATAAACACAAAAACACAGTCAGAATTCCCAATCAACCCGTAACTGCGCATGCGTGAAATAATCTTAAGACGGATATACCAGCAGTCACACCTGTACATTACTTTACTATGGGAAAGTAAAAGGTGAAGTTTTTAAACTTTATTATCGTCTTTAAATTGATATATTTTTTAATTTTTCCAGTTACCATAAAAAACTACATATCGTCATGAACATTCAAATATAAAAATGATTTATGTACGTTTAAAAAACCATTTCCATTTTTAATTACAAATTTAGGTGACACACTCATAAAACCTGAAGTACATTTTCATTGCACAGGTATACCTTTTCCGTCATTTTTTGAAAATAGTTCTTTTTGAAACACAAATCATTAAGTTAAAAATAAACTTTTTTAAAGTTTTCCAGTTACCAATAGAAAATACAAGTCGTCCTGAAAATTTAGTTATTCAAATCATAACGATATCTTTTAAAAAACCGTTTCCACTTTTGAATTGAAAATTATGTGAAAATGGTTTTTAAACTCTTTAGTGTGGCGTACAGTAGAGTGCCGAAGAACTGTATGGAGATCATTGGATTTAATAGTGACATTTAGATGCATTGTTAATTGTCAAAATTTAGGGGTAGGGGTAATATTTTTCCTGGCTTGAAGAAAATTCTGACACTTGAGTGGATAAAATGTGCACAAATTGTAAACAAACTATTTTTCCAATGTTTTAAGGCCCAAATTCAGTACAGAAAAGTGTTTATGATAGGCTATTGAGGCCACTTTTCGTCTTAAAATTAAAAAAAGAAAATCGCAATTTTTTCATTTTCTGTCAATACATGAAATTACCTCCTTAAGTCATTAAATTACACATAATACATCGAATTATGACTTTTGTATTGAGATCAAGTATGATGCATTAAAATACACTTTCAAATGGTTCCCCATGGGGATCCCCAAGCAAATTTTAAAGGTTTAAAAATCAAAAAAGTCAATTTTTTTTGGAAAATTTTGGACCAATTTGTGGGAAAGGTTTAGTAACAGGTAAATTATCCTTGGGGTTGCTTACCTTCAAGTGTGATTTCTTGCAGATTTTTACCCTTGTACTTTGAGATTTGACCAGATTCAGCAGCCAACAGAAGTTTGCTGACTTTTGCTATTTCAACTGTTGCTTCATTTTGCCTGTAGAAATTTTTGTGTGTATTCATGTCGTGGCCAAGGTGTTTGGCCAACCATTCCAATTCCCCATCTTGCAGGTCTAGCACCTGAAATGAAATTAAGAACAAAGTTTTCATGAAATGTTAAGGCTAAGAATATAAAGAAATTCTTTATTTTGCCTTTTATGATCAATATACCAATATTATTTATAAACATTAGAGTTTGAGCAAACACAGTATTTTAGAAAATGATATCTAGAAATATTTGTGCATGACATAACTGTTCCAAGACACAGTTCTTACCATGCACATTTTTAAATAGTTCCTCTTATTAAAATTTCAATTTGAATGGCACTGATCGGGTATCCAAATTAAATACAAACATACCAGTCCAAGATTCATGATATCCAAACCAAAATTTTTAAATTAAAATAGATGCATAAACAGTAAAATGGTGCTTCTTACAAAAACCTCTGAAAAAAAATCTAGGTCTTGAAAATTTGATTATCTGGCTCTCCTCTTTAGTGGAACTATACTTACTTGTGTCACTGTTGCCATGTATTTTCTAAGTCTGCAAGATGTAATGAGTTTTGGTTTAGCACAACCAGCAGCCAATGCTTCTGCTTGAAGAACTTGCCATGCATCCAGATGACCATTACACTTGTTAGCAAACATAAACTTGTTGTCTGCATTTATCCCTATCAGTGATCGTGTGCTGACCATTAATTCCATTGCCTTTACCACATCAGGAGTCAGTAATGTTGGGACTCTCTTGTTCTATTTCCCCTGAGTTTGGACCATCTGTAGCCTAAAAAGAAAAACCATATTATTATTATTGCCGACCGAAATTAGATGAAATTGAATTTTTTTTTTTGAAATTTAAAATAAGGGTGTCCGAAAATATAGAGGGTCCAAAAACATAGGATTACGGTTTACCTCTGCAACTTTCTTCGTTATATAAATTTCAAATGATAAATTCAATATCTGCCATTCTTTTTTTATGAAGAAAAAATGGTTGGTAGCTCTAGAACTATCACCTGGCTGTGCAAAATGTGCACTTCCCTATTGTTATATTTCCTGTGATTTGACATCTTTTTGTGACCTTGATACTTTGAAATTTATCTAGTGCTAAATCTATACTTTATAGGCATTCTAAATATACTAGATATTTTGTGAACTGACAACTCAAACAACAATGATTTTATCATTGAAATGTAAACCAATATAAACTTTTTATATTTTGTTAATGTGTTTACAGACTAACATACAACACACGCACTATCCTCCTCCAGCAAAGGCATCTTATCATGGAAATATCATGATAATTTTTTTTTAATAGAACTTTATACTCGAGATAGCTTAGTTTGTATGGAGTCACAACAGTGACAATAAGATATGGGAGACTATATATTAAAGATACCTGTTCATTAGCTGTTTCTTCAAATTATCAAGTGTCTCCATGATTTCTTCATTTGCAGACAGCCTCCAATCTGGTCGCTTAGTAAATGTGTCAACTAGCAGCTTTGACGCTTCACTTCCTCTCCGTTTATTAAATAATATAATTTAAGCAAGAGTGACACTTGCTAATTTTCTCCATTGTTCTTGATTCACTTTATTCTCAAGCAGTTCAGTATTTGCTTGAATTTCTGACTCTAGATATGTTTTGAGTTTTACAAGATCAGATGTAATTGTTAAGTAATCTTCCTTGTTAATTTGTTTGTTTTTAGAGTGGCAGAGGCTATTGCTGATACTTTTTCTATCCATTCTCCATCAATAAGTTGTAGGAAACTATCAGCTTCCAATTTAGCAGTTGCAGAACCACTCCGCAATGCAATGCCCCTCTTTATCTGACCAAGTTTTGTTAGATTGTGCCCAAGTCGCAGAGCTAATGAAGGAATATTGAATGTAGTGATTCCTTCATCATTTTTCTGAAGTCCTGCTGTCTATATACTGCATTTATGATTGCATCGAATCCTTCACCACTAATAAATTTTGTTATTTCTTTCTCATCTCCGTGCAGTTCAATCTTTAGTCTTCCAAGCTGCCTCATCCTTTGTGATATGTCATTGTTCGTCTTGTGCCGAGCTTTTTTAAAAGAACTTTTCCAAAAGTCAAAATTAACTCATCTTCTTTGATAGCTTTATAAACTTCATCCTTTTTCATTCCTTTCATTACATTTTCTGAAAGGTCATCAAAATCATTAGAGGCTGAACTTTTATTTGTGCCGGTTTCAAGCAAAAGCCTTGCCCTTGATATGATAGATCTAGCGGTTTCATTTAAATTTTTGTTTTTATTTAGTGAATATATCTTACAGTGTCTCCAAAGTTCATCGGCTTGGTAAAAAGCAAGACAATAGATGCAAGGCAAATAATCTGAGACTTCCTTAGATTTGGATGGACGTCTTTTAACAATGAGTTCCCCTTTGCCACTTTCAATAACCTGTATATTATGTTGAAAACAACCCCTGTTTTTTAATTCTTTAAATATATCATTTTGTTCTTTTTCAGGTTTTGCTAATGCCATAGCTACTTCTTTCATTACTATGAACTGCTATTAAATGTTCTTTTATACGGTGTTTCAGCAATTTTTTACAGTAACAACAAGCTAGTGATTTGTTGTATAACCTCTTGCCATTTACCTTACAACCCCTTCGAACCAACACTGGAAAGTAAAATCATAAAAAATTAATAAATAACTGAAACATAAAACATTTGTGGACCCAGTTACAATGCTTTTCATGATTACTGGAGCAAAGATCATTCTTAAAAGTGTTAACACATTTAACTGTATAAAACAAGATTGGATTATTGGAGTTTTACGCCCCAGTCAAGATTCTTTCACTTATGTCACGGCGACCAGTTCAGGGATGGTGGAGGAAACCAGAGTGCCCAAAGAAAACCACCTACCTTCATGAGGCAAACTGACAAACTTTCTCACACTAGGATCTGTCAGAGCGATATTCGAACCTAGGCAGTGAGAGGCACTGTGATCCATAAGGCTTAAGTGTGCGCTTTAGACCACTCATCCACCACGGCCCTCTATAAACAAGAGACCCAATAAGACCTGTAACACACAACTAGCACCTACTTATGTATTTTGAGTCGAGTTGAGTATTGGTGTTTAATGACCCAGTGAAAAACATTTTACCAATATCGTGGCGTCACCAGCTGTAGGTAAAGGTGCAGAAGTTTTCCCGTTTGTTGCGCTGATGGCATTACAAAGCAGGCTTCTTTATCATGCCATGCCTACCTTGACACAGAGCTTTGTTTACCATGACATCTGATAGAACACTGACTTTTATTTTGAAATGCCAAGTGCTTGGCAAAAGAACAGTCACTACCCATTCTCAAGTCTTGGGTCAGACCCGGCCAAGGATTGAACTCACAACCTTCCACTTACGAATTTATAATTCATTCATAACAAACCATTGTGAAGTTAAATGGCATCCTGCAACAAGGAAGCATAATGACCAGCAGTTTCAAAGAAATTTTTAAAGAATTGATTAATAAAGCGTCCCAATGGGTCTTGATTCTCGCCGGAATATATCTCCTGCAGTAGTTCAATAGTCAATTAGATGGATCTTTAGAATTTAATTTGTTTGACCCTGATGCCAACATATTTTTAAACAAAATATTACTTTTCCTAAGAATGCTACATCAAAAATATCTTAGGGAGATTTGTAGTGTCTTTTCTTAAGTTGACAGACGATCGATAATATATTCCATAATTTAAAAATTAAAATTTATTTCAAAACTTTTTTGTCAAAAAGCATTGGAATAAAATACTAATAAATTGCCGATTGAATGTTGCATGACCATCATTTTTAGATACAAAATCCACGAATCGAATTTGTACAACCCCGACTTCTGTCAAGCCGAACTATTTTTCTGTCTCTCGTGAATTTCGAGATGACAAGTTTTGACTGTATGAATAACTAAATTGTTAACATATGACTTCACACCACCATAACATAATATGTCCAATCAATATTGACAGGTGTATTTAAAGAGCAAGATACTAAAAGCATCGTTTTTGTTTGAAATTGTGTTTGGGTTATATATTACCTGTTTTTTTAGCTATACCAGTGTCCAACTCAGGCAAAACTGGAACAACATCTGACATATCTTCATTTTCTGATTCTAATACACGATCTGTTGGGGGGGGGGGGAAATAAAAAGATCAACACTTAATAATACTTCATAAAATTAAAAAAAAAAACAGTATTGGGAGCATCCTTTCTTATACATGTACTTTTGAAGCATTTATTATTTTTAATATCTTGTTTCTAGACTTTTCTAAAAGGATAGTTGTCAGTATAATCATAATGTGACCCAGTGGTGAATGCTTGTGTACAACATTGTGGATCTTGACCTCTACAATGCATGAAATGGTGAGAAAATTTCACCCTTGATCAGATGAAGTTACAAACTTAATATCACAAATCTTAAAATAATTAACTGAAAAGAATGTATATATATGATATTTATCATTTTAAATTTCAACATATTTCAAATTTATTTTTAAAAATAATCTACTAGCTACTAATATTTTCTTTATTCTGTCAAGTTCAAAATATTTCAAAGTTTTTTGTCTCAATTTTGGTCACCTTAAAATAAAAAAATTTCAATTATTTCAATTTTTCTTTCGAGTCAACCCATCATAATAATAAGACTCCAGAGAGGCCAAATATAACATCAGATCATCAATTTCGGAGAAGATTTATGTTTGCAAAAGTCTCCATAACCTAGTTCTAGTATCCATGGCAATGCCACGAAAAAATCTTAGTTTTACTGACAAGACATGCTTCTGACTAAGTGTTTTTAAAACCTGTCCAATACTTTCAGAGCAGAAATTGAAAATGTGTGCTGACGCACACACACACACACATGCTGCACTATGCCATAAGTTCACATGACTTTTGGTCAGGTAAGCTAAAAATGGAAGAGTCAGCAGATTTCATTCCTTTAAATTGTCAAAATTGTTAATTTCTATTTACCTGCTTGTTGCAAACTTCTGTTTTTTCGCAAAAGGGCATTTTCTTTCTGAATATAAAAAAAAAATTGTTATGGCTTTATATACATGTACTCTCTCAAGGAAATCAATGTTTGAATGTTATTATGGATATTCAATAACCTTGTGCCTTGAGGATTTCAGGAAATTCAAATTTGTTTTTTATGAAAAAAAGATACATTTAGACCATTAAGTTATAATTTTTAAATACTTGCATAAACCATTAATATTATATCTCAGTTCTATGAATGAAATTTGACATTATGATTATAACATATAAATCTTATATTACATATGGCAAATATACATGTGTATAGTTATTTAAGGATGGCAGTATATACACACATAAAATGAGGGGTAATACAATTACTTTTTGATTTTTGACACAGATGAGTTATACTACTAGACAGTTTTAGTAAGTATGCTAGTTAATAATGAGTATTACAGATTTTGTAAAGACTGAAATGCAATTATGAATTCAACATCAAATCAATTCTCAGAGGAATTTAGCTAGACTGAAATAATTTAAAGTGGATGAATTATATAGTATGTAATAGCATGCAAAATGTATTATACTTAAAAAGACTACCTCTAAAAGGGCAATTCTCTGTCTTAAGTCTTCAATCTGAAAACTGCTATACTGTTCGTGCTCTTTTATCATTTCTTTTTCATATTCTACACTTTCACTTCGATCTGTCTGCAACTTAACAGTGTTATCAATGTCATTCACTTCATCATTAACAATACTGTTCTCTACTATCTCAACAACCTGCATTAAACTGTTATCTGTATCATGACCAGTATTTTCCTTCCCTTTACTTGTATCTGTCTGCAACTTTAAGGTATTATCAATGTCATTCACTTCATCATTAACAATACTGTTTTCAACTATCTCAACAATTTGCTTTAAACTGTTATCTGTATCATGACCAGTATTTTCCTTTCTTTCACCTGTATCTGTCTGCAACTTTACAGTGTTATCAATGTCATTCACTTCATCATTAACAATACTGTTCTCAACTATCTCAACAATCTGCATTAAACTGTTATCTGAATCATGACCAGTATTTTCCTTTCTTTTACTTGTATCTGTCTGCAACTTTACAGTGTTATCGACATCCACTTCATCATTAACAATACTGTTCTCAACTATCTCAACAATCTGCATTAAACTGTTATCTGTATCATGACCAGTATTTTCCTTTCTTTCACCTGTATCTGTCTGCAACTTTACAGTGTTATCAATGTCATTCACTTCATCATTAACAATACTGTTCTCAACTATCTCAACAACCTGCATTAAACTGTTATCTGTATCATGATCAGTATTTTTCTTTCTTTCACCTGTATGTGTCTGCAACTTTACAATGTTATCAATGTCATCCACTTCATCATTAACAATACTGTTCTCAACTATCTCAACACCCTGCATTAAACTGTTATCTGTATCATGACCAGTATTTTCCTTTCTTTCACTTGTATCTGTCTGCAACTTTACAATATTATCAATGTCATTCACTTCATCATTAACAATACTGTTCTCAGCTATCTCAACAACCTGCATTAAACTGTTATCTGTATCATGACCAGTATTTTCCTTTCTTTCACCTGTATCTGTCTGCAACTTTACAATGTTATCAATGTCATCCACTTCATCATTAACAATACTGTTCTCAACTATCTCAACACCCTGCATTAAACTGTTATCTGTATCATGACCAGTATTTTCCTTCCCTTTACTTGTATCTGTCTGCAATTTTACAATGTTATCAATGTCATCCACTTCATCATTAACAATACTGTTCTCAACTATCTCAACACCCTGCATTAAGCTGTTATCTGTATCATGATCAGTATTTTCCTTCCCTTTACTTGTATCTGTCTGCAACTTTACAATGTTATCAATGTCATTCACTTCATCATTAACAATACTGCTCTCAATTATCTCAACACCCTGCATTAAACTGTTATCTGTATCATGATAAATATTTTCCTTCCCTTTACTTGTATCTGTCTGCAACTTTACAATGTTATCAATGTCATTCACTTCATCATTAACAATACTGCTCTCAATTATCTCAACACACTGCATTAAACTGTTATCTGTATCATGATCAGTATTTTCCTTCCCTTTACTTGTATCTGTCTGCAACTTTAAGGTATTATCAATGTCATTCACTTCATCATTAACAATACTGTTCTCAACTATCTCAACAATTTGCATTAAACTGTTATCTGTATCATGACCAGTATTTTCCTTTCTTTCACCTGTATCTGTCTGCAACTTTACAGTGTTATCAATGTCATTCACTTCATCATTAACAATACTGTTCTCAACTATCTCAACAATCTGCATTAAACTGTTATCTGAATCATGACCAGTATTTTCCTTTCTTTTACTTGTATCTGTCTGCAACTTTACAGTGTTATCGACATCCACTTCATCATTAACAATACTGTTCTCAACTATCTCAACAATCTTCATTAAAGTGTAATCTGTATCATGACCAGTATTTTCCTTTCTTTCACCTGTATCTGTCTGCAACTTTACAGTGTTATCAATGTCATTCACTTCATCATTAACAATACTGTTCTCAACTATCTCAACAATCTGCATTAAACTGTTATCTGTATCATGACCAGTATTTTCCTTTCTTTCACCTGTATCTGTCTGCAACTTTACAGTGTTATCAATGTCATTCACTTCATCATTAACAATGCTGTTCTCAACTATCTCAACAACCTGCATTAAACTGTTATCTGTATCATGATCAGTATTTTTCTTTCTTTCACCTGTATGTGTCTGCAACTTTACAATGTTATCAATGTCATCCACTTCATCATTAACAATACTGTTCTCAACTATCTCAACACCCTGCATTAAACTGTTATCTGTATCATGACCAGTATTTTCCTTTCTTTCACTTGTATCTGTCTGCAACTTTACAATATTATCAATGTCATTCACTTCATCATTAACAATACTGTTCTCAGCTATCTCAACAACCTGCATTAAACTGTTATCTGTATCATGACCAGTATTTTCCTTTCTTTCACCTGTATCTGTCTGCAACTTTACAATGTTATCAATGTCATCCACTTCATCATTAACAATACTGTTCTCAACTATCTCAACACCCTGCATTAAACTGTTATCTGTATCATGACCAGTATTTTCCTTCCCTTTACTTGTATCTGTCTGCAAATTTACAATGTTATCAATGTCATCCACTTCATCATTAACAATACTGTTCTCAACTATCTCAACAACCTGCATTAAACTGTTATCTGTATCATGATCAGTATTTTTCTTTCTTTCACCTGTATGTGTCTGCAACTTTACAATGTTATCAATGTCATCCACTTCATCATTAACAATACTGTTCTCAACTATCTCAACACCCTGCATTAAACTGTTATCTGTATCATGACCAGTATTTTCCTTTCTTTCACTTGTATCTGTCTGCAACTTTACAATATTATCAATGTCATTCACTTCATCATTAACAATACTGTTCTCAGCTATCTCAACAACCTGCATTAAACTGTTATCTGTATCATGACCAGTATTTTCCTTTCTTTCACCTGTATCTGTCTGCAACTTTACAATGTTATCAATGTCATCCACTTCATCATTAACAATACTGTTCTCAACTATCTCAACACCCTGCATTAAACTGTTATCTGTATCATGACCAGTATTTTCCTTCCCTTTACTTGTATCTGTCTGCAAATTTACAATGTTATCAATGTCATCCACTTCATCATTAACAATACTGTTCTCAACTATCTCAACACCCTGCATTAAGCTGTTATCTGTATCATGATCAGTATTTTCCTTCCCTTTACTTGTATCTGTCTGCAATTTTACAATGTTATCAATGTCATTCACTTCATCATTAACAATGCTGCTCTCAATTATCTCAACACCCTGCATTAAACTGTTATCTGTATCATGATAAGTATTTTCCTTCCCTTTACTTGTATCTGTCTGCAACTTTACAATGTTATCAATGTCATTCACTTCATCATTAACAATACTGCTCTCAATTATCTCAACACCCTGCATTAAACTGTTATCTGTATCATGATCAGTATTTTCCTTCCCTTTACTTGTATCTGTCTGCAACTTTACAATGTTATCAATGTCATTCACTTCATCATTAACAATACTGCTCTCAACTTTCTCAACACCCTGCATTAAACTGTTATCTGTATCATGACCAGTATTTTCCTTTCTTTTATTACTTTTTGCTGTAAGATAAGTTTTGCTATCACTATCTTTACCTTCAACATTTTGATTTAACTTTGTTTTCTTACTCGGATTAAACTTTCTCCAAGGGAAGTTGCCATTCCCATAATTGTAAGTAATTTCTTCTCCAGGATTTATTTTTTTGAGAGCAAAAAGACATAAATGTGGTTTTTCATCACTTTCAGAAACTATTACTTTCATTTTTGCATTAGGATTTTTCCAGTCATCATTAATTAGACGCCCTAAACTACCATCCTCATCTTCTGCATTAATCCTAAAAGTCAGAAAGGAAAATATCTCAACATTATATGAAACGATAGCTGCCATAATCATATTCATGTATACTCTTAAATACAATATGAAAGTATGTATAGTGTGATCCATGATAACAAACTTGGAAGCAATATGAATGTGGAAATCAGAAACTTGCAGACTGCTCTGAACTCTTCTCTTCATTATTGTTCATCAAGGGAAATGCGCAATGGGCCTGATATGCTCACTTGATCAATAATGGCTACAAAAAGTTTAAATTTTTCGAATAATTAACAACTTCAGTATTCTTATGCATCTGTGTCTTAACCTTTGAACCAATGTCCTTCATCTATATAACAAAAAGATCCTTATATCAATATCTAACATATTCTAATATGCATGCCAATATAATAAGTTAAATTTTCCAGATAATTTACCATTTTCACCTAACTTATGCATCTAAGACCCCAACCTTTGAACACATGGACTTCATATGTATATCAAACTTGAATACGCCAGTCAACCAGCTTTTCACACTTGGTAGAGCTTCATGCACCGATGCTTTATTTGACATTTCAAGTTACTAGGCATTTTGGACAAAATATGTTTAAAAGTTTAACTATTAAAGGTTATTGTGAACTTGAATGTGGTGCAAAGTCAACCAACTTGAAAGGGCTCAGGCTTTGCAATATTCCAGCCAAGTTTTATGCCATAGTTTACTGTTTCTAAAAAGGAACTGGTTTAAAAAGTCAATGGATGCATGCATGAGGGACAAAAGAGCACTGTAACAGCTTTCCTTGAGCATGGACTCAGGTTAGCTAAAAATCTGCTATCAAGTCTCAGATTACCAAAAATCATTTAATAATAAATGTATAATATATTTGTATACAAATAGTCTCTATGTAATCTATTAATCTGAGGTATAGTAGTCCAATTGCAGGCTTACTTAGAATCAGAATCAAAGTACCTTTCACTACCTAGGTTTGAATCCCACTTTGGCAGAAAATATATAGTGTGTGAGAAAAGTTTGTAAGTTTGCTTGCTGTAAGTCGGTTGTTTTCTCCAGGCACATCGGTTCCCTACATCATCCCATAACTGACTACCTCAATATTAATAAAGAATCTCAACATAGAAGTAGAACACCATTGATCCAATCCATCCAATCTATACAATCTTACCAATAAGTACAGCCATGGTAACAAAACTCATATATGAACTTTCCATCTCCTGGGTCTTCATTGATAGCTGGTTTTGTACTATACTGGAGAAGAAATTCACCTTTTTCAAACTGGTGTGTTGCAAATACTCCTCTTCCTATAAAAGATATATACATTACACATTAATACAAATGAAGAAAACCACTTATTCCAAACTGAACTTATCATTCACAGTAACTATTCTGGTGCTGTTTTTTTTTTTTTTTTTTTTTAAAAACTCATACTTACCTTCTGCATTTGACTCCATTCCATCTACACCTATATATAATCTATATTATATATAAACACCCAATAATTTTTGTTTGTGAGTATGAGTGGTTAACAATATGGTTTTAACTACCGACAATCATGTCCAACTTGCCAGTAATTAAACCTACGACTGTCTTCTGTTTGTGCAATTGTTTGTTAATACTGGGGGCATAAATTACTGGATAATGGATGCCATGAGGTCAGTTTGAAATTAAATTTAGAGACCAAGATGTCAATTATGAGAATGTGCCAAGCTACCAGCAACAGTTTGTAATATCATAAATGTTTTCAAAACATGTTTTGTTAGTTTATTAAATTCATAGAAGCCAAAGATTTAAGTTGAGTTGTTTCAAAAATTTTAGTTTCAGTTCACAAACACTATATGAAAATTTGAGATAACCAGACAATTTGGCTAAATAAAAGCCGACTCATTCATGACTTTTAAAAACATTTTGACTTATCCGGAATTCAAGATATCAGTGTCCATGATAACAATATTCAACTGTATATATGCTTTAAATTGACATATCACATTTATCATCAGACAAAAAAATAATATAAAATTTTGTCTTAGAATTAAGACCAATGGTTGTAATACATGCATGATATTTGAACATCTACACAACTAGGTAAACTACACTTAATTTTTAAAAGCTTCATTTAGTGTATGTTTTAATAGGGGTGGTTGCAAATTTTCCAAGTTTGACCATTTTTATGTTCCTTTTGCAAAGTATACTAGGTATACCTTTGTAGTCACTGATGAATTGCTGTTTAAAACCAATTGGATTTTTTCCCTCTAAAATGTACCTTAAAGCTTTGTCGTGTGGACTCACTCTTTTTCTAGAATCTGTAAATAAAAGTTTATGTAGGTAAAAAAATCAACCTCACATAAAAACATCCCACAAACACACCTTAATGAAATACATGTACAAGAAATTCTAAGCAGGATCTTAGCATGCCTACCATCAAAAGCTCCCTTCCGATGCCCATTGGGCATGGGCATGTTATGCCCACATGTACTATATAAACTATTAAATAAAAGTAATTTTTTAGGAAAAACAAGGGTCAAGTATGTCATGACTGTGAATTTGCCTTATTTAAAAACATTGAAAGTTTTTTTTTTTTAAAAAAAAAAAAAAAAAAACATTGAAAGTTAGTTCAAATCTTTATAACATCTACATAACTGAACATAAAAAGTTAAGGTTTGCATCTCAATATCTTCAATATTAAACAAAAGAAAGCAAAAATTTTTAAGGGTCATTAAACAGATCATGACAGTGTTAATCATTGGTTAATATTGCACCTAAAAATGTGTTTATAGGTATAGATCTATCATACCTTTATATATAACCCACTTCAAGATTCTGCCCGTCATGCAACCCAGGCCCAAGTTTCGTCCGAGGTACTAAAAGCCTAGTTGGTGGACTTGGACTTGATTTTATATAGTAAACAGTGACAAAATGTTAATTTAAGATTCAAAATGGATATTTTTTATGGTCTAAAGGAATTTTTTTGGTAATATTAGGGGTAAAAATGCAATATTCCTTGAGGGCAAAAATACCAAATTTCGGTAGTAAAATTGGGCTACATTAATCATTACTAGTGTTGAACAATCTAAAAATTTCAGAATCGATCCTCAAAAAATAATCTGTAGACTAAAACTGATTGATCATTGATTAATCAGAACTTAAGATTTCAGTATAATTTTTTTTTCAATCATTGTATGTATTTACATATATAGCCTACATATGGCTTACTAGGCTTAGTTTTTCTTCTATATTGTGTTGTGTTATTCTAGTTGCTAGCTTGTCTCATGCTGGTCAACCATTGGTGCTGCTATTTTGTGAGATTGCTTTTGGTATTCCCTTTGTATTGTTTGGTAGCTTCTTCTACTACCGGGGCACCTTTTTAGGTAGTGTTTTCTGTTTAGTGACAATCCACAACATTAAGCTTTTGTTGACAATTTTTCGTTTCATCACTAATATAACCCACTTCAAAATTCTCCCCTTCATATAACAAAACATCAACCCAGCTATTGGATATAAAACACTTACAGAATAAAAGCCATATCATATATATATCACACACTTTAAGATTCTCCCCTTCATGTATAACATCAATCTTGCTATAGGATATAAAACACTTACAGGAAAATGGGCATATCATATATATTACCCACTTTAAGATTCTCCAATGATGTATAACATTAATCCAGCTAGTGTATATAAACAATTACAGGATAATGGGCATATCCATATATATTACCCACTTTAAGATTCTCCAATGATGTATAACATTAATCCAGCTAGTGTATATAAACAATTACAGGATAATGGGCATATCCATATATATTACTCACTTTAAGATTCTCCAATGATGTATAACATTAATCCAGCTAGTGTATATAAACAATTACAGGATAATGGGCATATCATATATATAAGTTATAACCCACTTTAAGAGTCTCCCAATTCATGAATAACATTAATCCAGCTAGTGTATATAAACAGATATTATATGACAAAGTGTTTTCCTTTTTTCTGATTGGTCAATTTCAGTAGTACATAATAGCGATATTCAATGAAAAAAAGTCTCAAAAGGTCCATAAATAGTTGGCAGACCAGTTAAACACTATAAATAGAAACAAAAACATTGCCGACCAGTTTTTGTTCAAAAATAGAATAGGGACTTTTCGGATACTCCAAAATTATTTTTATCCGACCAATCAAATGATAGCACGTGCTGTCGACCTTGACACTGTTTGGCAATACATCAACAATGATGGCAGACATAAAGCAGTCGAAACGCTTGCTTCTGTTGGATCTTCAGATTTAATAGAGCTTTTAGCATCAAAAGATGCTATAATCACCCGGAAGTTCACCGGTAGTGCTGTTAATTGCTTAGAAACTATTTAAAAGAAGATTTACCGTGGACACTTAACAGGATAATGGGCATATCATATATATAACCCACTTTAAGATTCTCCCCTTCATGTATAACATTACATCAATCCTGCTATTGGATATAAAACACTTACAGGATAATGGGCATATCATATATATAACCCACATTAAGATTCTCCCCTTCATGTATAACATCAATCTAGCTAGTGTATATAAAACACTTACAGAATAATGAGCATATCACATATATATAACCCACTTTTAAGATTCTCCACTTCATGTATAACATTACATCAATCCTGCTATTGGTTATAAAACACTTACAGGATAATGGGCATATCATATATATAACAGACTTTAAGATTATCCCAATTCATGTATAACATTAATCCATCTAGTGTATATAAAACACTTATAGGATAATGGGCATATCATATATATAACCCACTTTAAGTTTCTACCCATTCATGTATCAGATCAATCCAGGAAGTGTATATAAAACAAAAACAGGATAATGGGCATATCATATATTAAGATTCTACCCATTAATATATAACATCAATCCAGCAAGTGTAGGATAATGGACATATCATATATATATAACCCACTTTAAGATTCTTCCCTTCAAGTATAACATTAATCCAGCTAGTGGATATAAAACACTTATAGGATAATGGGCATATCATATATATCACCCACGTTAAGATTCTCCGCTTCATGTATAACATCAATCTTGCTATAGGATATAAAACACTTACAGGATAATGGGCATATCATGTATATAACCCACTTTAAGATTTTCCCCTGTATGTTTTACATTAATCCATCTAGTGTACATAAACAATTCAAGATAATGGGCATATCATATATATATATATAACCCACTTTAAGATTCTCCACATTCATGTATACAAATACATCAATCTAGCTAGTGTATATAAAACACTTAGAGGATAATGGGCATATCATATATATATAACCCACTTTAAGATTTTACCTAGTATTCATGTATAACATCAATCTAGCTAGTGTATTAAAACACTTATAGGATAATGGGCATATCATATATAGAACCCACTTTAAGATTCTCCCCTTCATGTATAACATTACAGCAATCCTGCTATTGGATATAAAACACTTACAGGATAATGGGCATATCATATATATCACCCACTTTAAGATTCTCCCCATTCATGTAAAACGTCAATCCAGCAAGTGTATATAAAACACTTAACAGGATAATGGGCATATCATATATATAACCGACTTTAAGATTTTCCCCTGTATGTTTTACATTAATCCAGGAAGTGTATATAAAACAAAAACAGGATAATGGGCATATCATATATATATATAACCCACTTTAAGATTCTACCTTTTAATGTATAACATCAATCCAGCAAGTGTAGGATAATGGACATATCATATATATATATATATATATATATATATATATATATAACCCACTTTAAGATTCTCCCCTTCAAGTATAACATTAATCCAGCTAGTGGATATAAAACACTTATAGGATAATGGGCATATCGTATATATCACCCACTTTAAGATTCTCCGCTTCATGTATAACATCAATCTTGCTATAGGATATAAAACACTTACAGGATAATGGGCATATCATGTATATAACCCACTTTAAGATTTTCCCCTGTATGTTTTACATTAATCCAGCTAGTGTACATAAACAATTCAAGATAATGGACATATCATATATATATATAACCCACTTTAAGATTCTTTACATTCATGTATAAAAATACATCAATCTGGGACAATTAAAGGGGTGTGGTATAAGCAAAGGAAGTGAAACCAGACAAGGAGAGAGGAAACGCCATAAGTTTGACTATCAGTTTAACAACAAAAGTATTTGTAAATTGTGTTTCCTATTTGTAAACAACATCAACACACATTATTTGAAGAATATAATGAAACACTGTAAGCAATATTTATAAGTATTTACACTTACATTAAGATTTGATGAGTTTCAGGTCTAGGGAATAACAAAATACTTTTTGAGTGTAATGAATATATTTCAGTATTTGAATTGTTACTATTATAGATATTCTTTATTATTTATCCCATTTTGTGTTCACTATGCATTATTTTTAAACCCTTAATTCAGATATGCAAATGATGTTGGTCTACCACAGCCTGCTGCACCCAGAGGTAGAGATAGCTTTCCACCAGTATGTACCTTCCTGGCAATGAGACATATAAATCAGTACACCAAACATATACAACTATTTGTAGGTATGTATTTCAAAAATGATTTAGCCATTTAATTTTAGTAAAATGTATCATGGATTTCTCTTTTTTATGTATGTCAGCTGATTTATTCAGCAAATGTAAATTTATACACAACAAACACAAAAACAGTAATCAGTGAAACTATATTAACTTGTCACATAATACAGAATGCATGATTCTGAAATTTTGATTGATGTCTATTATAGTTAATAACGCAATGATTTTTTAAAATTTTTGTAGAGACACAGACACTAGAATTCTGTCAGAAACTACATTCAGGCGGATATGGCACAGATGTCTTCCCCACATCCAGTTTATGACTTGCAGGACAGACGTTTGTCATAAATGTGAAATATTTAGAGAAAAGATAAAACAGGTAAATTCCAAGCTCATTGAAAAAAATCAATGTCAAAAATATTATATGGCTAGCTAGCTATAAACTGTAATTATTTGGCTCCAGTATAGGAATGTGTTACATCCATTCCCATGGAAATGTGTGTAATTGATTTAAAAGTGTATGTGTGCATTTGTGGGGGGGGGGGATGGGGTTGGTGAAATTTAAATTTTTAAATATAAAAAGTTTCATGTCAAATCATGTTTCATTTCATTCACTTTAGGCTGTTAGTGAAGAAGACAAACTCCAAGCAACAGACGAATTTTCAGCACATATACATGATGCTCAACAGGAGAGGGAATATTACAATGCCAGATGTAAGGCAGCCAGTAGAGAATTAGCAGCTCATCCTGTAGTCCAAGGACCTGTGCCACCAATGTCACATAATTTAATTGATGTTCATTATACTTTTGATTTTGCCCAGAGTTTTCTTTTGCCTTCCCATTGTAGACAAGAAGTTGGATTATATTTCAGGTAAACAAAATGATCAGAATTGTATTACTTAATATTACATATACCTGGATAACATGACTCCAACTTTATAATTTGACAAAAGTTTTATCACCTCCCAGTCAAGATTATTTCATTTAGATTGAGATATGGCAAACAATGTAAGATTGATTGCTGGGTTGAATGGTATTATACTCAAAGGAAAGATTATTTCACTTATATTGAAACAAATCATTTTTAGAGAGTGGAGGAAACCAGAGTACCAAGAGATAATTAATAATAATGTTTACTTTGCAAAAGATGAACTGAACAAAGGTTTTCAATGGAATGATGTTTTCTTTCAACTGACGATGTAGACACTGTGTGTAATATGCAGTTTCAATCATTTTTCCTAAAAATTATCAATTTTCTTGTATTTCAGATCACCATATAAAGCACACATGTTTGGTATATGTAATGATGGGAGATCAACACAAACTAATTACATATATGGAGAAGACCAGTGTGTGGGGGTTGATGGAAATTTTAGCCACTCTGCCAACAATGTCATATCCATGTTGCACCACTTTTTTCAGACCTTTGGTGAAGGAGAGAGAATATGCCACCTGAATGCAGATAATTGTGGTGGTCAGAATAAAAATCAGGTAATAGCTATTAAATAGACATTTTTCATCATTGGAATTGATGTGGTGCTAATATGCTACACTAATGCATCAAACTAGCTCAATAAGAAAGTACACTTATTGCAATGAATGCTATATCCAACAATTTTTTTTTTGTTATTAAGACCTTAATATTTTAGTTAAAGTTATTATGAAGTCATGACATCTTAATTGAATCATATGACATGTACAACTTACATTATAGTAATGATCACATATCAAAATGTTGCTCTTTATATACAGATGCTCTCTTCTACAAGAGATTTTTCAGAACTTGCATTATTTCCTAATGGTGTATTTCTTTTTTATATTTTAGATTGTCACAAGTTATTTAGCCTGGAGAGTTGCAAATGGTTTACATGAAGATATTTTTCTACATTTCATGAAACCTTATCATGCACGTTGTTTGGTTGATGGAATGTTTGGTCTTGTGCGTCGACGTTTCTGCCAAACAGACAACGATTGCTTAGAAGATTTAAATACTACAATAGAGTTGTCATCTCTACATAATAAATCTGTATTATATTCAGAAAATAAATGGGATTGGAGAGATTGGAAAACATATGCAAAAACCACCTTCAAAGCCATCCCAGGGATTCAGAAATATCAACATTTCCATTTTTCATCAACTTTTCCCGGTAAGTTCAACACAAAAAGTACCATATATAAAAACACTAAAGATAGCAAGAAGTTTTACTTTAATTTTCTTTTGCTATCTGATTTGAAAATCTTAAAATATATTTATAATTTAGATACATTTAATGTCTATTTATGAAAATATAAGAACATTGACAGTCTAACTTGCCATGTTCCATTTATAAAAAGCCAGACTAATCACCTGTTTATAATTGCTTTTTGGATTTGATCCATAATTTGTTCTTACAGTGCATTATTTGATCATGTTTATAAAGACAAACTCTTAATAAAACAGACAGGTTTTAGTAAATACAGTTTATTTCATACCTAATTTGCTGATTTTACTTTTAAATGTGCTTACACATTACCACTGGTTGTAAAACAAATTTGGGTTGTTGAAGACCCTGCAATAATACTATAACTACACCACTTGACATTTACCCCACTGCCTGTTCATTTTTAGGAATTTTATAATCAATGGCCCCAATGTATGCACATATACTTTCTTGTCTTCTGTTATATGTATGTTGTTTTGTACCATGTTTTTGTTTGTGTTGGTTGTTGTCAAGTACATGTTTTTTTTAAATTTGTCATCATTGCTGATCAGGTACTAGTTCTTGTAGTTAATGGTTGTGCATTCTTCCATTTCAGGAATGGTTAAAGTAAAAACATCAGCCCAAAGTGTGGAAAAGTCAATTTACATATTAAAAAGAGGAAAAACCATTTCATGTGTTTTGCCTAACAGTCAGGAAGTAGGTGGCCTCTCATCTAACAGAGCCTGGTATTTGTATCGCAACATCAGACCATATGTTAAAGACCCAAAAAAATACTTGCTATGTCCTTTGCCATCTATTCCTCAGCCTGAATCCAATGTCACTGAAGAATGAATAAAAGTTGCTTTGTTCAAGTACATTAAACATTTGTGAAATAAAATTCTTTTTGTCAGTGTTCATGCGTTATGAACGACAGTGGGTTGTCACAATTGCATGAACGGCACTAACAAAAAGAATGTCATTTCTTATATTTACAAATTCTTTAACCATTTAAGTTCAATTTCAGATGATATATCCTAAAATTGCCTTTTTAATATGTCAGTTTACTGCTAACCTCCACATCAACAACATAGAATATCATGACGTCAGAAAGTTCAGAAAGGTCTTTAGTGTTCATAGCATATGACCGCAAAGAACAGTAATAGAGTCATAGAAAGAAAGATAATAGCAATTGTAAATATTTAAATAAGTAATTTGAATTAACAAGATTGTTGTTTATCCCAAGAAACAGTTTCAAAAGTGTGTTGTCATAGCAACAATGTTGTCAATTTTTAATGTACATGTGTACATAAAATAATATTTAGTGTTTTAGAAGTATAATATTTTTGTTTATCAATTATATTTGACTTTATGTGATGTAATTGTGTCTGCAAAAATGCAATAAATAATTGTGAAATCATGGTAACCATATTGTCAATTGGTTATTTTGACTGATAAGTATTTTCTAGTATTTAATGCAAACATAATTTTCTGGTAGATCAGAGTTGTATCATTGATCATTTAACCTCTACCTTTGCTGTTATTGTGTATCTGTTTACTGCAACCATGTCAGGTAAAAGTATGTTGCCATGGCAACCAACTTATATTATTATTATTATTATTTATTTATTTTTTTTTTTTTACATTTTATAAAAAATGCATGTTTTGAATGTTCATTAAACATTAAAGAGGAAAGCGTTAAAGGTAAAAGTATTGTATTACATTTAAGGTTCAAACATTTGTAACACTCTGAATACATGTTAAGAAATTGAATTTTTTTTATTTTTGGCAAAAACATCAGAAGAGGTCTATCTTTGACTGGCTGTAGAATAAAGGTGGAATGTCATAGACAATTTTTTCTTTCTATTTATTCATTTACATATCTCGAAGTATACAAAAATGCAAAACCCACTTTTGATCAGAAATGTCCTAAGGACCCTTTTCTCAGCCCCTGGCCCATATAAAACAATTACAGGATAACGGGGGTTTACCAATGCCCAACCTGTTTACGTTAGATACTGAAAAAGTAAAATCCTAATAAATGTACTTACTGCAGTTAAACATCTGAAAGCAAAAGCAAACAATGTAATTAATAAAAACGGCATTTAAACTTAGATTTGTCACGAATGAAAGAAGTCTTGAAGTTTCGGAAGCAGAAAACATGTAAATCTTGTTATTACGATATTCCATTTTAACATAAAAATCTATATTGTGAAAATTACAGAAAGACACACATTGAAAAAAACTATTATAGTTATTCGCCTGAATTTATCCGATACAAGTCACTGGCACTGGTGTAATCGTTTTGCCTAGAAACCCTTTAGAGTTGCCATGGCGCCGCAAACATGATGCATATATCAAATATATATGCATGGATTCCGACAGCCCAAAGGGCAGTTTGTTAAAGTCGGATAAAATCTACACAAAAATTACTGAAATATTACTTACACAAACTGTTATTGTTTTTCTTCATCATTACCACTATGCAGCATGCTCACAGCAAAGATCGTCACAGTAGTCAGCTCCGGAAAACTCGCGGGAAATAAAACACTTTCGGATAACCTCGGTTGGATTCTTTGACTCTACTACAAGAGGGTTTCCGTATAGATTGACCTTTATCGTGTTCAATCAAACGTTTTCATTTTCAACTTCTACAGCTCTTGGTTAAAGAGCAGCTTGAACACCGATCGCATTGGGTTGTGGGAACATTTTCGCGGAAATTACTAACATGACAAATAAAAACTATTACATCTGAAAATGGGATGTTGTAATGTGGGATGTTTTTAACATCCCAGATTTTTTACCCAACATCCCACTACGTGGATACAGGGTTTACGATTCTGCCCACTATTACGGTAAAATAAGACTATATATATATATATATATATATATATATATATATATATATATATATATATATATATATATATATATAATATATCTGTGTGCGTGTATAGTTGAAATATTCTATCTTTATATATATATAGGACTGTTGTATGAATGAAAAGAGCAAAGTCATGTTAAGAGGAATGAAAAGAGCAAAGTCATGTATACAATACTACTGTGAGATTAATAATATTTTATCTTTCGCATACAAAAACATTGTTTGAATAAAAAGAGCAAGGTCATGTATATAATACTACTGTGAGATGAATAATATTTTTCTCCCATCCCCCTAAGTTTGAGATAATAATTTCCAGTGAAAGAAACGGTGGTAGAAATTTCTATCTTCACCTCCTCATGCTGTTTATCTTCACCTCCTCGGCGGCCGGAACTACTTTTTTAACTTCTCGTAACTTTCTCCACTGACAGGAGCATCAAATAACGTGTTTTGTTAAGGGGAGGTTTTTTTTCTTTAATAAACGAAGAGTTATTCCTCTTTCGTACTGCTTCTGCAATGAGTAAAACTTTATAAAAGTCTTAAAATGTCTGACAACATAAGAAATGGAGGGAGGTTCATCAATCTGACAGATGAAGATGTAGATACGTTTATATCTGAGCAGGAAAAAAAAACTTCACAAAAAAACACTTTCACATGTTAGTTTATTGAGCCAATTTTTGAGAGAAAAACATAATGAGACTAGAGAGATTCACAACATAACTGCAGTTCAACTTGGCATGTACATTTTTATTGAGTGTAAGGAACAGAAATTGCCAAGAGTACGAACCCTCAACAATACGCAGCTTCATTTGTAGTTTTGACAGGCACTTTAAACAACATAGATATGGTTTTACCATAATATCATCACCCCATTTTGCAAAAAAAAAAGGGATGCACTGAAGGCAAAACAACGAGATTTGAAGTCACAAGGCCTTGGCAATAAACTTTTTAACCCTTCTTCTTTAATAAATACTTTATGGTACAATAACACATTATATTTTGGTATGCGTGGCGGTGCAACCGAACACCATAATATGCGCTGGGGTGATGTAGTAATAAAACATGATGATGAGCTTGGTCTTGACTATCTGGAACATCATGAACGTATCACAAAAACCCGCACTGGGATGTCCTCCTAGGATGTATGCCACCCTAATGAAGTAGAAAGGTGTCCTGTGGCAACTTATATTTTATATCGGACCAAACGCCCTGATGGATACTGCAACCCAGATGATCCGTTTTACATTTCTGTAGTCACTAACACATATACTCCTGATATAAGAGAGCGTTGGTTTTTGAAACTACCTATGGGTAAAAATGCTTCTTCTACAGCGTCCAATCAGCTAGAGTCTGCCACAGCTCTTCTATGCGCTCCATTTCAGTCAAACACACAACAACTGCAACCCCATCAACATACATTTACGCCTAATATACCCCAGAGTACTACCACAAATGTCCAATCCATATATGACGCAGGAAACCGACATTTGGCCGTATGTCAACAACAATTGTTCACTTATACGACCTGCCCTCAAAAATTCACCCAAGCTAGGTTCCTGATCGATTTTAAACTTTAAATATAGGGCGGTCCAAAAGAAAGTTAAATTCAATAGATTTAAATTGATAGTTGACCACATCCTGTTTTATGGACAGTAAGCCTTAAGGGCAGTTTTAAAGATGAATCAGGTACTTTAATTTTCTCAAATTTACACACAGAATCAAAGTACTGCAGAGCTGAAAACTTTTGCCATATTAACTGATTGGAGTGTTTTAAGGTGCACACTTATTTTATTCATTTTACTTGAAACAATGTTGAAGCTTAAATCTGACAAAACTTATAGAATTATGTGAGATATAAAATATTAGTTCATATAGATTTCAGAAAAAACAGTTCATTCAAAATGCATAAACTCTTAAATGAGATCATTGCACAGTCTAGGCTGCATGATCATTCCCTTAATTTTTAAAATATCTAGTTTAATTTTAAAATTCAAAAAAATAATGCAATAAGGGTTTGTAAGGAGACTTAAAATTTTAGTTACCCCTAAACTTTTAAGTTTTTTTTCAATTATATGCACACTTTGAGACAATAATGTTTATCAAACATTTAGCGTTTTGAACCATCCTATCAGAGGGATCCTACTATACTTGTTCACCAAACCTACACTAAACATTTGAAATACAACCTTAGATATTCAATTCTAACTGTAATGTCTTAAAAATTGACATTGAAATATTCCTTTATTTGAGTTGAGTGTACACTCAATTAAATGAATGATTGTGAACTTGGGGAGGTTGGCAACATGACAGTGAGTCAGTGGCAAGTCACACACCAACAACTTTATTTGTTTACATGTTGATAATTGTCATAAAGCATCTTTTAATTTTTTTATCGTTAAATTGTCATGAAGCATTTTCAGTGTATTTTACGATAAAATTTAAAATATGCTTTACGACAAAATTATTTTTGAAACCAAACATATTTACAAGGCATTGTCACATACAATATATCTCTCGCCGAAGGGTTCTATTGTTTTTAAGAAGGGCTCAGTTTGAATTTTTGTAGAAGAAAATGAGGGGAAAAGCACTCATCTGTTTCCCAATAATATCTATCTGAGGTTTGCAGTTGATATGTTCTATACACTGCTATGGGAAACATAAAATAGCACTGAAATGAAACTCCGACAGACACCCTCTGCCAAAATATCCCCTCAGCTTTAAAAAATAGTCCACAAAATAATATTGCTCAATATACACATTGCTTAAGTAATCAGGAGCAATAATCCAGAGTTAAATAATCATGTGTGGTTGTCATAATTACTTTTTAAAAATTTAGTGTGACATCCCCTCCCCTATACACACAGGCATGTACATGTACTGAATAGTGTAAAACTAACTCTAATGAGGCAAACTGTAAGTAAAACAAAAGGAATAGAAACGACCGAGAAGAAAATTTTACAGAATAAAAGAAAAGAAAACAAAAACTCACCAGTGAAGATTATTAACATGGGACATCTGTTTTCACCTCTTAAAACGGCTTAAAAGAACCTTTAAATTTCCTATTACATAACTTGTACAAAAGAACAAGCACAAAGGCATTTATGGCAAACTGACTGGACAGTTGTCTTATTAGTTCAGTCAGTAGAGCAACACACTGGTAAAGGGAAGTTTACGGGTTTGAGTTGTTATTTGGCCCCTGTATTTCCATTCCCTATTTCACACTTTAGTTATCTTTTTGCCAAATCCAATTTGAGACAAATGAAGGTGTTACAAAAGAGAAATAATGGAAAATTCATATAATAAAAATATGATAATTTTGTTTAGTTTTGGATTTCTTTTCATGTACACAAGTACATGCGCGAATAATCATGTTGGTCAGTATGGTTGTAAAATTTGGTGACAAGTGTTATCAGTCACAATGAACACTCTACTTGAAACCTATTGAAATTTCTTTAGGTACTCTAGTTTTCCTCTATCATTCAAGAACTTAGTACCTCACTAATTAAAGAATGTAGACTGGCATGATATGACATCATTCCTCTTCAATTTACCAATTGCAGAATATTCATAAATGTCAAGTCTTGATGATGTCTGACAAGGGTAATGAGTTTTTATTTCTTTGAAACACTAATCATGGCATTATTATATAAATATTTGTGTAGATAAGGGTGTTATAACAGGTTCCTGTTAGTTTGGCAACATTGGTAATAGAACATGTATTTATTTATTAATTATAGTTATATATTTTTTGTTTAATAAAGAATAACTATTGTCATTTAAAATACATTGCAAATTCTATATAGTAAAAGTATGGAATAAAAATGTTGAAAATATATAATACAAATACCAGTTAAATTTTGATGTGCTAGATGTGCACATTTCGGAAATTCATTCCTCATCAGTGACACTAAGACCGAAAAGTTTGATACATAAAAAATATAGGCCAAACAGTTAAAAATAGTGAATCTAAAGTTTCAAAATTATATAAATCCAAATCCAGCTAAGGAATGCTTTGCATGAGGGAACAAACCTTAGTTTTAAATAAATTTTAAATTTTACACGACTGAAAATTTTGATAAATTGTACATTTTCTGACAGCACAAAGTACTGCCTACTGAGTTATGGATACCCTCGGGAAGTTTTACTCCACCAGCAGCGGTACCCGCTCAGGGGTAGTAAATATATAATACGGGGTAGTAAATATATAATACAAATACCAGTTAAATTTTGATGTGCCAGATGTGCACATTTCGGAAATTCATTCCTTATCAGTGACACTAAGACCGAAAAGTTTGATACATGAAAAATATAAGCCAAACAGTTGAAAATAGTGAATCTAAAGTTTCAAAATTATATAAATCCAAATCCAGCTAAGGAATGCTTTGCATGAGGGAACGAACCTTAGTTTTAAATAAATTTCTACATTTTCTGACTGCACAAAGTACTGCCTACTGAGTTATGGATACCCTCGGTGAGTTTTACTCCACCCGCTCAGGGGTAGTTAATATATAATACAAATACCAGTTAAATTTTGATGTGCCAGATGTGCACATTTCGGAAATTCATTCCTCGGAAATTGTGGAATAATATTCTTAAATTGAAAACATAAAACTATTAAAATTACAGGCCCACTTGGGGGAATAACCAAAAAACAAGTGACTATGACACTCCCTAGCCTTGAAGTATGTCTAAATACCTCTAAACTGCAGGCAAGCCATTTATAAATGCCTCAAGGAGTACAGACAATACATTAAATATTAAATGTGTTTAACCAAATAAAATAAATTGATAAAATACTGCATATAAAATTGTAAAGTAAGAAACTTGTGTCATCTACAAAACAGAAACCAAATGATAAGTTGGACATGCATATGGACTGGGACAATGAGATTCATCAAAATGATGAAGTTTAATTGGTTAAAAGTTTTTTAGCAAAAAAAAACATAAGAATGTAAAAAGCTTAAATGGTAAAATAGTACCTAAAATTTATTTAACTACTGACAGATTGCTAGCCACAACTTTTATGTCCTTACATAGATTTGACACTTAAAAATCACTCTCTTATGTACAGGGGAACATCCCGGTAGTCTTTATTACATGAATTTCCACCATGAACAATTCCAGTTGGAATATTTTAGAAGGTTTAACATTTAATCGTGTCCAGGCATCTCTTCCAATATAACTTTGAAGTAATTGTTGCTCATATCTCAATTGACCACTTTCAAATCGTGCTTCTTCTCTCAATTCTTTAAGCTTTTTATTTGTTCCCAACCAAAAGGGTCATTGTTCAAGTTGAAACATTTCGTTCCTCCAACACGAGATGAATAAAGTGCTGAAACCATATTTTTTAACTGATGCGACGGACATATTATCTAGTGATTTTTTGTCCAGGTTGAAATGGATTGTCAAAAGAAGGATGTATGTTGAAATTTAAAGTTCCGTCATTGTTTTTCTTATAGTTAAACACTCCTTTATTTCCTAATGTAGCTTTAATAAGAGCTAGGTTTTCAACGGCTCCATCACAAACAAGACAAATTGTATTGAATTTATATGCACTTAAGCACATTATCGTTTCAAGTACACATCCCATCATGAATTTGTGATCGAGAGATGACTCACAACTAAAATATGGCCCCAAAAGATCACAGTTTAAAGTCAAATCCCTCCAAAAAAAATTGAACTATATATTTGGCTGCACTGGGTTCTTCACTTGAAGCAGATCTGTTACATTTAACATCAAATAACTGTGGAAATTCATGAGGTGTCATTGCCAGTCCTAAAAATTCCTGTTTTTTTTGGAATTCCATATGACCTTATCATTAACTTTATCAAATATCAGTACACCAGTATTTGCAGGTACTGTTCCCTTACGCATCTTTTCTTTTTGAAATTCCATACACTTTTTTGATTGTTCTTCAAGATATGAATGATTTATTCCAGGCGGATCCAAAAACTTTCCACTTTTGTTCTGTAGTGATTTGATACTTGGCAGTTGGAGTATGTTAAAACTTTTTAATGCAGAATATACTGAATTGCTTCTTGAATACACAGCTAATGCAATGCGATATGTAATAGGGGACCACATATTCCCTTTATTTCCAGAGGTATTTTTTTAACTTCGTCATTAAAGAACTTTGTGGTGTCCATAACTTGTCTCTGTTTTGAATCTCTCTCCCAATTTTGTTTTAAAAGTTCTTGTTTGTCCTGTTCCTGATCAGCTAGCACTTTATCAAGTTCTGTTTTATGATGTAAGTTAATTTTATTTACTATTTCTTGAAGTTCACAACTCTGGCTTTTAATCAAAACTACATCTTTTCCCTTCAATTGGAGCTCAAATTTTACAATTCGTTTTGCTTGATTTGGTCTAAAATTATTCATTCTAATTAAACGCCTTCGCTAACTTCTTGGGGCGAGTCGTTCTATTGAATAGTTACTATTAATCTGAACTCGCTTAATTTTTAGCTCACCTGAGCACAAAGTGCTCACGTGAGCTATTGGTATCAATAGAGGCAGACCTTCCGTCGTCCGTCCGTCTGTCCGTCAACAATTGCTTCAAATGACTTCTTAGAAACTTCTGGTCACATTTTGTTTAAACTTGGTCTAAAGCATCTATAGAACATTGCCTTTCAGATTTGTTTTTGGTTGCCATAGTTACCAAATATGGGTCACAATGACCTACATAGTTAAAAACCTAAAAACATCTCCAAAACTACTTTACTGAGATAAAATCTGATGTGATATTTGGCATCTACGGTATCTTATATACCAAGTTTGTGAATTTCAATAATTTTTGTGAAAAATTAGGTTACGCGTTTTTCCGTTTATTTTTTGTATATTGTAAATAGTACTTTTTTTTACAAAAATAACAATAATGGATAAATTTAGGTGAACTCTTTTTTCTAACATCATTTTCTTATGTGAAAAAACACATATTTAACAATTTTCATGAAATTCTGTAAAATACAAGTCGCTTTTTTCGACCTTTTTCATTTTCAATTCTAGCAACCCAAGGGTCGAGGGTTCAAATCCCAGTGAGGCAACTTTTTTATTATTTTTATTTTTTTTTTTTTTGAATTTCTGAATTTTATTACTTACAGTGGTGCATGGAAGAGATGTTATGAATTTTTACTTTTTAGTGAATTATTATTTTGAAATACATGTGATACTGATATGTAGATTTAGCTAAAACCTTTTTTTTTTTTTACAAAATCATTGTTTTGTGACATTATTTAAATTAATTGAACAATTTTTTAAAAATAATTTGCGGTTGAATTTTATAATTTTTTAAAAATATTTTAATTAATGTGTCAAATCTTTTAAGTCTTAAATCCGTATTTGAAAATTGCTCATGTGAGCTTTTGTTATGGAAAGGAACTCTGCCATCCACCCATCAAAAGACTTCTCAGACACTACTGGTCACATTTCATTCATATTAGTCAATAGCACCTTTAGACCATTGCCATTCTCATTTGTGTTTCTGGTCGCTTTGGCTACCAAAAGTAGGTCACAGTGACCTATATAAGCTAAAAACCAAAACAAAAAAAATAATGTTATCTGAAACAACTTCTATTGAGGCAACATGTTATGACTTAACCAGGTATTATCAAGACACACCAGTTACATTTAAACTCAGACTTGGTGTCATATATTTTTTAACGTTTTTTAAGTTGGCAAAGATACTTTGACGTATGCCTGCAATGTAGATAACGTATGCCTGCAATGTAGATATTGTGTCTGTGACTTGACACTTGTTTTCGTTGTCTAATGAGCTGGATTTCTTGAACCACACGTTACATTTTCGTGACTGATAGCGCAAATAATGATGCCTGTGTGTAACAACATAATTCACATGGGAGTTTATAATTTCATATTTGATATGCCACTACAAAAAAACATAGTCCCTGTCTGCAACTGTATGTATAATACAACAGAAACTGTCAATATCAAACAATCCATCAACTAATAATGTATATTTTTTAACAGTCTTGAACACTACATGTAGTTTGCAGATTCCTGAACATTCAATGAAATGGACACTGGATCAGTGTAATTAATTATATCAAAGGCTGCACATTGATATTTTTAGTATGTTTAATGCACCTTTTTTATTGATCTTAAAAAAAATACAAAAATGTATAAATGTTCATTTTATATTAAAACAAAGGGTAAGGATAACTAGAAAATCAACCATTCATAACGATATTCTATCTCAAAGGTGATGATTTTTGGAAGAGGGGATAGACAGAAGGGGGGATAGACAGAAGAAAGGACAGTAGAAAATTTGTTTTACTTATTGGTGGGGTAGGTTGAATGAGATTGAAATCTATCACTTTTCAGTTGTTTATTAAAAATAATAAAAAATATCATTAAGAATAATAAAACAACTCCTTTTTGTATGCTTGATGTGAAAATAATATCAGCATGTAAATGTAATTATAAGTTGCAAATTCCCAGAGAAAACTAAGTAATTGGGAATATACACCTGATCAACATAATCTAGAAAAGATGTAAATTCAAAGGTGCCAACTATTTACCTGAGAATTTATTAAAATTAAAGGTATCAATTCCTTACTGACTAGGAGTTTATGAACTTCAAAGGTGTCAACTTATGACCTGAGAATTTGTTTAATATATAACAAATTAACTAGGAATCCATTTTAACAACTTCACTAGTGAAAAAAGAAGAAGAACTTAAGTTTTCTTAAATATTATTGGGATTAAAGATTTTAAAAAAATTATACATATAAAAAAATTTAAAAAAATAAGGAAAAAGGGATAGTCTGCATTTGTTTTTGTTAGCAAATAACAAGATCTCCCTCACTCTCTCTCTCAACTTTTTGGCAAAGACAAATAACCCAACAAATAATTTCATAATTTCATCCAAACGGTTTACAACGCCTATTTTGGGACCAACAGTTGTGCTATTCGAAGTTAGAAAATTCAAAAGGAATGAGATGTCACCCAATGATTATGCATTGGTGTTTGTATATGCGACAGAAGTCCTCAAAAGCTTATGATGCCATGAGGGAATCTGGATTCATAAACTTGCCTAGTAGTAGAACACTGTTTGATTATTCACATTTCACTAAAAGTACTTTTGGACTGCAGGCTAATGTTCTGAAAATACTCACGACAGAATGTGAAAAGTCAGAGATGTACAACAAAAGTAAAAAATGGAAACCTTTTTCTGGTCTACTATTTGACGAAATAAAAATTAAATCAGATTTAGTGTGTGACAAATATACTGGCGAACTAATAGGATATGTAGATTTGGACAAGGTTGGAAACCAGTTAATGGAATTTGATAAACTTTCCAAAGACAACCCTGGTCCTGATTTTAAATGTCTTGGTTATAATGGTGCGTGGTATAACTGTAAATTTAAAATTTCCACTGGCAGCCTACTCGTCTACAAGTATAACTGCAGATTTATTTTATCCTATTGTGTGGACAGCCATTCATCATTAAGAAGAGTTATTAAAATTAAAAGTGTTATTTTGTACACGTAATAGAGCCACAGCAAACAGGAATTTTTTTAATTTACATAAGATACATGATAACTAGAATTTAGCGTACTTTACAAAGAATCCGCATGATGTAAATTGAAAGATTTTTCACATCTTTTGAAAACAGCAAGAAACTTTCTCTAATTCATATTCACATCGCAATACTAGAAAATTGTGGAAAGGTGAAAGAGACATTTCATGAATAAACATTGTGCGTCTCTTTGAGGAACACTGTAAAATGTCACTGTATAAACCATGCCTAAAACTCTCCCGCAACCATATAGATTTGGCATCGTATTCTTGCATGAAGATAAATCTAGCGGCACAAGTTCTATATAAAAAATTGTGGCAAATGCCTTGGAAATGTTGAATGAGGATCCCGTAACTGAAACTGTTTATTCGTCTGATTAATCGCTTTTTGATACGTTAAATGTCAAAAATTTATTTAGGGGAGGAATAAGCGAAATCCTAATTTGAATGCTTACACCAGTCCTGCAGATCCTAGACTTGATTGGTTAAAAAATGAATTTTAGGCTTTATTACCGATTGGCGCAGTAGTGTGGAAAACCGGCGAGGACATTTTAAAAAAAGTGAGGTTGCAAATATGCAAATAAGCATCAGTATCCTCTGGAACAACATTTCTGACACTATAGACACAAGGGTGGAAACAACAACCCAACATAATACACCTCTGCAGAGACAATAGTGCAGTGAAACTTTATAATCAGAGTTTTTAGTTTTATAATGCACAGTTTTGAAATTGAAATTTACAGGTGCTTTTGAAAGTACCTGTATCATTGTATAATAATTTATAAATAGAAATTTGAATATTATTTTGGATATGTGCAGTCATTATTTTGTTACATTTTTTATTTTAAGCTTAAATGATTAAGATGGAATATTGAGTAAAGAAATTTGCAGGAATAACAAATAAAGTACAAACATATTTAAATTAACTTACGATTTAGTTTAAGTCTAAAAATACAAATTAATACTTTGAAAATAAGTTGGGCAAATAAAGTAAAACAGTAGCGCCTCATGCTTGGCTAAACTCACCTGTTACTTAAGAATTGAATTTCACTTTTTACGTTGTTATCGGTATGTAACAACGTAAAAAGTGAAATTCGATTCTTATAATTACAAACCCGAAATTAAACAGTTTTTAAGCTGACCTACATTTCTGAACTGATTTTCCGAAAATCGATGTTACAACGTCGCGGCGTAATAATACATTAAATTTCACCTTTAAAAGACGATAAAATGTCTTGTAAAAAACTAAAAAGGTTTTAAATTGATATCTTTTTATTCATTTTCTTGTTAATTTCAGTCAACATATAAATGATATTACAATTAAATCCTTTAAGAAAAAGGGTACTATATTATGTCTCGTGACAACACATTTACCAACAACAACGTAAGACTATCATACGTTTGTAGGACACGCGTGTCAACTTACAGGTTGACGTTTCCCATAACAAAAGAAAACTGAATGAACAGTGTTTAAAACAAGAGGCCCAAGATGGCCCTAATTTGCTCACCTGAGTTTAAATGTAACATTAACATATTTTAACATGTAACATATTTTAAATGTACTTGATAATACCTGGTTAAGTCATAACATGTTGCCTCAATAGAAGTAGTTTCAGATAACATTATTTTTATTGTTTTGGGTTTTAGCTATATAGGTCCCTGTGACCTACTTTTAGTAGCAAAAGCGACCAGAAACACAAATGAGAATGGCAATGGTCTAAAGTGCTATTGACTAATATGAATGAAATGTGACCAGTAGTGTCTAAGAAGTCTTTTGAAGGATGTTTGGATGGATGGCAGAGTTCCTATCCATAACAAAAAAAAACTCAAGGTTTTAGCTAAATCTACATATCAGTATCACATGTATTTCAAAAATAATAATTCACTAAAAAGTAAAAATCATAACATCTCTTCCATGCACCATTCTAAGTCATTAAATTCAGAAATTAAAAAAGTGGCCTCACTGGGATTTGAACCCTCAACACTTGGGTTGTTAGAATTGAAAAAGAAAAAGGTAGGAAAAAGCGACTTGTATTTTACATTATTTCATGGAAATTGTTAAACATTTGTTTCTTCACATAAGAAAGTGATGTATGGAAAAAGAGTTTACCTAAATTTATTAATATTGCAATTTTGGTAAAAAGTACATTTGTGTACTACCCGTAATCCTTCGATGTTTTCGGACACCCTAATTTTTAAATTGTAATAATTTTTTAATTTCCTCTAAATTCGGACGGCGATTTTTTTACCTCCAAATACGGACACGTTTTTGCTGAAATGCAGTTGCAGCATGTGATACAGAGCGCTTGAAATAAAGATTTAATAAAATCAAGAACTTCGTTGTTTTCAATTATTTAAACAACAAATTGTTGTTTTCACACATTTATTTCATTGTGTATCGGTGCCATTGCATCGTAACCTGAAACGTTTTTAAGTAAACTCAATAAAATCATACCTTAATTAAGTGCTTTAATTTTCTATGAAAGTTGATTAAATATATAATACATATACCAGTTAAATTTTGATGTGCCAGATGTGCACATTTCGGAAATTAATTCCTCATCAGTGACACTAAGACCGAAAAGTTTGATACATAAAAAATATATAACCCAAACAGTTGAAAAAAAATGAATCTAAAGTTTCAAAATGATATAAATCCAAATCCAGCTTAGGAATGCTTTGCATGAGGGAACAAACCTTAGTTTTAAATAAAATTAATGTTTACTGCCGAGAAAATCGTGTAAGACATAATCTTGTCGGTACACTAGTTCAACATCAAAGACATTTTTTCTGATGAAAACAGGAAGTGACGTTTTTCACTTAATCTCATTTAGTGTTTGTTATGGGAATTCCCGATATATCCATGTGATTGTTCCAGCCGACAGACACGATAAAAAATGCCTTTCTAAGATGAAAATTATATTAAAATTTGTTTGAAATATGATTTCAAATAATTTAATTTTTTAACCTTTTAGTTGTGGGAATCGGGACTTGTTCCATCTTTGCATTGCCATTTCCTAAAATGTACACACATACATGCGGTAGGTATAAAAAGTAAACGGGAGATATAAAAGAAAAGTTATTTAACTTATTTTACCTATGGTAGGTTCATTAGGTGCATTATAAAAAAATGAACAAATTAAAAAAATTATGACTCTAAGACAATTTTTACGGCGAAAATACATATGCATATGTATCGTACCTTTCAACAGCACGTATTAGACAGGAGTAAACGGGAGAAATAAAAGAAAAGTTGATAAACATATTTTGTCTAGGTAGGTTCAGTAGATGCAGTTTATAAAAATGAACAAAATAAAAAAAAGAATAATGGCTCTATGTAAGGATTTTACAGCTAAAATTGTGCGTCCGTGTCGTAACTAGAATGGCCAAGATGGCGGATTGTTGTATTGACTACGTAATAACAAAGAGCGGTAACTCTTGTAAACTATCGGTGTCAATAGTCAAGTATGTATTATTATTTTGTTAATGATTAATCAATTACATTTGATATAATTTACCTGATAAATTATTATTTTTTCGTTTGTTTCAGCATTAGATACAAGCTACGGGTCCTCCACTCAAGTGACATGAATAAATTTATAATTAATATTGTACTGAAATAGTTAATTACTAATATTTAAAATTTACAAAGAAGCCATTATTATAGATTATTTATTGATTATTTTTTAAAAATTAAGTTTTAATTTTTGTTGTTAATATATATTAATAATTATGAATTAATTATTTAATGTTAATAACATAATCTCACATACTGAAAGATGATTTCGATATGATGAATAATGATTACCTAATTAGATTAACTCAGGGATAATCACCCTATGTCACGCTTGGTGAGCGTCGCGTGTCATTCTCAACCTATCACTAATTAATACAGCAGATAATTAAAAAGTTAATTGATGAAAAAGATAATGACATTATGACAATTTTAACACCATAAGCCATATTTTTCCTAAGTGAACATTAATAATTCGTGAAGGTATATAATATATTAACTTTTTTTATCAAATAAAAATTCAATAACAGACGTACAAGTAACTTGATATACACTATTTCTGAAGAATCTACGATGGCTGACTCTAGAATTTACTTCAAAGGTCCAGGGAATGTGCTTTCTAATTTTTATTTTTCTGAAATAGGTAAATATAACCTCTTTATTTTTTCTCAGATGTTTCATATTCTTTATACTTATGTTTTTAAGTTATTGGAATATATTTGTAAATGTAATGTAAGCAACAGCGAGTAGTATATGCTCAAATAGAAGGGAAAAAATAATTTAGTGAAAATTTATAGGTTGACTTTAGTTATTACATTTAAAGGTGTGTTAAATGTCAATTACACAATTTTATACTGTTTCACTAAAATTTTATGTCCCAAGTCGTATCTCTTTTTTACTACTAGCACAAGAGAATTCAATATTCCATTGAAATAATTCTTTATAATTTAATTATTTTAATTTATATAATTTATTACTACATCCGTAATTTAATTTATTACAGAGTATGATTAGATACGTGGTGTAATGGCGATTTTAAAGTACCTTGTGTGGTGAGATGTTTCGGGAAAGGTGGTATGAAGGCTATGACAATTCCTAGCGACATTTTAGACAATATGCTTGTGAGTGAACCGGACATAGTCTTGATACAACTTGGAGCAAATGCATTTCGAAATTGCGGCAACCTAGTATTATTGTGGGCGATTTGAAAGACTTGGTACAGACTATTAAAGCTAGTGGTGTGAAGGACGTTTTGATATGTGAATTTCCGCAGCGGGGCAACTTTTCCAAATCTCCTGCACTAGATTATAACCATTTCAATTATTGTAGGAAATGTATAAACAGAAGACTTTGTAAACTATACGGACGATATGTATTACATTTTCCACAACTGCGATTTCCAGAGGACTATCTTTCATACAGGGTTCATCTTAATGAGAATGGAATGAGAAAATATTACATGAAAATTAGAAGACTTATTTTGAGTTTAACGAAGTGACTTATATATCTTTTTGTTGAAAGTTAAATTTTAATGATTAATTTTTGGGACAATTGTGGCACTTGGGATATTAAAACCACGATAACGAAAACAGAATAATTCTTACAAGAACCCATGGTAAAGTATTTAAGTAAACTCAAGGGTGAATTTGGAGTTACAAACAGCAAATTTGTCCCTCTTTCTATCCAACCCCAGGAAAGTGATCTTATCATAATGAAACGATATTATGCTGCCTGGAAACGGGACGGTAGCTACAAAAAACGAAATAGTTTCTATGTACAATATCCAGGTTCCGATCAAAAAAAATTAGAAAAAGCAGTTGCAGAATACCTGGGGAATTTTCCAGCAGAAATTTCAACACATGGTAATGCCAAACAGACCAACCAACCGTTCATAAGAACTTCTCCCACGACAAAAGGTAGGGTACAATCAGAATTGTCGCAAAAATAGAAAGTCAAAGAAATTTATCAAGATGCAGTAATTGATGGAGAACATGCACCTCGTGATATTCGGTATATAAAAAACATGAAATCAAAATTAAACAAAGAAAAACACCCCGGCTCATATCGTAACAACCTTGCCGATGATTTTCAGACAGTACTAAACATGTTCTTCACTTCACACCCATTTGTTAGAGAAATTGTATTATCTACAGGAAAACCTCCGAATGTGATACTTTATACACAAAACCAGATAGACCATTTGCTGAATTGTTCTGTTAGTGACCACGACGATGGTTGTATCCAGGGGGTTGATAGAACTTTCAATCTCGGAGCGTGTTATGTTACATTGTTCGTATATACTGACACAAAATTATTACGTAAATCCAAAAAACACTAGCCCCATTTTACTAGGTCCTATTTACTTGCATTGGGACGGAAGTTTTCTGACTTATCAAAGATTTTTCTCTCATCTGGCCGCTATTTTTAATATGAACATACGACACGCAGAAATGAGTCTTGATATTATGGTGTTAGTTAGCGATGAAGAAAAGGCGCTAATTAAAGCTGTAAGATCTACCTTCCCGTCTGCAAGGTAAACCCTTTGTACACGGCATATAGAAAAAAAATGTCAACGCTTTTCTCCGTCATACTGCAGGTATGTCAGACGCAGATTGTAAGCCGGTATTGGCAGCTCTCTTTGGTCCAGAAGGTCTTGATTGTGCTGAATCTGTCAATCACATGCTAAAAGCGGCGATAGGATGGAAGCCACAAAAACTGCCAGATTTAACAGAAATATTGTATAAAGAAGTTAAATATCAAGAAAATCTTATAGCTATGGCATTGCAAGGAACTGGTGAATACGAACTCGCGCCAGATTACCAAATGCTAAAAACTTTCGATTTGGCTTGGCGAAGTAAAACCGAAGAAGAAAAACAAAGAATTTTGAGAAAAATTTTAATATATAAGAAAAAAGGTCAAACATCAACCGATCAACTGATGGGGAATTAGAATTACCGAGAACTAAGGGAATTGCCACCAAACCAGGTCAAAAACGGAGACCCAGGTCTCATTAAACGCACACCTTGACGAAAAAGACTCGTTTAGACTAAAAATATGTAAAATGCTGTTGGAAGGTAATTTCGGGTAAATTCCGCAGCATGAAGATAAAGCGTTTAAAATTGCTGTTGTATAAACTTTTTTACAATTGCTGTTGGAAGTTCATTGTCGGGTAAATTCCGCAGCATATGTAAATAATCTTTATGTAAGTTTGTTTATATATATGTTGTACATAATGTTATAAACATGCGTTTTCTTTAAGGATAAATAAACCAATTTCTTTTTTTTTCAGCTTGCCGACTCAAACTCTTTATATTTTTATTTCATTTTTTAATCCTTTCATGACAGACAACTGTCATAATAACTTGTATAAATATATATTATGCATGCTCATTAATTTGTAAGAAGTTTGTTACTGACTTTCAGATATGACAATGGACGGGAAAAATATCATCGGGCAACAATGCGTCGGGTGGCTCCGATGATACCCCTGCCGTTGAGCAGCTAATACACCACAGTGACCTTTAAAAAAAAAAAATATTATACTCTACTAATTGGATTGTATTACAGCAATTACGTTTATATTTGTAGACAATACGTAAAATTATTTCTAAAATGATATTTTAAAATGTACTTTCTTTAACATTACATTTAATTAGGATTCTTTCAAATTACTTCATTTTTAAGCGGTTAGCGTATACGCTAACCGCTTATTGGCATCGTGTCTTGCAGGAAGTGATAGGTCAAAGCGACTCCTAGCGGTAACCTTAGACCTTTGACCGAAGATTCCTACATGCTGTTTGGGGAGATATCTACTATGCCATGCCTACTCCCGTCATGCCTTATGCCTTCAATTGGCAATATGGCGTGTTGTTTCATTCACTAAACGCCTATGAATGAAGTTTAACGTAATTTTATGTTTACTTAGTGTCTCAACGATGACCTAACAGACCCCAGTGACAGTGTGCATGCTTCCCGTGTAATATGGATTATAACATAGCAGCATCCACTGTTTTCATTGAGAACTCCGACATAAATAAGTCAGTTGTTGTAATCTAACTTGAGGTTTAAAATTTCAAAAGTTATATAATCAGACAGGGAAGTTACAAAATAGTTAAACGAAGAAAGAAGAATTTTGCGGTTGGCTTGTCGACATCAATCGCAGAAATGACACATCACTGGATCCGATGGCAGATCATTTCATCACCGGTAGTATGTTATTAATTAACTGATATACTGTACTGGAATATATTTGTATATTGTTTTCTGTTTTCCTGCATTCAGCACTGCCAAAATTAAGTGAGAACGCCTATAATGACAGTGCCGATTTTGAAAACTTCTGTGGAAATTACTAAGTATCTCTAGTTCTAAAATTGCACATTTTTATTCACCCCATACGACTGGAGTTAGCAACTCTACCATTTATCTGAAAACTGTTGGCAGTTTCACTGTTCTACGTGTTTCCTATAATTGAGAGAAAGGGAGGGAGAGAGAGAGAGTATAGTAATGGTGTTTTACGCTCAGTCAAATTCTTTAACTTATTTCGAAATGGTCAGTCAGTTCTGGGATGGTGGAGGAAACCGGAGTGTACAAAGAAAACCACCGACCTTCACAGTCAATTTCACATCATTGCAAATTGCAAAATTTCTCAGTAAAGCTGGATAATCACAAATTATATTATAGAAAGCTTAAGTATACAATTTACATTGGACTGTGAGGTTGTAAAATTATTTTATCAAGAAAATTAAAAACTTTTTCAGAAGTTTTATTTTTACAGAGAGATGAAATGTGTGTAAAACATGTCTGATTATACTTTAGCTTGAGAAATCTCAATTTAAGTAAAATATATTGCCACTTGCACAACTTTATAATAGTAACACTAAGATTGACCACCTGGCAATTTGTTTTTGCTTCATCCAGTTATACCCAAAGGTCTTGAGATCCTTTTTCAAGTAAATGTGTATTTAAATTTTTAAAATTTGTTTTTGCTTCATCAAGTTATACTCAAAGGTCTCGAGATCCTTTTTCAAGTAAATGTGTATTTAAATTTTTAAAATTTGTTTTTGCTTCATCCAGTTATACCCAAAGGTCTAGAGATCCTTTTTCAAGTAAATGTGTATTTAAATTTTTAAAATTTGTTTTTGCTTCATCGAGTTATACTCAAAGGTCTCGAGATCCTTTTTCAAGTAAATGTGTATTTCAATATTTTAAATTTGTTTCTTTTTTCATCGAGTTATACTCAAAGGTCTCGAGATCCTTTTTCAAGTAAATGTGTATTTCAATATTTTAAATTTGTTTCTTTTTTCATTGAGTTATACTCAAAGGTCTCGAGATCCTTTTTCAAATGTGATATTCAGTATATTCTCAGGAATGTTAAGTATTTATTTTTTAACTCATTTTTAAAAAAAATTGTTATTATTTAAAAAAGTTTTTGTTTGTTTTTTTTTCTATTTTCAAAAATGACAGACTGAAGGAGCAACAAGCAAATAAAGACAGACATAATGCGTCTAAGGCCGTTCCGGATTTATTTGAAAAATCACAGTATATCTGAACATGATACCATAAACCAGAATGCATCCTTATTTGTAAAAATGGACACCTTTGAACCAGACAAGATACAACACTTGAAAACACAATAACCATCTATTGACAAGAGTCAAATTGACAATGAAATGGATTGTTAACTGAGAATGCCCATGATTATCAAAGCAAGGTTTTTTGAAAGTAAATTCTGCTAAAAGACAAATTGTGCTTTTTCTTTATACACAAGTGATATCTTTTCAGACATATTGTGGTCTGTTAAACTTTACTTTTAAATATTCTTTTATATTCAATGACCATATGCCCTTAATAAATATACATGTATTTCCTTTTGAAACAATATAAAGAGTAAGATGATAAACCAAAAACATAAACATGAATTGGAACTTGTTTCTATTAGCAACATTTTTAGATCACCTGAGCACATACCGGTAGTGCTCAAGTGAGCTATTGTGATGTGTCAATGTCCGTCATGTTATCCTTTGTGTGTCGTGCGTCTACTTTTGCTTGTTAACACTCCAGAGGCCACAAATTTAGTCCAATCTTTATCAAACTTGCTCAGAATGATCTTCTTGACTAGCGCTAGCTCAGTTTCATATATTGGCCATACTTCTTCAATAAAAAGGTTACTAGGTCAATTTATAGAAAAACCTTGTTAACACTTCTGAGGCCCAAATTTCAGCCTAATCTTCATCAATCTTGCTCAGGATGATGCTCTTGACAAAAGCTAGCTTAGGTTTGTTTAAGGAACATGTTGGGTCAATAAGTAGGTCACTTAGAGAAATTATAGAAAAACCTTTTTAACAATCCTGGGCCCATAATTTTATCCCAATCTTATCAGCTTTCTCAGAATGATCCTCTTGACAAAAGCTAGCTTAAGGATGTTTAAGGGTCATGTTGGGTCAATAAGTAGGTCACTAGGTCAAATTATAGAAAAGGTCCAATTTACTAAAATCAAGCTGAGTGTACATCATTTCAGGTGAGTGTCCAAGGCCTTCATGGTCCTTTTATTTTTTTTGTTGCAGTAAATAAAATATAATATATATATATCTCGATATAAGTGAAATATTCTTGATTGGGACGTTAAACCTCATTAGATGAAATTGAATCACATGCTCACAGATCAAAGTACATCTTACTGAGTAGGTTTGAATCCCACAGTGACAGAACCTAGGATGAGAAAGTTTTACAATTGCTTGTTGAAAGCCTTTGCCTATCTCCAGGCACTCCAGTTTACTCCATCAGCTTAGGACAGACTACCTTGCTAATTATGTGAAAGAATCAGTATCTTGACGGGGTTTAAAACACCATTTGTCTCTCCAGTATACCCTGAATAGAACCAGAGTAGGCATATAATATCAGAAAACTAATGAATATTGGCTACTTATACAACAGACTGCATCATTATCACCTTTTCACAAACTAGGATGAATAATTATAGAGACAAACATGCAGCATTAGTTTTTCAAATTACTGATATCAACTTGTTTAGATTAACTTTCAGAATACATTGTATTTTTTTAGTTTGATAACAACCAATGAAAGTCATTATTTTTATTACAAATGCAGGAACAACTAATTGTAGCAATTTCACTATGGTGTTACATTGTATGAACTCATCTACAGATTTATTTCATATAAACATTTTTCCAAATTGTTCCTTTCTTGAGTGGCATGTTATGTAATTTGGCTCTATTCAGCAAGTTTTATGCCTTCACTGAAGAAATTGAGTTCATACAAATACATGTAATCTAATGCATTAAATGAGAGGTTTGTTGGTTTTATTGCTGTTAAATCTTACATTAGCAATTTTCCAGCCAGTCATGACAAGAGGAAGTTAATTAAATTCTTAGGATAAATTAAAGAACAAGTTTGTGTATGTGAGATGTGCAAGCATGTTTTATTGTTTGCCATTCTCAGTGATTTTCACATGCTAGCTCAAAGAGTCAGTCTGCTTTATACAAGCACCCGACTCTTATTCACATGATGTCAGTGTGTCAACCATCAGTGCTCTCTCCTTAAGTTTAATTCTTACGATTGACTTTTTTTTTTTTTTTTTTTTTTTTTTTTTTTGTTTTTTGGAAAATTGCAATGCAGGCATTATTTTTGATGTATTGAGACATTTTTGTCTGATGGAAGCAAAAACCAAATGTTAAGGTCGTGTCATTTTGATTACCTGAGCTTTAAAATGCTATATCATGACTAAGTTTAAAGATGTTAACATGGAAGATAACCTTATGTTTTTTATTTGGAAAATTGCATTTTTGTCTGATGGAAGCAAAATCCAAATGTCAAGGTCATGGCATTTTGATTACCTGAGCTTTAAAATGCTATATCATGACTAAGTTTAAAGATTTTGACATGGAAGATAACTTTTTTATGTTTTTGGAGTGCTCTCTGTAATTAAACCAGATCAAAGATCATGAGTGATAAGAAATAAGATGTTGGTCTTCCTGTATTTAGATGCTTAGTTTAGATATAAGACATTACTTCATAATTACTGAATAAGATTTTTTGTTGAGAGATATTTTGTAACTTTCAATAAATATTCATTTTGTTTATTGCAGCTTACAAAATGTCTTAAAGTGGATTTTATTTTGTATCAAAACACTTTCACTGGTCATTTTCTTACAGATGCATCTATTTGATCCCTTATTTTGAAATAAAACTGAGGAATGGGGTAATGGTGATTTACATACTACCACAATCACAGTTAACAGTCTAGTCAAATGGGTTCTGAACTAAAACTGATTACAACATCATACATTTTGTTACAAATGTAACGTACATATTTACAAAAAGCTAAGGGTCAACCAAAACCTCATCAAAAGGCTGTACATTTTTTTGAGAAATTGAATACCGCCAGGTACTTTTTTGAAAGTGGGATAATCAAAATTTATCTCAACTTTCAGAGCTACCAGGCTAACTGCTTCCCAGTACTTTCAGTACTTTGATTTTTATTTAATAATGTCTTCTTTGTAAATTTTAATATTAGTAATTAACTTTTTAAGTACAATATTTGAAAGTTGTAGAAATATAAATTTATTCATGTCACTGGAGTGGAGGACCCGTAGCTCGTATCTAATGCTAAAACAAACGAAAAAATAATAATTTATCAGGTAAGTTATATCAAATGTAATTAATTAATCATTAACAAAACAATAATACATACTTGACTATTGATACCGATAGTTTACAGGAGTAACCGCTCTTTGTTATTACGTAGTCAATACAACAATCCGCCATCTTGGCCATTCTAGTTACGACACGGATGCACAATTTTAGCTATAAAACACTTAAAATCTTACCTAAAGCCGTAATTCTTTTTTTTAATTTTGTTTATTTTTTTTTAACTGCATCTACTGAACCTACCGTAGACAATATATGTTAATTAACTTCGCTATAATTCTTCCCGTTTACTCCTGTCTAAGACGTATTGGTGAACAGTATCATATATATGCAAACATATTTTCGCCATAAAATCGTTAATAACATCCTGCATCTAATGAACCTACCGAAGGCAAAATATGTCAAATAACTTTTATTTCTCCCGTTTACTTTTTATACCTACCCCATACATGGAGGCATACGCGTGTTAAAATATTGAATGTTTGATTGAAACGAAATTCTCTGAACTTGATTCAAAAATAATGTAACACACGAATAATAATAATAATTTGACTGCAGACAATTACAAATAGAAAGCGGCATGTTGGTGCACCTCAAACGTTGGGAGTTTATGAATAATCGTTTAATATACTCCCAACGTTTGAGGTGCACCAACATGCCGCTTTCTATTTGTAATTGTCTGCAGTCAAATTATTATTATTATTCGTCACATCGTTTACTTGTAAACAAATGGCGACCTCGATGTGTATTACTTACAGAATCATGATTATTGATCAACAAACACTTTAAAAAATAATAATTAATGAAATAAACAACACAAAAGGTGAAATCTATTTGTATTTTATTTAAAACTTTAATTCATTGATTTATGCGTGGACATCACTGTTGATAATGTGTTAAAATGCCGAGAGATAACCGGGGGTATTTACAATGTATAAAAAATAAACATAAAAACACGTAACCTAATTTTTCACAAAATTGTTGGAATTCACAAACTTGGTTTATAAGATGCTTTAGATGCCAAATATCAAACCAGATTTTATCTCAGTGAAGTGGTTTTCGAGAAGAAATTTTTTTAGGTTTTCAACTATTTAGGTCAATGTAGCTATGGCAACCTAAAAAGTAAAAATTCAAAATTTTCTTCCATGCACCATTGTTAGTCAGAAAAATAAGTGGCTCCACTTGGATTTAAACCCTCGACCCTTGGGTTGCAGTATCACATGTATTTCAAAAAAGAAAAAAAAAAAAAAAAAAAAAAAAAAAAAAAAAAAAAAAAAAAAAAAAAAAAGAATTACACTAAAGATTCATAAAATCTCTTCCAGGCACCATTGTAAGAAAAAAATTCACAAAATAAAAAAAAACAAGAGGCCCATGGGCCTTAACGCTCACCAGAGGATATGGCCAAAATCATTGGCAAAAATACAAACAATATTCTAATATATATGTCTATACAAAAAGTTAATAGTTTCCAAGATAATAAACAATTTCAGGCTTTTTATGCACCTATGACATTGACCTTTGAACGTATGACCTTGAGTCATATATCAAAATGTTCGTCATGTCAATACCTACAATATTCTAGTATTTATGTCTATACAAAAAGTTAATAGTTTCCAAGATATTTAACAATTTCAGGCTTTTTATGCACCTATGACCTTGACCTTTGAATGTATGACCTAGAGTCATATATCAAAATAATGGTCATGTCAATACCTACAATATTCTATTATATATATATGTCTATGCAAAAAGTTAACAGTTTTCAAGATAATTAACAATTTGAGTCTTTTTATGCATCTATGACCTTGATCTTTGAACGTATGACCTTGCGTCATATAACAAAATGATCGTCATGTCAATACCTTCAATATTCTAATATATATGCCTATTCAAAAAGTTAACAATTTTCAAGATAATTAACAATTTGAGTCTTTTTATGCACCTATGACCTTGACCTTTGAACGTATAACCTTGAGTCATATATAAAAATGATCGTCATGTCACTACCTACAATTAACTGAAAATCCCATGCCATTATTACCTGAAATGTTTAAAAAATAGGATTTTTTATCAAAGGTCAAAAGCAGGGACATGACCTTGACCTTTGACCTTGACATATTTTGGAAGAAAATAGCAAGACAAGATCAACAGTGAAAACTCCATACAAATATCTTCAGCCGTTATTGAGTTATAACAACAAATGTCTAATTTTCAAACACATTATTTTACGCAAAAAACGCACGACCTATTTTTCGCTTAATTTTCATGAAAAACACAATTTTAATGTTCCCAGGCATGCTGAATCCAAATATCTAATCAAAATTTGCCTGCACCTTTTGGTTTCAGAGAAGATTTTTTTTGTCTTTTTGCTATTTTTAGTAACAGCGGCCATCTTGTTGGGCGTGGCCAAACCCGAAACACAATTTTAAAAGGCTGTTACTCAGGCATGATAATCACCAAGTTTCATCAAATTTAGCGCAGTGGTTTTGGAGAAGATTAAAATGTAAAGTTTACACACGACGGACGACGCACGACGGACGGTGATAGATTGCAATAGCTCATCTGAGCCTTTGGCTCAGGTGAGCTAAAAATTAAAAAAAAAGTGGCTCCACTGGAATTTGAACCCTCGACCATTGGGTTGCTAGAATTGAAAATGAAAAAGGCTGAAAAAAGCGACTTGTATTTTACAGAATTTCATGAAAATTGTCAAACATATGTTTCTTCACATAAGAAAATGATGTTTGGCAAAAGAGTTCACCTAAATTAATTCATTATTGTAATTTTTGTAAAAAAAATACCATTTACAAAATACAAAAAATAAACGCAAAAACGTGTAACCTAATTTTTCACAAAAATTCTTGAAATTCACAAACTTGGTATATAAGATGCCGTAGATTCCAAATATCACAAAGATTTTATCTTAGTGAAGTGGTTTTGGAGAAGATTTTTTTTAGGTTTTTAACTATGAAGGTCATTGTGACCCACATTTGGTAGCTATGGCAACCAAAAACACAAATCGGAAAGGCAATGTTCTATAGATGCTTTGACCAAGTTTAAACAAAATGTGACCAGAGGTTTCTGAGAAGAAGTCGTTTGAAGCAATTGTTGACGGACGGACGGACGACGGAGGGTCTGCCTCTATTGATACCAATAGCTCACAAGAGCACTTTGTGCTCAGGTGAGCTTAATACGTGGAACCAAATAATGAAATGGAATTAATGTTTTCTTGGTTGAAACCAATTTTTTGCCAACTATGGGCTGGGAGTGAGACAAAGGGATTTAGTTTTTATATGACACCAATGGTAGCTGGATAATGGCTGATCAGAGACATGTGGAGGTAAAACAAGTGGTATGGGTGCATTAGACTGGACGTTTCCCGAGAAGATATATCTGATATGTTTCTTCTGTGAACAGAGCAGTCCCTACTATAACTGTAAACAGAGGCCTTGTTTCTGTGGCCTGACATAAGCATGATGTGGCGTAACTGAAATTCAGCATCACTTGGCATAGATGTGGCTGTGGTTCTCGGACGATGTGCAGTGTATACCTGACTTCAATTATAATTTTTTGATATTTTTTGCATGAATTCGGAAAACACGCGTTTAGAAATTGGTTGAGGTGTGTAACAAAATTTATTTTGACTTTGGATTTTTAAAGGTGTACAAAAGGGATTCTCCGTGACTGGATTACAAAGAGATAAAAATATTTTATCAATAAATATTTAAAAGTCTTGAATATTTCGGTGAACAAATATCAGAACATGTCAAGTCGAATACTTTTTTGCAAAGTTTTAATCTAAATAAATTAAAGTATTTTAATGTTTCTAGGTAGAATATTTGCCGATCTCGAAGACATTTACATTTGTTTACCATTTAAAAATAACTTCTATTTATAGAACTGAAAGATGTGTAATCACCGAAACTGGTCGAAAGTAGTTCCGGTAGAAAACGTTGTTATTGGAAAATAACAACGTCATTTGACCGGAAAACGACCAATGAAATTGCTCTAAATCGTGTAACAACGTGAAGTTTGTAATTATATGTAAATGTATAACCGAGAAGGAAGGGAACATGAAACTATGAGATGTCAAATATATCGAAGATAACCTTGGAAACAGAGACATCAAACTTATTGACAATATTGTAATGCTGGCCATAAAACATTTTCAGGGCTTTAATAATCCTTGTCCTAGAATACCCTCAACAATTTTGTTGTGAGCAGCTTGCATTGTGTTAGAACAAACCCTACCATAGCTTATCAATTGTGTTTCAAACACGCTGTAAGCAGGGGGAAGCAGTTGTATAACTGTATAAAAATGGAAAGTTGACAATAGAAAAATAGAATCAACATTGTTTAACTAAAATTAATGAGAAAAAAATCAGATAGACACAAATGTCTTGATAAATATATCAATAAATGTAGGATACAACATGCAATTTATTTGTTGCAGTCTGGTAGAGCGCTCAGCTATAGTTGGAGAGGTCCATGGTTTAATCCTTGGTCCAACCCTGCATTTTTCCCCACCCTGTTAGTTTGGTTTAGCCCTCAGAAGTGAGAAACTGGATATATTGCTGTCATATAAATTAATTTATTATACCTCATAAATTTGTTTTTCTAATAAATGCATTGATTTTACTCTGGGCGATATTTTGCAATACAGACCAGAAGCTCCGGTCGGTATTATGTTTGCTTATGTCATACGATTATCCTTGATGAAGTAATATTACACTAACAAATAGTTTAATCAATGGATTAACGCAAATACAAAGTTACAGTCGGGAACAGCAACTGTAATACATAAACAATCATCATCTTAAAGGAATTAATTCCAGACAAATGCTGGTATCTATTGTGAGATGGCATCTATTCGGTATAATATAAAAATATTCCATGGGGTTTAGGGCTATATCTCAGTTTATGGACCAGTCAGAAACTCCTGAAATATTATATGTACCTCGGCTTCGCTTTGGTCCACATCCTATTTTCGGGGTACCTGCCCAGTCCATAAACTGAGATATAACCCGCAACCCCATTAAATATTTGTTAAATAAAGTCTATCAGAAAAACTTGGGTGAAATTTTCCATTAGATTTTCAGAAGAAAAAAAAAGGTAGGTATCAAAGACCTGTTAAGATTGATGGTCAACATCCAGACGGTGTCGGTATTTGATACTTTCACATCCTAACCTATTCATTTGAAGAATTTTTTTCATTATTTGAACATATTTCATTATAATATTGGTAATAAAATCAAGATTCCCATGAATGTTTTTTTTTCAAACATGCTGTACGATATAACAATGTCATCTGTAAACAACCACATCACTTATTTTAAGAAACATCGACACAAGATTTTGTTATATTTTTTCATTATTAAAACATAATCATATAAATATTAGTGCAAAGGTCAAATTTAACAAATGTCTATCTATGCATGTATTGCTTCATAACATTGACATTGTTAAATAACACAGGCAGGTCATAACAACTTATTGATGGTGGCCACTAAGAGGCGAGTTGATAAAGTAGATAGATGAAGTTTTTGGGTTTATTCTACAGTTAAAAAATATCAAACATGGTTTGAATTATTTGACCAAGAAAAAAATGTTGAAGAGTTTATTTTTACTTACCACACTGCATCATTGCATCAACATTCATGGATCATCGAAAACAGACAAATATTTTTTTCGCAAAAACCTGTAGCTAGCATTATATTTTCAGTTTTTCTATAAAATGGATAAAAGATGAATAAAAATCATAAAATAACCCCATAACAACCCAAAACCTGTGGAACAAGCCGTCTGTTAGTATTCTGTTTTGTTGAATGAAAGCTAAGTAATTTCCGCTGTGCATGTCGTGTCGATATAAAGGATAATTTTGTTACATTAAAATACCTTTTTAAAATTTAATCCACCTAATCAGCTATTTAGCTGGAAATAATGTTCAAATTTTACAAGGAACCCCGTTTTGTTGGTTGAACTACGTACGTATTTTCTTGACAAGCGAAAAATGTGAAATTGAAAATGCTATAAATATAATTTATATTTCGTTCCGTTTATTATTTATGGTACATCATGTCCGTTTTTTATTGTTTGTGAATTAATGTATACTATCCGACAACCGTCTTGTTGAAAGTAGATAGGTTCCTCCGTTTGATTTCCGTATTGAACCATCCGGGAGACCAGTATCGATAAAAGTACATGATTGGTTTACAAAGAAAATATTTACGTAATAGAAATTTTTCTAGCAATTTTCCAAACAATGATGAAAAATGGGTTAAAAAGGGCGCGAAGTAGAAGCTTTCATAATGGAAAAAAAAAGAAACTTGACGATCTCGAAGCTGTCGGCTACATTCATGTTGTTTCTCCCATGGAGACTTGTGTAAAGTGAAACCCCTTTTTTAATGCAATATTACAAGAAAAGGACAAAGTGACTGCGGTAGTAGCGTACAGAGAGAAAAGATGCACTTGGACTTTACACGTTGGGAAACAGAGAGGACTACATGGACTGGAAGCCAAAAACATATTTCAGTTGTTAAAAAAATGTATACTTTATACAGTATTATTACTGTTATGAATTTACGACAACTGTCTATGAAAAATTTTGTGGACATGACATATTGATTATTTCGTTTATTTCCCTATCTATTATCAATGTGTCTGCCCCAAAAAGTTTTGGCCCTTGATTAATTATTTAATTAACATGTTTGGCACAACCTCCAAAATTAGCATTTATTTCTTTTCAAACTATTGGTTTAAATTGTTCTTAATTATTTATTTTTACTTTTTATTTTACTTGAAAGTCAAAAGATTGCATTTAGGTATGCATTTCCAATTTCTTTTCTTTACCTTTTTTATTTATTATTATTATCATTATTTCACTCTTCAATCATTTCATCCCTGAATGCCTCCATTATTGCCAATTATCTACTTAATTTCTGATTTATTTTAATTAAATATTTAACGGAACAGTGTATTTATCAGCAACTTATCTGTACCTAGACATTTTAAAAAGTAGAAACAAATGAGTTGAAATTAAAATTCATTACTGTCGTGATTAGTTACTTTCTTCACAAAACCTTTTTAATAAGATAAAATTCTGCAGTATATTATATGTAAATTTATAAAATGTTATATTTCAACTTTTATCGTGTTCATTTTTTTAAAATAAAGTTTCAGTATTAAGGTTACATGATCAAGAGATATACTGAATTGATAGTATATGCATTCAACATAGTTATATTTCAAGGAAAACAAGTTTTAAATTAAATTTTTAATTTTTAAAAAAAATAAAATATGAAAAAAAAAAACCAAAAGAAACAACTCATCTATATTCTATACGTACTACTAAAACAGTAACCTATGTGCAGTGTATCGGTAAAGACATGCAGCATGCAAAATGATAATGGCTCAAAATCCAGTTATTTTTCCATAGATTATAAAAATATTGTAAGCAATTATAAATGGGATATTTAAAATAAAGTGTTAAAGTTTAACACTTCTACATAAACAGAAACACTAGGGGTGCAAGTTTTTTTTCCATGGGATTTTGTTTTAGTCCCACCGACCTTCGAAAGGTCGTTTTATTCTATTAATTGGAGGAAATTTTTTTAAAATGATATCTCTCAAATCTACATGACAAAATGGTGCATATCTGAACTGGTTTTTGGGAAATTTGTCATTTCTGTTGTATGTATATATATTTTTAGTTACCAGTGATGGAATTTGTTGCAAGATATAAATTAGGTTATTTTTGAAGATTTATCTTATATGCCACACTAAAGCACTGATCATTCAGCTTAATTGCTGTTTATTTTTGCATTGTCAACGACTTGACGGTTATGAAAAGCAACATGTTATCACTGTATTTTTTACCCATTTGATGTGTGTTTATTAAAAAAGGAAAATTATTCCTGCAAACATTTGGTAGACACAAGATTGAAACTATGTCTTTTCACAAGTTTCATGATTACTGAAAGCAGGAAGTATCCTGATTAATATAACTTCACTTAAAGCTCAATGTATGGTTTAATATTAACTTTGACTAGTACTACCAAAAGAGTGTGATAGATGCATATCCGACACTTTTGTTTTCCTACCCCAGTATAAATTGAGATTTTCTTAAGTTCAAGTATGGTGTCAATGAAACAAAAGGAAACTTATCTATCCAAATATTTCAACAAATTTCTTCATAATATTGTCCTGTATTATACTTACTATGACTGTATGAAAATATTATTTTTTAAAACTGCACTTATTATTTATGTCAGTTTCTATATCCATTTCCTTCTGTGTTTCTCTTTGAATTGTTGATTTTAAGCTTTTACCTTTTTTTCTACTTTAGAACACCAGTTAAGATAACATCCATTGAAAGAGTGCCTTCTTGGAATGAGCCAGGCAAGTTTGACATCAAATGTACATCAAAAACACATATATCGCATGTAAACATCAATTTTACTTATGAAAAACCCAAAGACAAAATTATAAACAAGACACCATCTTGGAGGTACAGGAAGTGCCAGAAGGGTGCCAGAAGTATCGAAGGTAAATTTATTAACACACATGATATTAATTCATTCTCTAAGCCCTTAAAGCGATGAATTTATTTATTAATTTATTTTCTAAAATTAATGATTTTAAACAAAATATTTTGTCACTGATCAATTTCAAGTTTCAATTTGTACATTTTTCAAGTACAGTTGAATCTCGTTATCTCGAACTCCGCGGGGAAATGCAAAAAGTTCGACTTATCCGAAGTTCGAGATAAACGATGTGAAAAAAAATCGGCAAAAAAGGGAAGTAGCTCGTACAGACCTATCGGAAGTCACTTCCGGTATTATGTAATGCTTATCTCGACAAAATTGTCAGTATTTACCGATGCCTCTGTATCTTTCAAGTATTGTGAGATAGTATTCAAGTACAATTTTATTCATAAGTATATCTGTATACCGCTGACAAGTACATGGACTATGTTGCTTTCCAGCTACAAAATATTGTTTACTGTTTTTTTTTTAATAAAAGTGAAATACGTGTGTTAAGTACATTTGTTTTCAGCTACAATGTTGCAGCTGTAAGAATGAAAATTAAAAAAAAAGTAAATATTGTTTATTACAGATTTATTACACAAAATATCAATAAATTAATATCAAAACAATTTAACCATACAATCATCACATTAATCCATAAATAATCATGAAAAGAATAAAAGAATGTCAATGTTCATTTCATAAACATCATGTAAACTTTTCACGCATTAGCACTATACTTTCAATAAGATTAATTACAAGAGCACTAATTTTAAAAAGCTTTTATAGACGTATACTGTTACTTAAAAAATTAAAAGAGAATAAACATTATCAAGCATTGCATCATTGAAATATAAAACCCACAATAAAAAAATAATAATCCAGAATTAAAATAGCAATCGCCACTAAGATTTTCTTTATTTACTCAAAATCTGTCAATAACTGATTACACTATTGTATTTTACCGACAAACAGCGAGTCTATTTTGTTCCGCATTCCGGTTTCGTTTTGTATATTTTAATCACCCCAAGCCTTCGGTTGTTTTGATTGATGTTCGCATCACACAACCACTATGTTTAGCTTGGCAGTAATTAAAACACCCGGTAATCTTCTTGATGGTTTATTTGTTTATGCAACGATAATAATTAACGGATTAAAGAAATCAGAAGGTCAATGCAGTTTGATAAGAATGAGTGTATTGGTTTTACATCAACAGTGGCGACAGTCACTAGATTTTTAAAATTAATTAAATCTACCAAAAAAAAAATTTCTTAAAATTTTTGTTCGAGTTAACGAATTTTATTTTTCTAGGATTTTCATTCATGGGGACGAAAAATTTGTTCGACATATCCGGAAATTCGAGATATCCCAGTTGGAGATAACCGGAGTTATTTAAGTTAAATAAAGAACAATTCTGTCCGGACTTTTTCTAAAAGTTCGACTTATCCGAAAGTTCGAGATAACGAGATTCAACTGTATATTGAGATTGAACTTGGACAATCAATATATTTAACCACTGTAGTAGCTTAGTTGATAGAGTGCTCACTCTGTAAGTGGGAGGTTTTGGGAAGGTTTGATCCTTGATTGTGTCTGACTAAGACTTGAAAGTGGGTAGTGACATATTTTGAAAAGCACTTACCATTATGAAATGAAATTTTAAAATAAATGAGGTCCTGTGGTACTGTATACATGACACAGTAAAGAAAGTCATCAGTGCAATGCACTGACAAAAGTTCTGCACTTTTGCTTATATCTTGATATAAGTGGGATGTTAAACACTAATTACTATATTTACTGTAATTTATTTTAATAATTTCATTTTAAGTGTCCGAGAATTTAGAGGAAATTTGAAAATTAAATATCTTGAAAATCTGCGGTGTCCTAATTTTTAGAGTGTTTGAAAAATTGAAGACATGTTAAAGCAAATTTTGAATCCTGGTTCCCTCTCTGTATTTAAAGACATTATTAATTGCGATATCCACACATATACCAATTATATACTAATTTTAAAAATAAAATACAAGTTAAAATTACCTTGTGTATTGTTTATTTCATTTAAAATTATTTTGTAAGTGTTTGTTGATAAATTATCATTATTCTTTATGTAAATACATATTGAGGACGCCATTTTGTTTACAAGTAAGTGCGTTACTTTTCTCCTTAACTCCCAATGTTGGGTTGCACAAACATGCCGCTTTTTATTTGTAATTGTCTGCAGTCGTAATGTTTGATAATCATCATGGGTTGCATTTTTTGTGGATCAAGTTACGAGAATTTCTTTTAATTAAATTCAATATTTTATCGTGCATATATTTGTATATTTTGAGAATCGCGAAATGCAAAGATGGATCATAAACAACATTGTCCTGACTACTACAAATAAAAGGTTTAAAGCTAAAATAATTTATTTTAAATCGCCATCAAATATATTATTATCTAATTCTCATCTTGGAAAAAACATTTTTTATCTTGTCTGTTGGCTGGAACAATCAAATGGTTGCTTTCGGAAATTCCCACAAAGTAATCAACTTAAGTGAAAAACATCACTTCCAGTTTTCATCAGAAAAAATTTCTTTGATGGTGTACCAACAAGAGTCTGTCTAGCACAAGTTTCTCGGCAGTGAGCATTAATTTTAATCAACTTTTACTTTCATAGAAAATTAAAGCACTTTATTAAAGGTATGATTTTATTAAGTTTACATGAAAATGTGAATACATTGAACATCACCTGTTTCACATTATGATGCAAGACACTATGGTGGCAATACACAATAAAATAAACGTGTGAAAACAACAATTTATATGTAAAACGATTAAAAATAAAGTTTCTTCTTCATTTTATTAAATCTAAATTTAAAGCACTCTCCATGACATGCTTTAAGTTTCAGCAAAAGTGTGTCCGGATTTAAAGCTAAAAAATGCCGTCCAAAATTAGAGAAAATTAAAAAAAATTTTATTGAAATTCAAAAATTAGGGTGTCCGAAAACAAAGAGGGTTCAAAAACATCGAAGGATTCCGGTAGTCTAATCAGCAATTTAAAGTGTACTTAACACATAAATTTTAGCGGCATGAAACTTCAAATTTCTTTTTTTTCTGTAGTTGGCAAATTCCTAAAGAAAATGGAATCAACTATGCAGACTTTAAAGTTGCTGCGTACAACGTATGTGTTTGCTGATGTATCAGCATCAATTGAAATAACTGTCTGGTGAGAAGAAACAAAATAGATGTTAACCCCTCACATTCGTTTTCAAATACAACTGCAAAGGTTTTTCTCTCTACCAATAAGGATACCATAATTAAGAAAATACCAGATATGAAAAAAACTTGTCAGATAGACTTACCAGCAGCAAAAACATACAAAGTAGAAATCATGGGGGGGCAACAGTACAAACTATTAACAAATGTGCATTTTGTAATTGTATTGTTGAAGTTAACAATAATATTTCCACAGAGAAATGTTCAACATGTGAATGTTGAAGCCTTAAATCATACATAAACTCTTCCTTAAAATCTGAAGTTACAGTTAAGATGCCTGATGGTGTAATTATAAACATAACAATACCATCTAATATAATGGCAAATCTGTTTGAGAAAGACATTCCCATTGAAGACCAAGAATTATCCCTACTCGTTTTTCGATTCCTTGAGGTACAGTTTACCTCGGTAAACAGCCATATTGTTTCGGAAATTAAAACAATCACTTAAAACATTGTAATTCCTTTGCATAGAGACAACTTCTGAAGAAAACAGTTGTGTTGCATTTCTTCGTTTGTATGATGAACATAATACTTCAACAAAATTCTAGATGATAGATAATTGACTTTTATTCATTTTGTAGTTTTATAGGTTATGATCGATTAGTGATTTTTTTTTGTTTTGAAATTTCATTAGCATAATAACACATGTAGGAGAGCTTATATCGTGTAGGGTTAGTGTCTGTTTTTATGTCAACATCTGCTTGAATGTTGTTTTATTATCTTTTTTCATTGTTTTAGAAAAACCTTCGTAAAACATTATACATATGTAAGGGAGCTATTTGTGTCATTCACACTATCTTTGGTTGTACTGTTTGAAACATTTTTATGAAATTGTTTTGTAAAATGTGACAGTTTGTCTGTTTGCAATGCAACTTGTATATAAATTCCTCGTTATGATAGATTATTGTGTTTAATTCTGTTCAACAATTTTATTACACTGGATGAAAAATATGTTTCGAAACTTGACCGTTTATCTGTATGCAAGTGAATACTAAACTTGTATCAATTCCAGGTTAAGATTGATAACAGTTTTTTATTCTTTTCAACAGTTTTATTATATATTATAGTATTTAACAACATGTGAAAAAAAATTGCATTGCGAAACTTGATAGTTTCTCCATTTGCAATTCATTATGAATCTTGTATCAAATTACAAATTATGATAAATTATAGTTTTAATTCTTTCAACAATTTCATTATAGTATTGAACAATCTTTAGATGGAAAAAATGTTGCGACACTTGAAAGTCTCTGTTGCATTGGAAAATTAAAACCATTCAATTCCAGATTATGATAGATAACAGTGTTTTATTTTTTTCAACAATTTTGATAGTATTAAACAATCTTTTGAAAAGCAATTGCGGTGCAAAACTTGACAGTTTATCTTTTGCAGTTTGAAGTAAAAAGGTATCAGAATTCCAGATTATTACTGTATTAAACAATCTGTGGATAAAAATTACAGTTTTGAACAATCGATAAAATTTTTTATTGTAAAACAGTTTAGCTGTTTGCAATTCAAATTGAAACTTGTATCAAAATTCCAGGTTATTGTTCCATTCCTTTTAACAACTTTGTTATAGTATTTAACAACCTTCGAAAAGTTAGTGTTAGAACACTTAACACACAGTTTTTCTGTTAGCAATTCGAAATGAAACTTGTATCAAAATTCCAGGTTATGATAGATTAGTGTTTTTTTTTCATCTCAACAGTTTTATTATAGTATTATATATGTAGTATTTATTATTATAGTATTCAATCCTTATGTTTACATTATTTTTATCCACAAAGAGGTATTGTTAATTTTCCGTTAGAAACACCTAAAGCGAGATAACTCTTATTGTAAACCATATAAATAGAATAGCTGTTTTGTTGCTTGGCGATCGTAAAATATAGTTCCGTTAAACACTTTTGAAAATCAAATTCTATTTCTCCTTTTTTTAATTAAACAATAATCTGTTTGGTAAGATATTACTATGAATATAATTATTTAGTCGAATAACAAACAGTTGTTCATAATTTTAATGTGGTGTTCTCGGACTCACTAATTGTGAAAGTGTGAATAGGCTGACCTACTTAAATTAGGTTATGATCAAATTTCCAGAAAGTCAGCCACCTGCTGTGTGGATTGTGGGGATTGGCATGGAATAGTGCAGTGATTGGTAAGTACGTTGACTTATTGCTGTCAAAATGCATTAACGAGTCTTTCACATCTGATTTCAATTCATCATTTGATTTACAAAACACCAAAACTTTGGTAAATAGATGATAACTGGGGGGGGGGGGGTTACACATGCCTGATACTTTCCTAGCACATGTCTTTCCAAAATATGTTTCAGAGAAACAAAATTTCATTTGTCACACTAGCCTATTTATAATTTTATCTTACTGGGTGAAAAGACCCTTTAATAATGACTTCAAACTGTAGAGTGTAGTAAACTGAAATTCAAATGCAAAATTTTCCAGATTCATATATATTTATTTCATTTTTCATTTGACAAAAATGTATGTACTGATATAGATCTACATTACAAATTGTCAAACGTTTTCATGTATCCAACTTCCAATTTTACATAAATTAAAAATAGATAGTATTTATTGAAAAATTTTGAACAAATTCACTTTTTCACAAATTTGTGAAAATGTTACTGTTTGAAAGAGTTTTAAGAAACCATTACTTGTATGGGAACCAGTATGTAGTGTTTACTTCTGGGTTCTATGTTCTGTATGTTTAATGTTACAGGATTATATACTTTTTCATGGGGCGGTGTTAGCCAAGTGGTTAAGTGATTGGTCTTCATATTTTAGGTCTCACTTTTGTGCAGGGTGGGTTCAGGTCAGGCAGATCACAAACACAAAATTGTGTAGGATTTGATCTTAAGTGGTAAATAATCTTGATTTCATCATGAAAGCCTGAAAAATTGTTACATTTAACAATATTTAAGTATAACCAACAAAACTTAGTTTTTCATAACTACGTTGAAGGTACAACCAGAAAATATTGAATTGTTCAACAGCCCTGATGATGAAGATGTATTGGACATAACAACAGCCTGGCCAGCTGATGAGGGACTGGTTGATTTTGTGTGGTTAACAGAACTGACAGTGTTTTGTGAATGGGTCACTGTGGACGTAGTTGGGGTTCTTGGAGCAATGGCGAGGTCCCTGTGACATTCTCCAGTAGCAACAGCAGTTAAAGTGTGACTAAGATCTTTTTATTGGAGTTGAGATGGATTTCTGTTATAACTCCGTAAGGAAGCTTCATTTCTATGCCCAGACATGTACATTATATGGTGTGCCTCAAATCCAGCATCACTCATTCCAGTGATTGCAGTTGCCCTAAGACAGTGAGCTGTGTATTTCTGGCTACAGTGGGCATTACTACTGATGTCTGGCATAAAACCTGAAAAGAGCGTTTTTGTATGGGAGAATTTTTGTACTAGATATGCATAAATGGGGAAATTTCAGAGCTTCATGTGTCATACTATTTAAAAGAGATTGGGAATCTGGAGATGTTCTAATTTTTAAAAATTGCAACATTTTCACTGGTCAGAGATCACCGCCAGTTGCATACATCCATTTGTCTCTGTGAAAGTCATCAGAGTATAGGCCACCTTGGAATTTTTTTCCTGAGTTTGGTGGGTAAAAGTTACATATTCCAAACCATTGTCATCTACATTGAAATCAGGAGAATCAAAAGAGAGTTGATTATGAAATTCAAGACCTCTTGAAACAAACTGAAAAATTAAGATAAACCAAACATAATGCCTTAATGCAATGGGTGATATACTGACATTGCTCTAAAATATTCATTAATTTTTTGTAAATCAGCTGCTGCAATCTGTTGGTAATGTTAAGTAGGTCTAGCTACACCTGTATGTGTCATGTTTTTCATATATCAGTTTAACACACAGTTACATGATTTAAATTTTGTATCATTTACAATGTCAACTTTAATGTTATTGTCTTGAAAATAACGATTTATTGCTGCACGCATGTTCTTTAGGGTATTTTATGGTAAAGGGTCTCCCTTTTTGGTTCTAACCTCGCAGTAAAATTTTCTAAGTTTTTCTGATAACTCTTCTGGTGAACCTTTTGAAAAATTTAATCTTTCACCATAATTATAAACCTCTGTGTGCCACTCTGACATAGAATTGTTTTGATTTTACAAATATTTTTATCTTTTCACAAATCATTAAAAAAATTTTTTGAAATAAAAAGACAACAACAAATATTGGTTTTAATTATTGGTTTTTCTTTTCTTTGTTTTTTCTTTGAATTATTTTTAAAATTGGTGCAGTGTGACAAATTTCTACGTTTGTTACCGTTCGTACAGTAGCCGGACAGAATTTATGAATGAACCCGTAGACAATTATGAATAAGTAGTTCCTTGTGGTATGTATTCCTCTGCCATTCGCTTTACATCGAAAGCGGATTGGCTGAAGATATAGCTGACGTATCGCTTTATCACAGAGCGTGTGACAAACTGCTGTCATCGAAAAATTAACGCAGTGGTTCCAAAGAGATTCAAATAAGGCAATGCATTTGTAATGTAAACATCAACCTGTGAAAAGTGAAACTTGACAATTTCTCCGTTTGCAATTTGAAATGAAATTTGTATCAAAATTCCAGGTTATGATAGATTATTGTTTTTTATTCTATTCAACAATTTTATGATAGATTTCAACAACCTGTGAAAAGAAATTGCGTTGCAAAACTTGACAGTTCCTCCGCTTGCAATTTGAAAGAAAACTTTTATCAAAATTCCAGGTTATGATAGATTATTGTTTTTTATTCTTCTCAACAATTTTATTATAGTATTCGACTACCTGTGAAAAGAAATTGCGTTGCGAAACTTGACAGTTTCTCTGTTTCTAATTTGAAATGAAACTTGTATCAAATTCCAGGTTATTACAGATTGTTGTTTTGTATTCTTCTCAACAATTTTATTACAGTATTCAACAACCTGTGAAAAGAAATTGCGTTGCGAAACTTGACAGTTTCTCCGTTTGTATTTGAAATGAAACTTGTATCAGATTCCAGGTTATGGTAGATATTGTTTTTTATTCTTCTCAACAATTTAATTAAATTATTCAACAACCTGTGAAAAGGAATTACGTTGCGAAACTTGAGTTTCTCCGTTTGTATTTGAAAAGAAACATGTATGAAATTCCAAGTTATGATTGATATTGTTTTTTATTCTTCTCGACAAGTTTATTATATTATTCAACAAGCGGTGAAAAAAATTGCGTTGCGAAACTTGACAGTTTCTCCATTTGTAATTTGAAATGAAACTTGTTTCAAACTTTTAGGTTATGATACATTATTATATTTTACTGTTTTTGAAATTTTATTGTTGTATTGAACAACCTGTGTTGTGAAACTTGGCAGTTTGTCCTTTTGCAATTTGAAATGAAACTTTTTTCAGTATTACAGTTTATGACCGATCTAAATCTTTGTCATAGTTCTGAACACAATGTGGATAGAAATTGTGTTGCAAACTTGATTGTTTTTTTTTTGTGCAGTTAGAAATTTAAGATATATCAAAATTACAGGTTATTTTAGTAATAGATTATTGTTTTGTATTCATTCTGCATTTTTATAAAAGTGTTGAAAACCAGTGAAAAAATGGTATTGTGAATCTTTTTTGGAATTTGAAATGAAACTAGTATCAAAATTCCAGGTTATAATATATCATTGTGTTTTATTTGTTTTGCACTGTATTTATTATTGAAAAAACTGTAGATGTAATCTGCGTTGTGTAGGTCTATAATTTCTCTGTTTCAATCAACAATAAAACTTCAAAGTTTCAGTTTATAATAGTTTGTTGTTTTTTGTAATATCTTTCCTAACGATATGTTAAATGTGAGCTATCCTGATCAGTTTTTTTCTTGCATATCTTGTATAACATTTCATTGTCAACACTCAACACCTAGCTCACTCAACACCCAGCTGTTGCCAAATTTTGTTCCAAGTTTCCATTGACTGTCTCAAGAAAAGATATGTTTGTATATGAGCTATATTGGGTCAATAAGACGTCCATATGTAAAAATAAAAATCAAAGATAAACCTTGTTAACACTGTAAAAGCCACAACGTAAATTTAACTGACTCTGAACTTGCTCAAAATTATCATGTTTGACAAGTTTTATCAATTTCATACATTAACCATGCTAGGCCAATAAGTATGTCTCTAGGTAAGTAGGTTAGATAGTTAAAAAACAAAACATTGTTTATAATCATCAAGCAACAATATCAGTCCTATTTTTTCCTCATTAAAAATGATTCCTTTGATAAAACTACCTGGAATTTGAATGTTGCTCATAATATAGCTGAAATAAGAAGCTATAAACCAGTTTTAACAATAAAAGCTTGAACTGGCCAAAATCAAGCTGAATGATCAACAATATCAGGTCCTTCATGGCCCTCTTGTTTATATTTTAAACATACAACAAAATTTCTGATTTTTTTTTTTTGTGAAATAGATACGACAATTTTGGTACAACAAACTCAATTTGGTAAGCCACTGCCCAAGTAATAATGACATAACAACGATGTCATGTCTGTATGGTGACATTATGTTGTCATGCTGGGACTTCAGGTAAATTGGAATTTGATAATAAGTTACTTATAGCTATGTGTATACGCTGTGACTTTCTGTGTCTAGTCTCTTTCTAGTTCTGAAAGAATCGCAAGCAATGTCCCACTTGTTACCCTTTCTCTGATGACTAATTGACATCATTATGTTTCTCCACTGCCTGACCTGAGAACTCTTTGAGTGAACCATACATTGTCAAAAAGTATGGAACATCATATATCAGACGGTGGATGTATGGTGTTACATTACTCTTTTTGTAACTAGGTCTACTACTAAAACTAAAAAATGTATGAACATTTTTTTTTGTTTTCACAAACACATCAAACCACTAAATTTGTATATGTCAAAAAACTGTTTCAACAAATCAATTACAACATTTTTGGTTCATGTATCTGCATTTAAAAAAAAGTCTTCAGTTTTTCTGATAACAAAGGCAAAATTTTAATTTTTTCACCACCTGACGATCCACATCAATTCTATGAAACCTCTTGGGGCCCATATAATGAAGCATACACCACAACCCTTAACTGTATCAACTAATGCTCTCAAATTATCTATTGGCTCACCAGTAGTTTGTGTTTTTTATCGTCACAATCTTTTACATAAAAAATCAGACTACATATAAATACATCCATAATTCTATAATGATTTATTGCAATGTTAAAAATTTGTGATGCTTTACCTCAAACTGTTTTACAGTACTTGCAGACTGTTGAATATCTTTCACACTCCGATACATATCATCAGAATGACAGAAGTCCCAATTTAACATAACGAAAATATTTGTGAACCTTGCACATTGTGCAGGCATAATTTTATATTGACTCATTTAGTCTTTATAAAACTTGCAAAAACTTCATGTCTCCACCAACAAAGAAATCTAAATCTTTGGTGGAGTCATTTATACATAGTTTTTGCTTGTGTCAGATAACATAATCCGTGGAAAATTGGTTGGCAAGTGGCTGCAAGATTATCATATTTTTCTTCACATTTCACAATAGCGACTGTGAACTACAAATTTTATGACAACTTTTGTTCATCTGACAGGGAGTACATAGAAAAAAATATGAAAGTTCTGTACCATCTCCAGTGAACTTAATGTCTAACTTTGAAGAGTTGCTAGATTTTTTTCAGTTCATACATACAAAGATTTCCTTAACTGAATTTGGATTTATATAATTTTGGAACTTTAGATTCATCAATTTTCAACTGTTTGGCTTATATTTTTTATCTATCAAACATTTCGGGCCCTAGTGTCACTGATGAGGAATGTTTTTCCGGCATGTGCACATATGGCACATCAAAATTAAACAGGTATTTGTGTTATATACTAGTATTAACAACAGCATTAATAAGAATGACAGTTTCATTTATCATTACGTGTAAAAAATGTATAATTAATGCTTTACGACCATTATGCGGCAACTTTTTATGAATATGATGCAGTTCAGATTTTAACAATACTTTAAAGATTTCTATAAGTTTTACAACATTTAAAACATTATTATCTTTCTTTACCGGAAAACTAAATCATCAAAACAAAAGTTCAAACATAATGGTAATATAGTGCCTACATTTATGTATTTAACTAGTCCTGTCTGTCTTTGAAACAGCAAGTAAAGAGTCTCCAAACATAAAATGCTAGGCCATAGCATTGTATACACAATTTTTCACAAGCAATCGTTTTGTTTACGGCTGGAAGAAGAGGAACTGTAACACTAGAACATATAATTGTGTTTGTTACAGGAGCAGTAGTTGAACCTATAACGGGATTCAGTTGCAATCAAACTATTACGTTTGCTGAGATGAGGTCAAACCTTTCGACGGCCTCCAAGTGTATCAAGGAATTATACCTCCCATTAAATATCGATATGTCAGAGGAGGAAATGTTTGACATTTGACTTGACATTCCTAGATGAGTATTTTGGGTTAGTTTCATTAATTAATTATAGAAATATGCGACAGACTGCAGCACACTGGTCGCGGTTTCACAATTATTACTTTACTTAACTTTTATCTACCAAATATGATACTTGAATAATTTTGATACTTGAATAATTTTGTTATTTTTTTTAAAATATCAGGTCAATTAGGATGGCTTTTGGAATAATACGTCAAGGTTATAGCAATTGTTTTAGTTTTATAAAAACAATATTTCTTTTCTTCCAAAAAGATCATAAGAAGTTGCTAAATTTAAGTTTAGGAAATCTTAGTTAAGATATATAACACGCTAGTTATCATATTATAGTCATTATTTCTTGTTGTTCATCATATTTTTTTTATTTTATGACGTTAATGTTCTGCCAAAATCTGGAATCCTTTTTTGTTGTGCTAGTCATGTTGTTGGAAAGTAGTCATGTGATTGATTACACACACAAGAGTGAGTGAGTGAGTTTTTGTTTAAAGCCGCATCAGCGTTATTGCAGCTATTCGCGGCTAGAGAATGTTAAAAATATAACAATATATAAAAATAATATTTAATATTTATGTGAAACTAAATAGATAAGATTTTCGAAAAACAACATTTCTGATAAAAACCAGTAATATCACAGATAAGTTATAATAAAAGCCTGGATAACATATGATAAAAATTATATTTTATTGAACAAATTTATTTCCCGAAGGAATTTTAAAATTTGATGCCCATGGACATTACTAAAAAGGTCTTGCATCGATGATGCTGAATAAAAAGTATCCCTTGTAGGAGCAAAGTCCACGCAGTCCAGCAAAATGTGCTGGACAGATTGTCGACCTTGACAAGGGACACATTTGGGAGGTTGATCTCCCTTTAAAATAAAAGAATGAGTAAAAAAACTGTGGCCGATTCTACAGCGTCTAAGGACAACACCCTCACGTCTACTATATTGAGACAAAGGTGTAAATCCTAGACAAGGCTGTACAGAGTGTAACTTATTATGTTCCTGTCTATTCCAATGATCTGACCAAAGACCATTGATATAAGCATATATCAATGGCCTCAGATCTGTATAAGGAATGAAACAAGGTGTAATTTCTTTAGATAAAGCTGCCTTAGCAGCTGAATCGGCTTTTTCGTTACCTTTTATACCAACATGACTAGGTAACCAACAGAAATTAATGATTTTATTTAAATCTGAAACTGCATATGTTATTGAAGTATGCAGTTCCAGAATTTCACGAATTAGGGGGTGATCTAATTTCCCGCTCTTTATTGCCCGGAGTACAGATAAAGAGTCGGAACATATAATAAAATTGTTATGAGGCGATTTTGAAATAAATTGTAAAGCAAGAGTTATTGCTTTAGCCTCAGCTGTAAAAATAGAACTTTCATTGGGAATACGAATACTAATTGTTTTATCCCCAATAATGGCAGCAGAAGCTACCCGGTCACCATCTTTTGATCCATCAGTATAAATTAAAATCCAATGACGAAGCTCTTCCCGAATAACAGCAGGAATTAACCGTGTATAGTTGTCTTTAATGATAGCAAATTCCTGCTGGTAAACTTCTTCGCTTGTTTCCGACTTTTTATATTTTGAAAGTTTCAGATTGACATCTGGTTTATTAAGAAGCCATGGCGGCTCATTGATTATTTCATTTTCTTTAATAAGATTGAGGTTTAAATTACATTCCTCCAATTTTGGTTTTAAACGAATACCTAAAGGTGAAATAGCGTTGATCTTTTTATTATAGAGTTCTTGATAAGGAGGATGAAAAACATAATCAAATGCCGGATTTGATGGATTTGCAAATAATTTTATAGCATACTGCAGAGATAGTTTGCTGCGCCTTAAATGTAATGGAGGTTCATTAGCCTCAACATATAAACTATCAATTGGTGACGTTTTGTAAGCTCCTAAACAAATACGTAAACCTTGGTGATGAATTGCGTCAAGGTCTTTCAAATATGATTTCCGAGCAGATCCGTATATAATGGATCCATAATCAAGTTTCGATCTAATAAGCGATCTGTATAAATGAAGTAATATAGGTTGATCACCACCCCAATTCGTATTGGATAAAACTTTTAAAATATCTAATGCCTTTAGGCATTTTGCCTTAAGGCATTTATATGTGGAATAAAAGATAATTTGGAATCAAATAGGATTCCTAAAAACTTAGCTTCTTTTACAACCTTAATTAGGCTGTCATTGATGTACAGCTCCGGGTCATGATGTATTGTGCGTTTGTTGCAAAAATGTATGCAACAAGTTTTTGTTTTAGAAAACTTAAAACCGTTTTCCATTGACCATTTTTGAATTTTGTTGAGGCAAAGCTGAAGTTGCCTTTCAATAGCATGCATATGAGTCCCTCTACATGAGATGCCAAAGTCATCAACAAAAAGAGAGCCATCTATATTATTATTTAAAACTTTAGCTAAGCTGTTGATTTTGATACTAAAAAGAGTAACAGATAAAATACTGCCCTGAGGGACACCCATCTCTTGCTCGAAGACATCAGAGAATGTTGACCCTAAACGAACTTGAAATTCTCGATTTTCAAGAAAGTTTTTTATAAAATTAGGGGTATGGCCTCTTAGACCCATGTCGTGCAGATCTTTAAGAATGCCATATTTCCAAGTCGTGTCATATGCCTTTTCTAGGTCGAAGAAGATCGAGACCGCATGTTGTTTATTAATAAAGGCATTTCTTATAAATGACTCCAGGCGAACTAAGTGGTCTAAAGTACTCCTGTTGCGCCTGAAACCGCACTGAATATGAGTGAGAAGATTGTTAGACTCAAGATAATATACGAGTCTATTATTAATCATCCTTTCCATGGTTTTACAAACACAGCTAGTTAAGGCAATAGGCCTATAATTAGATGGATCAGAGTGATCCTTACCAGGCTTAGGAATAGGAATAATAATTGCTTTGTGCCAAGATGATGGGAAAGTATCACTCTGCCAAATATCATTAAAGATCTCTAACAGAGTGAAAAGACACTGAGGGGGTAAATTTTTAAGAAGTTGATAATGCACATCATCTGGACCAACTGCTGTATCATGTGCTTTGGAAAGAGCGTTTTGAAGTTCTTCATATGAGAATATATCATTATACTGCTCAGAATTATCCGATTTAAAGGACAATTTGTTTCGTTCTTGGATCTTTTGATATTTTTGAAATTCTGAAGTATAATTACCTGAGGACGAGTTTTTTGATATCGTCTCGGCAATTTTGTTAGAAATGTCCTGTTCAGATGTTAAAATTATATCATTTATTTTCAGATGTTTAACATTATCGGAAGAACCTTTACCTTTGATTTTGCGCACCATATTCCAAACTTTATTTAATGGAGTGCGAGAATTGATCTTGGAGATATATGCTCTCCAAGAATCTCTTCTGCATTTTTTAGCAGTTCTACGAGCTTTTGCACGAAAAATACGGAGCAACTGTAAATTATTTTGTGTTGGAGACTTATTGAATAGTCTCTCAGCCTGTTGTCTATTCTTCCTAGCTTGTTTGTATTCCTCATTATACCATGGTTTATGGATTCGAGGATTTGCAGAGGTTTTAGGGATGCAGGTATTAGCAATATCTAAAAGAACGTCAGTAAAACTCTGAATTTTATCAGTTTCGTTTGCAAATCTCTCAACAAAAATCTTTTCTGCACAGAGACTGCGAAACTGAATCCAATCAGCTTTAGTAAACTTCCATCTAGGGATAGTTGCATCATTTCCCCCAGAAGTGTATTCCATTATAACTGGAAAATGATCGCTTCCACATCGATCGTCATGAACTGTCCATGAGAAATCGTTTAAAATACCTGGATCAAGAATTGACAAGACGTGACGTGATACTGTATTAGTACAGCAAGACCTGCTAGTCATTCTGTTTTTATGTTTATATTTCAATTTGCAGATGAATATGCATTCATTTTATTTCTTTGAATACACGAAGAATAAACATTTTTCAATTAGCAAAGATGTATACTTAATACTGCTTATAAACGAGGGCCAGCTGATATATTTTTCAGGAAAAATTGAAAACAGTTATGTAGATAGTATGGTATTTTTTGCATCATATAATATATGTTAGCCATTATGTATATATTGTTTTTCATACGCAACTCTATTTTATATATCAAAATTTTAAAGTAAGACGGAGTGTAAAATGTGATTAGTATTGGCCACCAATTAATTAATCTCATGGCTAAAAAGTTTCATATCGACTGTATTCCAGGAAAAAACCCTTAAGGTTAAAACAGAAGTCCGTTTGTTTGTTTATTATAGGTTTGTTTGTTTTTTTAACTTTAATTACATTTGAAGGAATTGACGTTTCGCATCATATTTGAACACCTTGATAGGTTATTTTAGCGCGTGATAGTTCATGTTTGCTTTATAGAAAACAAACAAAAGTTTATATTAAAAAACACCATCAGGATGACTATTCAGATTGTTTTTTTTAAAAATAAACTCTTAATCTACCGATAGCTAGGAACCATTTTCTTTCACTTATATTGTGGCAGTATTGGGATTTGTAGTTTTTGTATACATAACATTTTACACTCGGGTAACATTAAACACATTACTACTTTTCTATTGGCCTAAATAGCTTATTGTCACATTTTCACTTTCCCGGTCTTTTCTTTATTTAATATCTACTACCGATCACCTGACATACAACAGAACTGGACATTACCTTCGTTGTTGGACAGAAAGAGTCAGAATAGATTTAACGGTAAGTTTAACTAATATAAACGATTATCTTGTCTAATAATACATTTCACTTTATGTATATTTATTCTGCGCATGTAAAAGAAATGAGTATTTTTGATATTTTAAGTCTTTTTGATTACTTTGTAAAATGAATAAATATGTTGTTAACATTCGGTTAGAGCACGTACATACCGTAAAAAGAATTGTTATACCTAGCTGAGCATTATTGACCAATATAATATACGTATGCGTTTATATCATATAGACTGTATATAGAACGTCAGACATTTGAGTGTTATTGTATTTATATTTTGTAGAATGTCTAATCATCCAGTCAGTGTTATTTCTTAGAAAAGTAATTCATATGTGAGCTCAGTACCTCATAATGGTAATATTATTTGATAATTATATTAATCTCATTGTTTTTACCCATATCTATTTATATTTTGACCCGTACTTTTTTGTCAGTTCACTGCCTACTATTTCGTCTGCATATAGCCAGATGCTCATATGCACAATAAATACAATGGTTACTATTTCAAAGGCTCATATAATATAGGATTTAACTATATAACCTATCCATGGCCCAGCTTCATAATTATTTACATTATAAAGTACATGTGGAATTTCAGTGTTTTGCATAGGGATTACCTCCGTTAGTTATTTATCTCTCATTTTAGTAATAAAAATATATATCTTACAATGTGATTTGTAATATCAAGTCATTCATTTTCAATATAATATATAATTATTATATGATAGAATAGTGTATATTGATATTTTATATAGTTTGAAATAATATGATACAAGTTAGTAATTGTTATGTATCCTTTATTGTGAAACGATATATATATATATATATATATATATATACTTCTATTTTTGTCGTTAGCGGGAAGTTTGATATGGAAAAAATGGTACTTAGCGGGAACTTGTCGAATGCGGGAAGTAAAACACTTCCCGCTAACGTTATCAACTTGGATTTTAAGAAAATTACTGCGTCTAGCCAAAAACGGAGTTGATATTTGGAAAGATCTGTCAAAACTACATAAAGTGTATAAATTACGGCAAATTTTATAGAAAATTAATAAAGTTATAAAATGTTGAAAATAGGGCTTGTATATCTTTGTATATCGAGCTATGGGAAATGTTGATCATAGCGGGAAGTCGTGATATTTTATTAAATAACTTCCAAATGCAGGCGTATATCTCATCCAAATTGTACAAGTAAACAATTCGAACTTCTCTTTAAATTTCAAGGTTAATATATCAACAATAACCGAAAAAATAAAAGATATATTCAAGATATACGTTTTGAAATCGACAAAAATGGTCCATTTTTCTTTCTACAAAAATCGTATATCTTGCATCCGGGTAATTGTAGTATTTTTGGTAATGGCGGAAACCATTGAGCGACGACTGCGGTGTATAAAAGTAAGATTGTCTGTACTTAATTATGTAAGTATTTACATACTAATCATTGTAGCATGTTTTTATGGTTTAAGAATTATTTTATAATTCCAATTATCGGGATATTACTTTGATTAATTGTTTCTAGGAGATTAAAGAGTTGACCTACTTACAACTTGAGACTTCCCTCTAAAGCATAAATATACTGTAGGCCTACCGATACTATATAAATATATCGGTTTAAATAAATAAATTTATCATTATTCAGATAATTTCTTTACGATCTGATTGGATAATAAGGTCCTTGTAAATACCGATGTTACAATTTTACACGGGTGATAAATAATTCACTCGGGTAATAAATAAAAATTACACAGGTAATAAGAAAGAGTGAAAAGAGCGGTAATGGCCGCCACCATACGGTTCAATTGGGCAATAAACAGAGTAAAATTTACGCTTAATTTGTAAGTATCAATCAATTTGACACATGATGCATATTTTATTGTGTATTATCTTAAAATTCTAGTTAAATTTTAAGCTCGATTTCCGATATTATAAATAAATTAAACTCAACATCGCTTACTCCAGGTGACCGATACACGGCAAAAGGGAAGTAACTCTCACAATGTTTACATTCTAATTTGAGTCCGACCTGGTCCCCTGCTCGAAACCCTGCTTGATTTGTTTTTGTTTTTGTTTACTTGGTGATATGTAAATATAAGTGTATTGCCGACTATTTTAATTTTGTCGTCTGCATTCTAAAAAAAATGGCAAAAAGATTTGCAACATATTGAAATATTAAGTCTGAATAAAATGATAAATTCGTTATCTGGTTTTTAGGCAGGTGATATGGAATTTTACAACCTTTCTGATTATCTTATTTCCTTCGGCTGCGCCTCAGGAAATAAGATAATCAGAAAGGTTGTAAAATTCCATATCACCTGCCTAAAAACCAGATAACTAATAATAAATCGGTTTGCAAAAGGCCGTAAATTGTTTGTATTTTAAATTTTTTTTTACTAAAATCTTTATTTACTTATTTATTTAGTGTGTGTGTGTGTGTGTGTGTGTGTGTGTGTGTGTGTGTGTGTTTGTGTCAGTCGGTATACACACAGATGCGATCAGACAAAACAAGTAGTATGTGTGTAGTTTACTATGGTCTTATTAACCCGCGTGTGTGTGTGTGTGTGTGTGTGTGTGTGTGTGTGTGTGTGTGTGTGTGTGTGTGTGTGAAACACCACACAGACTTTACAAGTAAGACTGCATATTAAACCAATGGCAATGTAACAGAAAAGGGGAAAATGCAGTGACCAAACCAGGATTTGAACCCGGGACCCCCATTTCTAGTAGAACACTCTTCAGACTCATCCACCTAGCCCCTCCCCCCATCAAGCCCGGTCCGATACATTCCTCCCTTCCTTTTTTCAGTCGAACAACCAGGTTCTACCCTGGGATCAGGCTTTTGGCTGGCAACTTCCAAGGGTCAGATAAGCCCCCAAATGTAACAGGAAAGGGAAAAATGCAGTGACCAAACCAGGATTAAACCAAGGTCCTGCCCATTCACTAGTGGGATGCTCTACCGACAGAGCAATCCAGCTACCCATCAAGCCTGCTTCACTGAAATGTTATACAGCAAAAGGTGTCAAATTTCTTAAACTACAGAAAACAGAAAAATGTGGTCTGATACCTATGTGCTGGCAGGATTTGAATACAAAAACTCATACTCTTGTTTAACTGTGAACCAGTGGTCAGAAACACAGCTTTTGTAATTTGAGAATGAATGTTTATCAGGTACCAGTTGTTTAAAAATTGATAAGTTTAATCCATGATTTAATATTTTCAAGTTGTTAGTTTTTTTAATATTATTTAGAGCTTGATGAAATTTCATTCACTTTCAGCATTGATATAATAATTTCACAATAATTTAAATCTTGAGACCTGTCTAAATTCTAATTAATATTCAAATGTAGACAATGAGTACTGTAGTGCTGTTATCTGTAGGAATGTGCTATAGACCACTTACTGTCAATGTCCCTATTCACTAGAACATCTTTCTTATGAACCTTGAGGATAAAATTAAACACAAATTTGTGTTGTTTTAGTTTTTAGCAAGTATTGGATCTGACTGTGATTGTTGTGCATGCTTTAAGTAATCTTTAAAATGCCCCTTAGCAATTAACCCAGATTAATAGAGACACTTAAGTATAGAAGTGTTAGTACTCTTGTTTGCTTTGTAACAAATTAACATTGTAATATGTTTGGTCAAGTTCACCTACTATTTGTACCATGCCAGTAGAGGCCTAAGGCTAGGAGAAAATGATTGGCCTGGATCAAACCCAAAAAAGTGAGGCACTTTGTTCTAGTTCTAGTGATTTTACTTCTTGGTCACCTCACAGTCTTTTGGGGAGGTGATCAGTTAAAAATAATTTTGACATAAATTGATTTATTTGGTTAAGTTATTAAACAAATACTAATTTACTTAGCTTAATACAAAACTTTGGTTCCTCTTTATATAGATATGAGCAGAAATGATTAAAAGAAGCTTTTATTTAAAGGTACTGTAAAACATTGCTTTGTAAATTTTAATTTCTTGGAATATTTTTGGGACTGACCAGTATGTTTACATTTGTTAAGCTACACTTCATAGGTTACTTGTATATATATATTTCTAATGGTCATCTGAAATTTAGCAACCTGTTAAGATCTTGACATATAGCATTTCAAGATATATTCCTTATCTATACTAGCCTGACAAGATCTATATCATACTTATTTTGATCTGTATAAAGAGACTTTTATTAACTTACTAAACTACCATTATAGCTTAGATTAAAGAGTGCATGTTCCATGCGTAGCAGTTTGAGGCAGGAACTCTGGCTGCATCTGACCAAAAATTGAAAATGGGTAGTGATTGTTTTACTAAGTACTTTGCATTAGAAGAGACCTCACAACTGATATCCCACATAAGGTAAGAAATGCTAATGAACACTTCTTGCACATTGCTCTGAGTGCAATGTGAGGTTAAAATTTCTGCCTCTCGACAGTTAGCTGGTGACATCCCGATAAAAGTGAAATAATCCTGACTTAAATATTAAACATTCATTCATTTGAATCAATATCTACCAGTACATAGAAATTTTCTGACCTGTCAAGGTCTAAATAATACTTGCCTGTCATGATCTATGTAGACTCAATTTTGCTTATCATCATCTTTGCTAGTCTTTTAGCTACATTTGTGTATGTTAAAATTTTGTGTGATTTATGTTAAAGTGATTTTATGCCATTATGCTATTTTTCATATAAAATATATACTTTTAGATTGTTTATAGTTAATACAATAAACAACTCTCTTTACAGTTCCTGTGCAGTCATGAATTCAAAAAATTAATAATTTTAAAAGAGACTTATTTCAGAATATTAGTGGTGACTTAAAATGTATGTTATACTCAGGGACAATTTTAGATGGTATCCAATCTCTAAAACCTATTGCCTTTTGATCTCTATGGGTATCTTGTTTCCTTCACCATTCCAAACTGATTCCCTGGATATAAGTGATAGAATCAAGACTGGGACATTTTACTTCAGTATTGTACTCCTCTCCATCTCTCAACATCTTAACATCATATAACTTAAATTTGAAAAAATACTTCAAGCATGCTTTTATCAAAAAGTAAAAATAATAAAACTGATAAGAAAAAAGAAATAGTGTTAATAGGTGTAATGAAATGTTTTCCTGAAAAACACAATGTTGAATAACTTAGTTTCTTTTGTGGCTAGCAAAATTTAAAAAAATTAAATAAAATACAGATACAAGATAAAAAGGAAGTTACCCACAAAAACTTACTGGAAAAACTTGAATATTTTATATTACAATATTACAAAATACTGAAAAAAGCTCATTGCCAATTTAACTACAAATATTTTAAACTTTTGAATTTTATAGAATAGATCTTTAATTCAATTCAACTGATTTATTTATTTATTTTATTTCATTTATTTATTTATTTATTTATTTATTTATTTATTTATTTATTAATAAGTTCTGTGTCTGTTTGTAACTTTGTATACTGTATATCATTATGTAGATCTATTGTATTATAAAAGAAGAAGTAATGGTGTTATATGTTCCAGTCAAGTTTCTTTAATTATCATTGAAAAAGTTTGCTATTTTTATTGCAGTTCTGTTTTATGATGACCCAGTCAAAATTTTTCAGTAAATGATTTTGGGGTCAAATATGGCACTGGAGAGCACAATTATGAATTCTGTTTTGCACAAAAGTATTGATTAGTATATCACTATTTAACATTGAGCCAGTTAATGTTTGCATGTTGGATTAGAGTACCATAATGGTATTTTGCCTCCCAGACAAGATTTTGTCATTAAAATCACATCACTGTCATTCTTGATTTAAAAGACCTAGAAGCATTAAACTTCAGATATAGCATCAAGACATGAGGATCTGCTAAATTTTAAAAGATGTACATTTAAGGTAACAGTGGCCTTAAAAAGAAAAAATTCAAAATCTATTTGTCAAGAATATTTATATCTAAGATGACTTACATTTCCTTGTTATGAATGTCAAGGAACTTTCATAAATGACATAAGTGCATGAAGTTCTACCAGCTTGAATTTGACCAACATTACAAGTTGCAGTGACCTAAGGAAGAGAACTTTAAATTATACTTTGGAGGCCTTGAAGCTTGAAACTTCAAATACAGTTTTGGTAAATAAAGCTCTCCAAAGTTTTAAAGCCATTTATACTCCATTGACATTCAAGGTTACAACTAAAATAGCTAAGAGTTGTATGCTATCATGATCACATAAAACTGTACTATATTTGTTTTTTTTTTTCCTAAAAAAAAGGTTTACCCATTTCCACAATGCCTTCAGTTTATACCATTATACTGTTTAGAATCATTATATCAAACTTGAGGATGAACATTATTGTAAAATCAAAAGTCATTGCTACAACAGCTAATCATACAATTTTTTGTACTTTCATTGAAGTCAGTTTTTAATTTGCATTGAAGAAACAAAATATTATAACTGAGCAAATTAATTTACATTGTCTCACTGGTTTAGTGGGGTCGTGCCCACCCTGAGTAATTATTTTATTTAGATATTGACTGAAGGAGACCACTCAGGCCTTCACCAGTAAGGCAATGTAAATAAAATTTTCTATTAAATCCATGCAGTAATAATGCCAGATTTTTATAAAATACAGATAAATACTACAATTACCAGTTTTGTCTATCTATTATCGAATTCAAGATTATGATGTAATAATGATCATCATGTTTTATTATATAACCCATATGTAAACATTACCCGACATGTACACCGAATATTGTTATATAACCCATACCTGACCATTACCCGACATGTACACCGAATATTGTTATATAACCCTATTGTTTTATAACCCATATCTGACCATTTATTCCTGACCATTACCCGACATGTACAGCGAGTATAGTTTTATAACCCATAACTGACCATTACCCCGACATGTACATCGAGTATTGTTTTATAACCTACATGTATTCCTGACCATTACCCGACATGTACACCGAGTATTGTTATATAACCTATTCCTGACCATTACCCGACATGTACATCGAGTATTGTTTTATAACCTATTCCTGACCATTACCCGACATGTACACCGAGTATTGTTTTATAACCTATTCCTGACCATTACCCGAAATGTACAGCGAGTATTGTTATATAACCTATTCCTGACCATTACCGGACATGTACACCGAGTATTGTTATATAACCTATTCCTGACCATTACCCGACATGTACCCTGTGTATTGTCCTATAATTGATATCTGATTATTACCCGACATGTACACCGAGTGTTGTTTTATATCCAATATTTGACCATTATCCGGACATGTACACCGAGTTTTGTTATTTAACCCACACCTGACCATTTCCCTACATGTACATCGAGAATTGTTATATAAACTATATCTAACCAATGCACTACATGTTCATCGAGTATTTTTACAAACTCATACCTGACCATTACCCGACATGTACACCGATTATTGTTATATAACCCATATCTGACCATTACCCGACATGTACAGCGAGTATTGTTTTATAAACCATACCTGACCATTACCCGAAACGTACAGCGAGTATTGTTATAGAACCTATATGTATTCCTGACCATTACCCTACATGTACACCGAATATTGTTATATAACCCATATCTGACCATTACCCGTCATGAACACCGAGTATTGTTTATAACCCATACCTGACTATTACCCGAAATGTACAGCGAGTATTATTTTATAAACCATACCTGACCATTACCCGAAATGTACAGCGAGTATTGTTTTATAACCTATATGTATTCCTGACCATTAACCTACATGTACACCGATTATTGTTTTATAACCCATAACTGAATATTACCCGACATGTACACCGAATATTGTTATATAACCTATTCCTGACCATTACCCGATATGTACAGCGAGTATTGTTATATAACCTATTCCTGACCATTATCCGATATGTACAGCGAGTATTGTTATATAACCTATTCCTGACCATTACCCGACATGTACACCGAGTATTGTTATTTAACCTATTCCTGACCATTACCCGACATGTACACCGAGTATTGTTATATAACCTATTCCTGACCATTACCCGACATGTACACCGAGTATTGGTTTATAAGCCACAACTGACCATTACCCGACATGTCCACCGATTATTGTTTTATAACCCATAGCTGACCATTACCCGACATGTACACCGATTATTATTTTATAACCTTTAACTGACCATTACCCGACATGTACACCGAGTATTGTTTTATAACCCATAACTGACCATTACCCGACATGTACACCGAGTATTGGTTTATAGCCCATAACTAACCATCAACCGACATTTACACCGATTATTGTTTTATAACCCATAATTCACCATTACCCGACATGTACACCGATTATTGTTATATAACCTACATGTATTCCTAACCATTACCCGACATGTACATCGAGTATTGTTATATAACCTATTCCTGACCATTACCCGACTTGTACACCGAGTATTGTTTTATAACCCATAAGTGACCATTACCCGTCATGTACACCGAGTATTGTTATATAATCCATATCTGACCATTACCCGACATGTACACCGAGTATTGTTTTATAACCCATAACTGACCATTACCCGACATGTACACCGAGTATTGGTTTATAGCCCATAACTAACCATCAACCGACATTTACACCGATTATTGTTTTATAACCCATAATTGACCATTACCCGACATGTACACCGAGTATTGTTATATAACCTACATGTATTCCTAACCATTACCCGACATGTACATCGAGTATTGTTATATAACCTATTCCTGACCATTACCGACATGTACACCGAGTATTGTTTTATAAACCAATAACTGACCATTACCCGACATGTACACCGAGTATTGTTATATAACCTACATGTATGCCTGACCATTACCCGACATGTACATCGAGTATTGTTATATAACCTATTCCTGACCATTACCCGACATGTATACCGATTATTGTTATATAACCTATTCCTGACCATTAACCGACATGTACACCGAGTGTTTGTTTTATTACCTATTTCAGACCATAACCCGAGATGTACCCTCTGCATTGTCGTATAATTGATATCTGACTATTACCGGACATGTACAGCGAGTGTTGTTTTATATCCAATATCTGACCATTACCCGTCATATACACCGAGTTTTGTTATTTAACCCATACCTGACCATTACCCGACATGTACACCGATTATTGTTATATAACCCATATCTGACCATTACCCGTCATGTACACCGAGTATTGTTATATAATCCATTCCTGACCATTACCCGAAATGTACAGCGAGTATTGTTTTATAAACCATACCTGACCATTACCCGAAATGTAAAGCGAGTATTGTTATATAACCTATATGTATTCCTGACAATTACCCTACATGTACACCGATTATTGTTTTATAACCCATAACTGACCATTACCCGTCATGTACACCGAGTATTGTTATATAATCCATACCTGACCATTACCCGAGATGAACACCGATTATTGTTTTATAACCCATACATTACCATTACCCTACATGTACACCGATTATTGTTTTATAACCCATAACTGACCATTACCCTACATGTACAACCGATTATTGTTTATAACCCATAACTGACCATTACCCGACATGTACACCGAGAATTGGTTTATTACCCATAACTGACCATTACCCGACATGTACACCGATTATTGTTTTATAACCCATAACTGACCATTACCCGTCATGTACACCGATTATTGTTATATAATCCATACCTGACCATTACCCGACATGAACACCGATTATTGTTTTATAACCCATACATTACCATTACCCTATATGTACACCGAGTATTGTTTTATAACCTATAACTGACCATTACCCGACATGTACACCGAGTATTGTTATATAACCTACATGTATGCCTGACCATTACCCGACATGTACATCGAGTATTGTTATATAACCTATTCCTGACCATTACCCGACATGTATACCGATTATTGTTATATAACCTATTCCTGACCATTAACCGACATGTACACCGAGTGTTTGTTTTATAACCTATTTCAGACCATAACCCGAGATGTACCCTCTGCATTGTCGTATAATTGATATCTGACAATTACCGGACATGTACATCTACAGCGAGTGTTGTTTTATATCCAATATCTGACCATTACCCGTCATATACACCGAGTTTTGTTATTTAACCCATACCTGACCATTACCCGACATGTACACCGATTATTGTTATATAACCCATATCTGACCATTACCCGTCATGTACACCGAGTATTGTTATATAATCCATTCCTGACCATTACCCGAAATGTACAGCGAGTATTGTTTTATAAACCATACCTAACCATTACCCGAAATGTAAAGCGAGTATTGTTATATAACCTATATGTATTCCTGACCATTACCCTACATGTACACCGATTATTGTTTTATAACCCATAACTGACCATTACCCGTCATGTACACCGAGTATTGTTATATAATCCATACCTGACCATTACCCGAGATGAACACCGATTATTGTTTTATAACCCATACATTACCATTACCCTACATGTACACCGATTATTGTTTTATAACCCATAACTGACCATTACCCTACATGTACACCGATTATTGTTTTATAACCCATAACTGACCATTACCCGACATGTACACCGAGAATTGGTTTATTACCCATAACTGACCATTACCCGACATGTACACCGATTATTGTTTTATAACCCATAACTGACCATTACCCGTCATGTACACCGATTATTGTTATATAATCCATACCTGACCATTACCCGACATGAACACCGATTATTGTTTTATAACCCATACATTACCATTACCCTATATGTACACCGATTATTGTTTTATAACCCATAACTGACCATAACCCTACATGTACACCGATTATTGTTTTATAACCCATAACTGACCATTACCCGACATGTACACCGGGTATTGGTTTATAACCCATAACTGACCATTACCCGACATGTACACCGATTATTGTTTTATAACCCATAACTGACCATTACCCGTCATGTACACCGAGTATTGTTATATAATCCATACCTGACCATTACCCGACATGTACACCGATTATTGTTTTATAACCCATAACTGACCATTACTCGTCATGTACACCGAGTATTGTTATATAACCCATACCTGACCATTACCCGTCATGTACACCGAATATTGTTATATAATCCATACCCGACCATCACCCGTCATGTACACCGAGTATTGTTATATAATCCATACCTGACCATTACCCGACATGTACAGCGAGTATTGTTTTATCAACCATACCTGACCATTACCCGACATGTACACCGATTATTGTTTTATAACCCATAACTGACCATTACCCGACATGTACACCGAGTATTGTTATTTAACCCATACCTGACCATTACCCGAGATGTACATCGATTATTGTTATATAACCCATATCCGACCATTACCCGATATTAACACCGATTATTGTTTCATAACCCATAACTGACCATTAACCGACATGTACACCGAGTATGTTTTATAACCGATACCTGACCATTACCCGACATTTACACCGATTATTCTTTTATAACCCATACCTGACCATTACCAGACATTTACACCGATTATTGTTTTATAACCCATAACTGACCATTAACCGACATGTACACCGATTATTCTTTTATAACCCATACCTGACCATTACCCGACATTTACACCGATTATTCTTTTATAACCCATACCTGACCATTACCAGACATTTACACCGATTATTGTTTTATAACCCATAACTGACCATTACCCGACATGTACACCGAGTATTGTTATTTAACCCATACCTGACCATTACCCGAGATGTACATCGATTATTGTTATATAACCCATATCCGACCATTACCCGATATTAACACCGATTATTGTTTCATAACCCATAACTGACCATTAACCGACATGTACACCGAGTATTGTTATATAACCTATTCCTGACCATTACCCGACATTTACACCGATTATTGTTTTATAACCCATACCTTACCATTACCCGACATGTACACCGAGTATTGGTTTATAAGCCATAACTGATCATTACCCGACATGTACACCGATTATTATTTTATAACCCATAAATGACAATTACCCGACATGTACACCGATTATTGTTTTATAACCCATTACTGACCATTACCCGACATGTACACCGGTTATTGTTATGTAACCAATACCTGACCATTACCCGAGATGTACATCGATTATTGTTATATAACCCATATCCGACCATTACCCGATATTAACACCGATTATAAATGCATAACCCATAACTGACCATTAACGGATATGTACACCGAGTATTGTTTTATAACCCATACCTGACCATTACCCAACATTTACACCGATTATTCTTTTATAACCCATACCTGACCATTACCCGACATTTACACCGAGTATTTTTATATAATCCATACCTGACCATTACCCGACATGTACACCGATTATTGTTTTATAACTTATTTCTGACCATTACCCGACATGTACACCGAGTATTGTTATTTAACCCATACCTGACCATCACCCGACATGTACAGCGATTATTGTTATATAACCCATATCCGATCATTACCCGATATTTACACCGATTATTGTTATATAACCCATACCTGACCATTACCCGACATTTACACCGAGCATTGTTATATAACCCATACCTGACCATCACCCGACATGTACAGCGATTATTGTTATATAACCCATATCCGATCATTACCCGATATTTACACCGATTATTGTTATATAACCCATACCTGACCATTACCCGACATTTACACCGGGCATTGTTATATAATCCATTCCTTACCATTACCCGAAATGTACAGCGAGTATTGTTTTATAAACCATACCTAACCATTACCCGAAATGTAAAGCGAGTATTGTTATATAACCTATATGTATTCCTGACCATTACCCTACATGTACACCGATTATTGTTTTATAACCCATAACTGACCATTACCCGTCATGTACACCGAGTATTGTTATATAATCCATACCTGACCATTACCCGAGATGAACACCGATTATTGTTTATAACCCATACATTACCATTACCCTACATGTACACCGATTATTGTTTTATAACCCATAACTGACCATTACCCTACATGTACACCGATTATTGTTTTATAACCCATAACTGACCATTACCCGACATGTACACCGAGAATTGGTTTATTACCCATAACTGACCATTACCCGACATGTACACCGATTATTGTTTTATAACCCATAACTGACCATTACCCGTCATGTACACCGATTATTGTTATATAATCCATACCTGACCATTACCCGACATGAACACCGATTATTGTTTTATAACCCATACATTACCATTACCCTATATGTACACCGATTATTGTTTTATAACCCATAACTGACCATTACCCTACATGTACACCGATTAATGTTTTATAACCCATAACTGACCATTACCCGACATGTACACCGGGTATTGGTTTATACCCATAACTGACCATTACCCGACATGTACACCGATTATTGTTTTATAACCCATAACTGACCATTACCCGTCATGTACACCGAGTATTGTTATATAATCCATACCTGACCATTACCCGACATGTACACCGATTATTGTTTTATAACCCATAACTGACCATTACTCGTCATGTACACCGAGTATTGTTTATATAACCCATACCTGACCATTACCCGTCATGTACACCGAATATTGTTATATAATCCATACCCGACCATCACCCGTCATGTACACCGAGTATTGTTATATAATCCATACCTGACCATTACCCGACATGTACAGCGAGTATTGTTTTATCAACCATACCTGACCATTACCCGACATGTACACCGATTATTTTTTTATAACCCATAACTGACCATTACCCGACATGTACACCGAGTATTGTTATTTAACCCATACCTGACCATTACCCGAGATGTACATCGATTATTGTTATATAACCCATATCCGACCATTACCCGATATTAACACCGATTATTGTTTCATAACCCATAACTGACCATTAACCGACATGTACACCGAGTATTGTTTATAACCGATACCTGACCATTACCCGACATTTACACCGATTATTCTTTTATAACCCATACCTGACCATTACCAGACATTTACACCGATTATTGTTTTATAACCCATAACTGACCATTAACCGACATGTACACCGATTATTCTTTTATAACCCATACCTGACCATTACCCGACATTTACACCGATTATTCTTTTATAACCCATACCTGACCATTACCAGACATTTACACCGATTATTGTTTTATAACCCATAACTGACCATTACCCGACATGTACACCGAGTATTGTTATTTAACCCATACCTGACCATTACCCGAGATGTACATCGATTATTGTTATATAACCCATATCCGACCATTACCCGATATTAACACCGATTATTGTTTCATAACCCATAACTGACCATTAACCGACATGTACACCGAGTATTGTTATATGACCTATTCCTGACCATTACCCGACATTTACACCGATTATTGTTTTATAACCCATACCTTACCATTACCCGACATGTACACCGAGTATTGGTTTATAAGCCATAACTGATCATTATCCGACATGTACACCGATTATTATTTTATAACCCATAAATGACAATTACCCGACATGTACACCGATTATTGTTTTATAACCCATTACTGACCATTACCCGACATGTACACCGGTTATTGTTATGTAACCAATACCTGACCATTACCCGAGATGTACATCGATTATTGTTATATAACCCATATCCGACCATTACCCGATATTAACACCGATTATAAATGCATAACCCATAACTGACCATTAACGGATATGTACACCGAGTATTGTTTTATAACCCATACCTGACCATTACCCAACATTTACACCGATTATTCTTTTATAACCCATACCTGACCATTACCCGACATTTACACCGAGTATTTTTATATAATCCATACCTGACCATTACCCGACATGTACACCGATTATTGTTTTATAACTTATTTCTGACCATTACCCGACATGTACACCGAGTATTGTTATTTAACCCGTACCTGACCATCACCCGACATGTACAGCGATTATTGTTATATAACCCATATCCGATCATTACCCGATATTTACACCGATTATTGTTATATAACCCATACCTGACCATTACCCGACATTTACACCGAGCATTGTTATATAACCCATACCTGACCATCACCCGACATGTACAGCGATTATTGTTATATAACCCATATCCGATCATTACCCGATATTTACACCGATTATTGTTATATAACCCATACCTGACCATTACCCGATATTTACACCGATTATTGTTATATAACCCATACCTGACCATTACCCGACATGAACACCGATTATGGTTATAGAACCTATTCCTGACCATTACCCGACATGTACACCGATTATTGTTTTATAACCCATAACTGACCATTAACCGACATGTACATCGAGTATTGTTATATAACCTATTTCTGACCATTACCCGACATGATTACCGAGTATTGTTATATAAGCTATGCCTGACCATTACCCGACATGTACACCGAGTATTGTTATTTAACCCATACCTCACCATTACCCGACATGTACACCGAGTATTGTTATATAACCTGTTGCTGACCATTACCCGTCATGTACCCTGTGTATTGTTCTATAATTAATACCTGTACATTACCCGACATTAACAAACTTGTACATCGAGTATTATTTCATAACCCATATCTGACCATTACCCGACATGTACACCTGGAATTGTTTCATAACCCATACCTGACTATTACCCGACATGTACTTCGAGTATTGTTACATAAGATATTCCTGACCATTACCCGACATGTTCATCCAGTATTGTTATATAACCTATTCCTGATCATAACCCGACATGTACATCGAGTATTGTTATATAACCTATTCCTGACCATTACCCGACATGTTCAGTGAGTATTGTTTTATAACCCATACCTGACCATTACCCGACATGTACACCGAGTATTCAAACGGTTATTTAACCCATACCTGACCATTACCCGACATCATCACCGATTATTGTTATATAACCCATACCTGACCATTATCCGACATGAACACCGATTATTGTTATATATTCTATTCCTGACCATTACCCGACATAAACACCGATTATTCTTATATAACCTTTTCCTGACCATTTCCCGACATGTACCCCGTGTATTGTAATATAGCACATACCTGACCATTACCCGACATGTACATCCAGTATTGTTATATAAGATATTTCTGACCATTACCCGACATTTACACCGAGTTTTGTTATGTAACCTATTCCTGACCATTATCCGAAATGTACAGCGAGTATTGTTATACAACCCATACTTGACCATTACCCGACATGTACAGCGAGTATTGTTTGATAACCCATACCTGACCATTACCCGACATGTACACCGAGTATTCAAACGGTTATTTAACCCATACCTGACCATTACCCGACATGATCACAGATTATTGTTATATAGCCCATACCTGACCATTATCCGACATAAACACCGATTATTGTTATATAACCTATTCCTGACCATTACCCGACATGTACACCGAGTATTGTTATATAACCCATACCTGACCATTACCCGACATGAACACCGATTATTGTTATATAAAATATTTCTGACCATTACCCGACATTTACACCGAGTGTTGTTATATAACCTATTCCTGACCATTACCCGACATGTACACCGAGTATTGTTATATAACCTATTCCTGACCATTACCCGACATGTACAGCCAGTATTGTTATACAACCTATTCCTGACGATTACCCGACATGAGAACCGAATATTGTTATAAAACCTATTCCTGACCATTACCCGACATGTAAAGCTAGTATTGTTTTGTAATCCATACCGGACTATTACCGGACATGTACACCAAGTATTCAAAGGGTTATTTAACCCATACCTGACCATTACCCGACATGATCACCGATTATTGTTATATAACCCATTCCTGACCATTACCAGACATGTACACCGAGCATTGCTGACCATTACCCGACAGGTACACCGAGTATTGTTATATAACCTAGTCCTGACCATTACCCGACATGTACACTGAGTATTGTTATTCAACCCATACTTGAACATTACCCGACATGTACACCGAGTTTGTTATTTAACCCATACCTGACCATTACCCGACATGAACACCTATTATTGTTATATATAATATATTCCTGACCATCACCCGATATATACACCGACTGTTGTTATATAACCTATTCCTGACAAATACCTGATATGTACAGCGAGTATTGTTATACAACGTATTCCTGACCATTACCCGACATGTACACCGAGTATTGTTATATAACCTATTCTGACCATTACCCGACATGTAAAGCTAGTATTGTTTTGTAACCAATACCTGACCATTACCCGACATGTACACCGAGTATTCAAACCGATATTTAACCCATACCTGACCATTACCCGACATGATCACCGATTATTGTTATATAACCCATTCCTGACCATTACCAGACATGAACACCGATTATTGTTATATAACCTATTCCTGACCATTATCCGACATGTACACCGAGTATTGTTATTTAACCCATACCTGACCATTACCCGACATGAACACCGAATATTGTTATTTAACCCATACCTGACCATTACCCGACATGTACACCGAATATTGTTATTTAACCCATACCTGACCATTACCCGACATGTACACCGAATATTGTTATTAACCCATACCTGACCATTACCCGACATGTACACCGAATATTGTTATTTAACCCATACCTGACTATTACCCGATATGTACACCGATTATTGTTATATAACATATTGCTGACCATTACCCGATATTTACACCGATTGTTATTATATAACCTATTCCTGACCATTACCCGACATGTACACCGAGTATTGTTATTTAACCCATACCTGACCATTACCCGACATGAACACCGAATATTGTTATTTAAACCCATACCTGACCATTACCCGACATGTACACCGAATATTGTTATTTAACCCATACCTGACCATTACCCGACATGTACACCGAATATTGTTATTTAACCCATACCTGACTATTACCCGACATGTACACCGATTATTGTTATATAACATATTGTTGACCATTACCCGACATTTACACCGATTGTTGTTATATAACCTATTCCTGACCATTACCCGACATGTACACCGAGTATTGTTATTTATCCCGTACCTGACCATTACCCGACATGTACACCGAATATTGTTTTTAACCCATACCTGACCATTACCCGACATGTACACCGAATATTGTTATTTAACCAATACCTGACTATTACCCGACATGAACACCGATTATTGTTATATAACCTATTCCTGACCATTACCCGACATTTACACCGAGTGTTGTTATATAACCTATTCCTGACCATTATCCGAAATGTACACCGAGTATTGTTATATAACCTATTCCTGACAATTACCCAATATGTACACCGAGTATTGTTATACAACCTATTCCTGACCATTACCCGACATGTACACAGAGTATTTTTATATAACCTATTGCTGACAATTACCCGATATGTACACTGAGTATTGTTATACAACCTATTCCTGACCATTACCCGACATGTACACCGAGTATTGTTATATAACCTATTCCTGACCATTACCCGACATGTACAGCGAGTATTGTTATATAACCTATTCCTGACCATTACCCGACATGTACACCGAGTATTGTTATATAACCTATTCCTGACCATTACCCGACATGTACAGCAAGTATTGTTATTTAACCCATACCTAACCATTACCCGACATGAACACCGAATATTGTTATTTAACCCATACCTGACCATTACCCGTCATGTACACCGAATATTGTTATTTAACCCATACCTGACCATTACCCGACATGTACACCGAATATTGTTATTTAACCCATACCTGACCATTACCCGACATGTACACCGAATATTGTTATTTAACCCATACCTGACTATTACCCGATATGTACACCGATTATTGTTATATAACATATTGCTGACCATTACCCGATATTTACACCGATTGTTGTTATATAACCTATTCCTGACCATTACCCGACATGTACACCGAGTATTGTTATTTAACCCATACCTGACCATTACCCGACATGAACACCGAATATTGTTATTTAACCCATACCTGACCATTACCCGACATTTACACCGAGTTTTGTTATGTAACCTATTCCTGACCATTATCCGAAATGTACAGCGAGTATTGTTATACAACCCATACTTGACCATTACCCGACATGTACAGCGAGTATTGTTTGATAACCCATACCTGACCATTACCCGACATGTACACCGAGTATTCAAACGGTTATTTAACCCATACCTGACCATTAGCCGACATGATCACAGATTATTGTTATATAGCCCATACCTGACCATTATCAGACATAAACACCGATTATTGTTATATAACCTATTCCTGACCATTACCCGACATGTACACCGAGTATTGTTATTTAACCCATACCTGACCATTACCCGACATGAACACCGATTATTGTTATATAAAATATTTCTGACCATTACCCGACATTTACACCGAGTGTTGTTATATAACCTATTCCTGACCATTACCCGACATGTACACCGAGTATTGTTATATAACCTATTCCTGACCATTACCCGACATGTACAGCCAGTATTGTTATACAACCTATTCCTGACGATTACCCGACATGAGAACCGAATATTGTTATAAAACCTATTCCTGACCATTACCCGACATGTAAAGCTAGTATTGTTTTGTAATCCATACCGGACTATTACCAGACATGTACACCAAGTATTCAAAGGGTTATTTAACCCATACCTGACCATTACCCGACATGATCACCGATTATTGTTATATAACCCATTCCTGACCATTACCAGACATGTACACCGAGCATTGCTGACCATTACCCGACAGGTACACCGAGTATTGTTATATAACCTAGTCCTGACCATTACCCGACATGTACACTGAGTATTGTTATTCAACCCATACTTGAACATTACCCGACATGTACACCGAGTTTGTTATTTAACCCATACCTGACCATTACCCGACATGAACACCTATTATTGTTATATATAATATATTCCTGACCATCACCCGATATTTACACCGACTGTTGTTATATAACCTATTCCTGACAAATACCTGATATGTACAGCGAGTATTGTTATACAACGTATTCCTGACCATTACCCGACATGTACATCGAGTATTGTTATATAACCTATTCTGACCATTACCCGACATGTAAAGCTAGTATTGTTTTGTAACCAATACCTGACCATTACCCGACATGTACACCGAGTATTCAAACCGATATTTAACCCATACCTGACCATTACCCGACATGATCACCGATTATTGTTATATAACCCATTCCTGACCATTACCCGACATGAACACCGATTATTGTTATATAACCTATTCCTGACCATTATCCGACATGTACACCGAGTATTGTTATTTAACCCATACCTGACCATTACCCGACATGAACACCGAATATTGTTATTTAACCCATACCTGACCATTACCCGACATGTACACCGAATATTGTTATTTAACCCATACCTGACCATTACCCGACATGTACACCGAATATTGTTATTTAACCCATACCTGACCATTACCCGACATGAACACCGAATATTGTTATTTAACCCATACCTGACTATTACCCGATATGTACACCGATTATTGTTATATAACATATTGCTGACCATTACCCGATATTTACACCGATTGTTATTATATAACCTATTCCTGACCATTACCCGACATGTACACCGAGTATTGTTATTTAACCCATACCTGACCATTACCCGACATGAACACCGAATATTGTTATTTAACCCATACCTGACCATTACCCGACATGTACACCGAATATTGTTATTTAACCCATACCTGACCATTACCCGACATGTACACCGAATATTGTTATTTAACCCATACCTGACTATTACCCGACATGTACACCGATTATTGTTATATAACATATTGTTGACCATTACCCGACATTTACACCGATTGTTGTTATATAACCTATTCCTGACCATTACCCGACATGTACACCGAGTATTGTTATTTAACCCATACCTGACCATTACCCGACATGTACACCGAATATTGTTTTTAACCCATACCTGACCATTACCCGACATGTACACCGAATATTGTTATTTAACCAATACCTGACCATTAACCGACATGAACACCGATTATTGTTATATAACCTATTCCTGACCATTACCCGACATGAACACCGATTATTGTTATATAACATATTCCTGACCATTACCCGACATTTACACCGAGTGTTGTTATATAACCTATTCCTGACCATTATCCGAAATGTACACCAAGTATTGTTATATAACCCATACCTGACCATTACCCGACATGAACACCGAATATTGTTATTTAACCCATACCTGACTATTACCCGATATGTACACCGATTATTGTTATATAACATATTGCTGACCATTACCCGATATTTACACCGATTGTTGTTATATAACCTATTCCTGACCATTACCCGACATGTACACCGAGTATTGTTATTTAACCCATACCTGACCATTACCCGACATGAACACCGAATATTGTTATTTAACCCATACCTGACCATTACCCGACATTTACACCGAGTTTTGTTATGTAACCTATTCCTGACCATTATCCGAAATGTACAGCGAGTATTGTTATACAACCCATACTTGACCATTACCCGACATGTACAGCGAGTATTGTTTGATAACCCATACCTGACCATTACCCGACATGTACACCGAGTATTCAAACGGTTATTTAACCCATACCTGACCATTAGCCGACATGATCACAGATTATTGTTATATAGCCCATACCTGACCATTATCAGACATAAACACCGATTATTGTTATATAACCTATTCCTGACCATTACCCGACATGTACACCGAGTATTGTTATTTAACCCATACCTGACCATTACCCGACATGAACACCGATTATTGTTATATAAAATATTTCTGACCATTACCCGACATTTACACCGAGTGTTGTTATATAACCTATTCCTGACCATTACCCGACATGTACACCGAGTATTGTTATATAACCTATTCCTGACCATTACCCGACATGTACAGCCAGTATTGTTATACAACCTATTCCTGACGATTACCCGACATGAGAACCGAATATTGTTATAAAACCTATTCCTGACCATTACCCGACATGTAAAGCTAGTATTGTTTTGTAATCCATACCGGACTATTACCAGACATGTACACCAAGTATTCAAAGGGTTATTTAACCCATACCTGACCATTACCCGACATGATCACCGATTATTGTTATATAACCCATTCCTGACCATTACCAGACATGTACACCGAGCATTGCTGACCATTACCCGACAGGTACACCGAGTATTGTTATATAACCTAGTCCTGACCATTACCCGACATGTACACTGAGTATTGTTATTCAACCCATACTTGAACATTACCCGACATGTACACCGAGTTTGTTATTTAACCCATACCTGACCATTACCCGACATGAACACCTATTATTGTTATATATAATATATTCCTGACCATCACCCGATATTTACACCGACTGTTGTTATATAACCTATTCCTGACAAATACCTGATATGTACAGCGAGTATTGTTATACAACGTATTCCTGACCATTACCCGACATGTACATCGAGTATTGTTATATAACCTATTCTGACCATTACCCGACATGTAAAGCTAGTATTGTTTTGTAACCAATACCTGACCATTACCCGACATGTACACCGAGTATTCAAACCGATATTTAACCCATACCTGACCATTACCCGACATGATCACCGATTATTGTTATATAACCCATTCCTGACCATTACCCGACATGAACACCGATTATTGTTATATAACCTATTCCTGACCATTATCCGACATGTACACCGAGTATTGTTATTTAACCCATACCTGACCATTACCCGACATGAACACCGAATATTGTTATTTAACCCATACCTGACCATTACCCGACATGTACACCGAATATTGTTATTTAACCCATACCTGACCATTACCCGACATGTACACCGAATATTGTTATTTAACCCATACCTGACCATTACCCGACATGAACACCGAATATTGTTATTTAACCCATACCTGACTATTACCCGATATGTACACCGATTATTGTTATATAACATATTGCTGACCATTACCCGATATTTACACCGATTGTTATTATATAACCTATTCCTGACCATTACCCGACATGTACACCGAGTATTGTTATTTAACCCATACCTGACCATTACCCGACATGAACACCGAATATTGTTATTTAACCCATACCTGACCATTACCCGACATGTACACCGAATATTGTTATTTAACCCATACCTGACCATTACCCGACATGTACACCGAATATTGTTATTTAACCCATACCTGACTATTACCCGACATGTACACCGATTATTAGTATATAACATATTGTTGACCATTACCCGACATTTACACCGATTGTTGTTATATAACCTATTCCTGACCATTACCCGACATGTACACCGAGTATTGTTATTTAACCCATACCTGACCATTACCCGACATGTACACCGAATATTGTTTTTAACCCATACCTGACCATTACCCGACATGTACACCGAATATTGTTATTTAACCAATACCTGACCATTAACCGACATGAACACCGATTATTGTTATATAACCTATTCCTGACCATTACCCGACATGAACACCGATTATTGTTATATAACATATTCCTGACCATTACCCGACATTTACACCGAGTGTTGTTATATAACCTATTCCTGACCATTATCCGAAATGTACACCAAGTATTGTTATATAACCTATTCCTGACAATTACCCAATATGTACACCGAGTATTGTTATACAACCTTTTCCTGACCATTACCCGACATGTACACAGAGTATTTTTATATAACCTATTGCTGACAATTACCCGATATGTACACCGAGTATTGTTATACAACCTATTCCTGACCATTACCCGACATGTACACCGAGTATTGTTATATAACCTATTCCTGACCATTACCCGACATGTACAGCGAGTATTGTTATATAACCTATTCCTGACCATTACCCGACATGTACACCGAGTATTGTTATATAACCTATTCCTGACCATTACCCGACATGTACAGCAAGTATTGTTATTTAACCCATACCTAACCATTACCCGACATGAACACCGAATATTGTTATTTAACCCATACCTGACCATTACCCGACATGTACACCGAATATTGTTATTTAACCCATACCTGACCATTACCCGACAAGTACACCGAATATTGTTATTTAACCCATACCTGACCATTACCCGACATGTACACCGAATATTGTTATTTAACCCATACCTGACTATTACCCGATATGTACACCGATTATTGTTATATAACATATTGCTGACCATTACCCGATATTTACACCGATTGTTGTTATATAACCTATTCCTGACCATTACCCGACATGTACACCGAGTATTGTTATTTAACCCATACCTGACCATTACCCGACATGAACACCGAATATTGTTATTTAACCCATACCTGACCATTACCCGACATGTACACCGAATATTGTTATTTAACCCATACCTGACCATTACCCGACATGTACACCTATTATTGTTATTTAACCCATACCTGACTATTACCCGACATGTACACCGATTATTGTTATATAACATATTGTTGACCATTACCCGACATTTACACCGATTGTTGTTATATAACCTATTCCTGACCATTACCCGACATGTACACCGAGTATTGTTATTTAACCCATACCTGACCATTACCCGACATGTACACCGAATATTGTTTTTAACCCATACCTGACCATTACCCGACATGTACACCGAATATTGTTATTTAACCAATACCTGACCATTACCCGACATGAACACCGATTATTGTTATATAACCTATTCCTGACCATTACCCGACATGAACACCGATTATTGTTATATAACATATTCCTGACCATTACCCGACATTTACACCGAGTGTTGTTATATAACCTATTCCTGACCATTATCCGAAATGTACACCGAGTATTGTTATATAACCTATTCCTGACAATTACCCAATATGTACACCGAGTATTGTTATACAACCTATTCCTGACCATTACCCGACATGTACACAGAGTATTTTTATATAACCTATTGCTGACAATTACCCGATATGTACACCGAGTATTGTTATACAACTTATTCCTGACCATTACCCGACATGTACACCGAGTATTGTTATATAACCTATTCCTGACCATTACCCGACATGTACAGCGAGTATTGTTATATAACCTATTCCTGACCATTACCCGACATGTACACCGAGTATTGTTATATAACCTATTCCTGACCATTACCCGACATGTACAGCAAGTATTGTTATTTAACCCATACCTAACCATTACCCGACATTTACAACGAGTGTTGTTATATAACCTATATCTGACCATTATCCGAAATGTACACGGGGTATTGTTATATAACCTATTCCTGACCATTATTCGACTTGTACACCGAGTATTGTTATATAACCTATTCCTGTCCATTACCCGACATATACAGCGAGTATTGTTATTTAACCCATACCTGACCATTACCCGACATTTACACCGAGTGTTGTTATATAACATATTCCTGATCATTATCCGAAATGTACACCGAGTTTTGATATATAACCTATTCCTGACAATTACCCGATATGTACACCGATTATTCTTTTATAACCCATACCTGACCATCACCCGACATTTACACCGAGTATTGTTATATAATCCATACCTGACCATCACCCGACATGTACAGCGATTATTGTTATATAACCCATATCCGATCATTACCCGATATTTACACCGATTATTGTTATATAACCCATACCTGACCATTACCCGACATTTACACCGAGCATTGTTATATAACCCATACCTGACCATCACCCGACATGTACAGCGATTATTGTTATATAACCCATATCCGATCATTACCCGATATTTACACCGATTATTGTTATATAACCCATACCTGACCATTACCCGATATTTACACCGATTGTTGTTATATAACCTATTCCTGACCATTACCCGACATGTACACCGAGTATTGTTATTTAACCCATACCTGACCATTACCCGACATGAACACCGAATATTGTTATTTAACCCATACCTGACCATTACCCGACATGTACACCGAATATTGTTATTTAACCCATACCTGACCATTACCCGATATGTACACCTATTATTGTTATTTAACCCATACCTGACTATTACCCGACATGTACACCGATTATTGTTATATAACATATTGTTGACCATTACCCGACATTTACACCGATTGTTGTTATATAACCTATTCCTGACCATTACCCGACATGTACACCGAGTATTGTTATTTAACCCATACCTGACCATTACCCGACATGTACACCGAATATTGTTTTTAACCCATACCTGACCATTACCCGACATGTACACCGAATATTGTTATTTAACCAATACCTGACCATTACCCGACATGAACACCGATTATTGTTATATAACCTATTCCTGACCATTACCCGACATGAACACCGATTATTGTTATATAACATATTCCTGACCATTACCCGACATTTACACCGAGTGTTGTTATATAACCTATTCCTGACCATTATCCGAAATGTACACCGAGTATTGTTATATAACCTATTCCTGACAATTACCCAATATGTACACCGAGTATTGTTATACAACCTATTCCTGACCATTACCCGACATGTACACAGAGTATTTTTATATAACCTATTGCTGACAATTACCCGATATGTACACCGAGTATTGTTATACAACTTATTCCTGACCATTACCCGACATGTACACCGAGTATTGTTATATAACCTATTCCTGACCATTACCCGACATGTACAGCGAGTATTGTTATATAACCTATTCCTGACCATTACCCGACATGTACACCGAGTATTGTTATATAACCTATTCCTGACCATTACCCGACATGTACAGCAAGTATTGTTATTTAACCCATACCTAACCATTACCCGACATTTACAACGAGTGTTGTTATATAACCTATATCTGACCATTATCCGAAATGTACACGGGGTATTGTTATATAACCTATTCCTGACCATTATTCGACTTGTACACCGAGTATTGTTATATAACCTATTCCTGTCCATTACCCGACATATACAGCGAGTATTGTTATTTAACCCATACCTGACCATTACCCGACATTTACACCGAGTGTTGTTATATAACATATTCCTAATCATTATCCGAAATGTACACCGAGTTTTGATATATAACCTATTCCTGACAATTACCCGATATGTACACCGATTATTCTTTTATAACCCATACCTGACCATCACCCGACATTTACACCGAGTATTGTTATATAATCCATACCTGACCATCACCCGACATGTACAGCGATTATTGTTATATAACCCATATCCGATCATTACCCGATATTTACACCGATTATTGTTATATAACCCATACCTGACCATTACCCGACATTTACACCGAGCATTGTTATATAACCCATACCTGACCATCACCCGACATGTACAGCGATTATTGTTATATAACCCATATCCGATCATTACCCGATATTTACACCGATTATTGTTATATAACCCATACCTGACCATTACCCGATATTTACACCGATTATTGTTATATAACCCATACCTGACCATTACCCGATATTTACACCGATTATTGTTATATAACCCATACCTGACCATTACCCGACATGAACACCGATTATTGTTATAGAACCTATTCCTGACCATTACCCGACATGTACACCGATTATTGTTTTATAACCCATAACTGACCATTAACCGACATGTACATCGAGTATTGTTATATAACCTATTTCTGACCATTACCCGACATGATTACCGAGTATTGTTATATAAGCTATGCCTGACCATTACCCGACATGTACACCGAGTATTGTTATTTAACCCATACCTCACCATTACCCGACATGTACACCGAGTATTGTTATATAACCTGTTGCTGACCATTACCCGTCATGTACCCTGTGTATTGTTCTATAATTAATACCTGTACATTACCCGACATTAACAAACTTGTACATCGAGTATTATTTCATAACCCATATCTGACCATTACCCGACATGTACACCGGGTATTGTTTCATAACCCATACCTGACTATTACCCGACATGTACTTCGAGTATTGTTACATAAGATATTCATGACCATTACCCGACATGTTCATCCAGTATTGTTATATAACCTATTCCTGATCATAACCCGACATGTACATCGAGTATTGTTATATAACCTATTCCTGACCATTACCCGACATGTTCAGTGAGTATTGTTTTATAACCCATACCTGACCATTACCCGACATGTACACCGAGTATTCAAACGGTTATTTAACCCATACCTGACCATTACCCGACATCATCACCGATTATTGTTATATAACCCATACCTGACCATTATCCGACATGAACACCGATTATTGTTATATATTCTATTCCTGACCATTACCCGACATAAACACCGATTATTCTTATATAACCTTTTCCTGACCATTTCCCGACATGTACCCCGTGTATTGTAATATAGCACATACCTGACCATTACCCGACATGTACATCCAGTATTGTTATATAAGATATTCCTGACCATTACCCGACATTTACACCGAGTTTTGTTATGTAACCTATTCCTGACCATTATCCGAAATGTACAGCGAGTATTGTTATACAACCCATACTTGACCATTACCCGACATGTACAGCGAGTATTGTTTGATAACCCATACCTGACCATTACCCGACATGTACACCGAGTATTCAAACGGTTATTTAACCCATACCTGACCATTACCCGACATGATCACAGATTATTGTTATATAGCCCATACCTGACCATTATCCGACATGAACACCGATTATTGTTATATAACCTATTCCTGACCATTACCCGACATGTATACCGAGTATTGTTATTTAACCCATACCTGACCATTACCCGACATGAACACCGATTATTGTTATATAAAATATTTCTGACCATTACCCGACATTTACACCGAGTGTTGTTATATAACCTATTCCTGACCATTACCCGACATGTACACCGAGTATTGTTATATAACCTATTCCTGACCATTACCCGACATGTACAGCCAGTATTGTTATACAACCTATTCCTGACGATTACCCGACATGAGAACCGAGTATTGTTATAAAACCTATTCCTGACCATTACCCGATATGTAAAGCTAGTATTGTTTTGTAATCCATACCGGACTATTACCAGACATGTACACCAAGTATTCAAAGGGTTATTTAACCCATACCTGACCATTACCCGACATGATCACCGATTATTGTTATATAACCCATTCCTGACCATTACCCGACATGTACACCGAGCATTGCTGACCATTACCCGACAGGTACACCGAGTATTGTTATATAACCTAGTCCTGACCATTACCCGACATGTACACTGAGTATTGTTATTCAACCCATACTTGAACATAACATGTACACCAAGTATTGTTATTTAACCCATACCTGACCATTACCCGACATGAACACCTATTATTGTTATATATAATATATTCCTGACCATCACCCGATATTTACACCGACTGTTGTTATATAACCTATTCCTGACAATTACCCGATATGTACAGCGAGTATTGTTATACAACGTATTCCTGACCATTACCCGACATGTACACCGAGTATTCTTATTTAACCTATTCTGACCATTACCCGACATGTAAAGCTAGTATTGTTTTGTAACCAATACCTGACCATTACCCGACATGTACACCGAGTATTCAAACCGATATTTAACCCATACCTGACCATTACCCGACATGATCACCGATTATTGTTATATAACCCATTCCTGACCATTACCCGACATGAACACCGATTATTGTTATATAACCTATTCCTGACCATTATCCGACATGTACACCGAGTATTGTTATTTAACCCATACCTGACCATTACCCGACATGAACACCGAATATTGTTATTTAACCCATAACTGACCATTACCCGACATGTACACCGAATATTGTTATTTAACCCATACCTGACCATTACCCGACATGTACACCGAATATTGTTATAACCCATACCTGACCATTACCCGACATGTACACCGAATATTGTTATTTAACCCATACCTGACTATTACCCGATATGTACACCGATTATTGTTATATAACATATTGCTGACCATTACCCGACATTTACACCGATTGTTGTTATATAACCTATTCCTGACCATTACCCGACATGTACACCGAGTATTGTTATTTAACCCATACCTGACCATTACCCGACATGAACACCGAATATTGTTATTTAACCCATACCTGACCATTACCCGACATGTACACCGAATATTGTTATTTAACCCATACCTGACCATTACCCGACATGTACACCGATTATTGTTATATAACATATTGTTGACCATTACCCGACATTTACACCGATTGTTGTTATATAACCTATTCCTGACCATTACCCGACATGTACACCGAGTATTGTTATTTAACCCATACCTGACCATTACCCGACATGTACACCGAATATTGTTTTTAACCCATACCTGACCATTACCCGACATGTACACCGAATATTGTTATTTAACCAATACCTGACCATTACCCGACATGAACACCGATTATTGTTATATAACCTATTCCTGACCATTACCCGACATGTACAGCGAGTATTGTTATTTAACCCATACCTAACCATTACCCGACATTTACAACGAGTGTTGTTATATAACCTATATCTGACCATTATCCGAAATGTACACGGGGTATTGTTATATAACCTATTCCTGACCATTATCCGACTTGTACACCGAGTATTGTTATATAACCTATTCCTGTCCATTACCCGACATATACAGCGAGTATTGTTATTTAACCCATACCTGACCATTACCCGACATTTACACCGAGTGTTGTTATATAACCTATTCCTGACCATTATCCGAAATGTACACCGAGTTTTGATATATAATCTATTCCTGACAATTACCCGATATGTACACCGAGTATTGTTATACAACCTATTCCTGACCATTACCCGACATGTACAGAGAGTATTGTTATATAACCTATTCCTGACAATTACCCGATATGTACACCGAGTATTGTTATACAACCTGTTCCTGACCATTACCCGACATTTACACCGAGTATTGTTATATAACCTATTCCTGACCATTACCAGACATGTTCACCGAGTATTGTTATAAAACCTATTCCTGACTATTACCCGACATGTACACCGAGTATTGTTATATAACCTATTCCTGACCATTACCCGACATGTACATCGAGTATTATTATATAACCTATTGCTGACAATTACCCGATATGTACACCGAGTATTGTTATACAACCTATTCCTGACCATTACCCGACATGTACACCGAGTATTGTTATATAACCTATTCCTGACCATTACCCGACATGTACAGCGAGTATTGTTATATAACCTATTCCTGACCATTACCCGACATGTACACCGAGTATTGTTATATAACCTATTCCTGACCATTACCCGACATGTACAGCGAGTATTGTTATTTAACCCATACCTAACCATTACCCGACATTTACAACGAGTGTTGTTATATAACCTATATCTGACCATTATCCGAAATGTACACGGGGTATTGTTATATAACCTATTCCTGACCATTATCCGACTTGTACACCGAGTATTGTTATATAACCTATTCCTGTCCATTACCCGACATATACAGCGAGTATTGTTATTTAACCCATACCTGACCATTACCCGACATTTACACCGAGTGTTGTTATATAACCTATTCCTGACCATTATCCGAAATGTACACCGAGTTTTGATATATAACCTATTCCTGACAATTACCCGATATGTACACCGAGTATTGTTATACAACCTATTCCTGACCATTACCCGACATGTACACAGAGTATTGTTATATAACCTATTCCTGACAATTACCCGATATGTACACCGAGTATTGTAATACAACCTGTTCCTGACCATTACCCGACATGTACACCGAGTATTGTTATATAACCTATTCCTGACCATTACCCGACATGTAAAACTAGTATTGTTTTGTAACCCATACCTGACCATTCACCGACATGTACACCAAGTATTCAAAGGGTTATTTAACCCATACCTGACAATTACCTGACATGATCACTGATGATTGTTATATAACCTCTTCCTGACCATTACCCGACATGAACACCGATTATTATTATATAACCCATACCTGACCATTACCCGACATGTACACCGAGTATTGTTATATAACCTATTCCTGACCATTACCAGACATGTTCAGCGAGTATTGTTATATAACCTATTCCTGACTATTACCCGACATGTACACCGAGTATTGTTATATAACCTATTCCTGACCATTACCCGACATGTACATCGAGTATTGTTATATAACCCATACCTGACCATTACCCGACATCATCACCGATTATTGTTATATAACCCATACCTGACCATTATCCGACATGAACACCGATTTTTGTTATATATTCTATTCCTGACCATTACCCGACATGTACACCGAGTATTGTTATTTAACCCATACCTGACCATTACCCGACATAAACACCGATTATTCTTATATAACCTTTTCCTGACCATTTCCCGACATGTACCCCGTGTATTGTAATATAGCACATACCTGACCATTACCCGACATGTACACTAGTATTGTTATATAAATCATATCTGACCATTACCGACATGTACAGCGAGTATTGTTTCATAACCTATATCTGACCAATACCCGACATGTACATCCAGTATTGTTATAAGATATTCCTGATCATTACCCGACATTTACACCGAGTTTTGTTATGTAACCTATTCCTGACCATTATCCGAAATGTACAGCGAGTATTGTTATACAACCCATACTTGACCATTACCCGACATGTACAGCGAGTATTGTTTGATAACCCATACCTGACCATTACCCAACATGTACACCGAGTATTCAAACGGTTATTTAACCCATACCTAACCATTACCCGACATGATCACAGATTATTGTTATATAGCCCATACCTGACCATTATCCGACATTTACACCGAGTGTTGTTATATAACCTATTCCTGACCATTACCCGACATGTACACCGAGTATTGTTATATAACCTATTCCTGACCATTACCCGACATGTACAGCCAGTATTGTTATACAACCTATTCCTGACGATTACCCGACATGAGAACCGAGTATTGTTATAAAACCTATTCCTGACCATTACCCGACATGTAAAGCTAGTATTGTTTTGTAATCCATACCGGACTATTACCAGACATGTACACCAAGTATTCAAAGGGTTATTTAACCCATACCTGACCATTACCCGACATGATCACCGATTATTGTTATATAACCCATTCCTGACCATTACCCGACATGTACACCGAGTATTGCAAACCATTACCCGACAGGTACACTGAGTATTGTTATATAACCTAGTCCTGACCATTACCCGACATGTACACTGAGTATTGTTATTCAACCCATACTTGAACATTACCCGACATGTACACCGAGTATTGTTATTTAACCCATACCTGACCATTACCCGACATGAACACCTATTATTGTTATATAACATATTCCTGACCATTACCCGATATTTACACCGACTGTTGTTATATAACCTATTCCTGACAATTACCCGATATGTACAGCGAGTATTGTTATACAACGTATTCCTGACCATTACCCGACATGTACACCGAGTATTGTTATATAACCTATTCTGACCATTACCCGACATGTAAGGCTAGTATTGTTTTGTAACCAATACCTGACCATTACCCGACATGTACACCGAGTATTCAAACCTATATTTAACTCATACCTGACCATTACCCGACATGATCACCGATTATTGTTATATAACCCATTCCTGACCATTACCCGACATGAACACCGATTATTGTTATATAACCTATTCCTGACCATTATCCGACATGTACACCGAGTATTGTTATTTAACCCATACCTGACCATTACCCGACATGAACACCGAATATTGTTATTTAACCCATACCTGACCATTACCCGACATGTACACCGAATATTGTTATTTAACCCATACCTGACCATTACCCGACATGTACACCGAATATTGTTATTTAACCCATACCTGACTATTACCCGATATGTACACCGATTATTGTTATATAACATATTGCTGACCATTACCCGACATTTACACCGATTGTTGTTATATAACCTATTCCTGACCATTACCCGACATGTACACCGAGTATTGTTATTTAACCCATACCTGACTATTACCCGACATGAACACCGAATATTGTTATTGTAATTGCTGACAATTACCCGATATGTACACCGAGTATTCCTGACCATTACCCGACATGTACAGCCAGTATTGTTATACAACCTATTCCTGACGATTACCCGACATGAGAACCGAGTATTGTTATAAAACCTATTCCTGACCATTACCCGACATGTAAAGCTAGTATTGTTTTGTAATCCATACCGGACTATTACCAGACATGTACACCAAGTATTCAAAGGGTTATTTAACCCATACCTGACCATTACCCGACATGATCACCGATTATTTTTATATAACCCATTCCTGACCATTACCCGACATGTACACCGAGCATTGCTGACCATTACCCGACAGGTACACCGAGTATTGTTATATAACCTAGTCCTTACCATTACCCGACATGTACACTGAGTATTGTTATTCAACCCATACTTGAACATTACCCGACATGTACACCGAGTATTGTTATTTAACCCATACCTGACCATTACCCGACATGAACACCTATTATTGTTATATAACATATTCCTGACCATTACCCGATATTTACACCGACTGTTGTTATATAACCTATTCCTGACAATTACCCGATATGTACAGCGAGTATTGTTATACAACGTATTCCTGACCATTACCCGACATGTACACCGAGTATTGTTATATAACCTATTCTGACCATTACCCGACATGTAAAGCTAGTATTGTTTTGTAACCAATACCTGACCATTACCCGACATGTACACCGAGTATTCAAACCGATATTTAACCCATACCTTACCATTACCCGACATGATCACCGATTATTGTTATATAACCCATTCCTGACCATTACCCGACATGAACACCGATTATTGTTATATAACCTATTCCTGACCATTATCCGACATGTACACCGAGTATTGTTATTTCACCCATACCTGACCATTACCCGACATGAACACCGAATATTGTTATTTAACCCATACCTGACCATTACCCGACATGTACACCGAATATTGTTATTTAACCCATACCTGACCATTACCCGACATGTACACCGAATATTGTTATTTAACCCATACCTGACTATTACCCGATATGTACACCGATTATTGTTATATAACATATTGCTGACCATTACCCGACATTTACACCGATTGTTGTTATATAACCTATTCCTGACCATTACCCGACATGTACACCGAGTATTGTTATTTAACCCATACCTGACTATTACCCGACATGAACACCGAATATTGTTATTTAACCCATACCTGACCATTACCCGAGATGTACACCGAATATTGTTATTTAACCCATACCTGACCATTACCCGACATGTACACCGGATATGTTATTTAACCCATACCTGACTATTACCCGACATGTACACCGATTATTGTTATATAACATATTGCTGACCATTACCCGACATTTACACCGATTGTTGTTATATAACCTATTCCTGACCATTACCCGACATGTACACCGAGTATTGTTATTTAACCCATACCTGACCATTACCAGACATGTACAACCGAATATTGTTTTTTAACCCATACCTGACCATTACCCGACATGTACACCGAATATTGTTATTTAACCAATACCTGACCATTACCCGACATGAACACCGATTATTGTTATATAACATATTCCTGACCATTACCCGACATTTACACCGAGTGTTGTTATACAACCTATTCCTGACCATTACCCGACATTTACACCGAGTGTTGTTATATAACCTATTCCTGACCATTATCCGAAATGTACACCGAGTATTGTTATATAACCTATTCCTGACAATTACCCAATATGTACACCGAGTATTGTTATACAACCTATTCCTGACCATTACCCGACATGTACACAGAGTATTTTTATATAACCTATTGCTGACAATTACCCGATATGTACACCGAGTATTGTTATACAACCTATTCCTGACCATTACCCGACATGTACACCGAGTATTGTTATTTAACCCATACCTGACTATTACCCGACATGAACACCGAATATTGTTATTGTAATTGCTGACAATTACCCGATATGTACACCGAGTATTCCTGACCATTACCCGACATGTACAGCCAGTATTGTTATACAACCTATTCCTGACGATTACCCGACATGAGAACCGAGTATTGTTATAAAACCTATTCCTGACCATTACCCGACATGTAAAGCTAGTATTGTTTTGTAATCCATACCGGACTATTACCAGACATGTACACCAAGTATTCAAAGGGTTATTTAACCCATACCTGACCATTACCCGACATGATCACCGATTATTTTTATATAACCATTCCTGACCATTACCCGACATGTACACCGAGCATTGCTGACCATTACCCGACAGGTACACCGAGTATTGTTATATAACCTAGTCCTTACCATTACCCGACATGTACACTGAGTATTGTTTTTCAACCCATACTTGAACATTACCCGACATGTACACCGAGTATTGTTATTTAACCCATACCTGACCATTACCCGACATGAACACCTATTATTGTTATATAACATATTCCTGACCATTACCCGATATTTACACCGACTGTTGTTATATAACCTATTCCTGACAATTACCCGATATGTACAGCGAGTATTGTTATACAACGTATTCCTGACCATTACCCGACATGTACACCGAGTATTGTTATATACCTATTCTGACCATTACCCGACATGTAAAGCTAGTATTGTTTTGTAACCAATACCTGACCATTACCCGACATGTACACCGAGTATTCAAACCGATATTTAACCCATACCTTACCATTACCGACATGATCACCGATTATTGTTATATAACCCATTCCTGACCATTACCCGACATGAACACCGATTATTGTTATATAACCTATTCCTGACCATTATCCGACATGTACACCGAGTATTGTTATTTCACCCATACCTGACCATTACCCGACATGAACACCGAATATTGTTATTTAACCCATACCTGACCATTACCCGACATGTACACCGAATATTGTTATTTAACCCATACCTGACCATTACCCGACATGTACACCGAATATTGTTATTTAACCCATACCTGACTATTACCCGATATGTACACCGCTTATTGTTATATAACATATTGCTGACCATTACCCGACATTTACACCGATTGTTGTTATATAACCTATTCCTGACCATTACCCGACATGTACACCGAGTATTGTTATTTAACCCATACCTGACTATTACCCGACATGAACACCGAATATTGTTATTTAACCCATACCTGACCATTACCCGACATGTACACCGAATATTGTTATTTAACCAATACCTGACCATTACCCGACATGTACACCGAATATTGTTATTCAACCCATACCTGACTATTACCCGACATGTACACCGATTATTGTTATATAACATATTGCTGACCATTACCCGACATTTACACCGATTGTTGTTATATAACCTATTCCTGACCATTACCCGACATGTACACCGAGTATTGTTATTTAACCCATACCTGACCATTACCCGACATGTACACCGAATATTGTTTTTAACCCATACCTGACCATTACCCGACATGTACACCGAATATTGTTATTTAACCAATACCTGACCATTACCCGACATGAACACCGATTATTGTTATATAACATATTCCTGACCATTACCCGACATTTACACCGAGTGTTGTTATACAACCTATTCCTGACCATTACCCGACATTTACACCGAGTGTTGTTATATAACCTATTCCTGACCATTATCCGAAATGTACACCGAGTATTGTTATATAACCTATTCCTGACAATTACCCAATATGTACACCGAGTATTGTTATACAACCTATTCCTGACCATTACCCGACATGTACACAGAGTATTTTATATAACCTATTGCTGACAATTACCCGATATGTACACCGAGTATTGTTATACAACCTATTCCTGACCATTACCCGACATGTACACCGAGTATTGTTATATAACCTATTCCTGACCATTACCCGACATGTACAGCGAGTATTGTTATATAACCTATTCCTGACCATTAATCGACATGTACACCGAGTATTGTTATATAACCTATTCCTGACCATTACCCGACATGTACAGCGAGTATTGTTATTTAACCCATACCTGACCATTACCCGACATTTACAACGAGTGTTGTTATATAACCTACATCTGACCATTATCCGAAATGTACACGGGGTATTGTTATATAACCTATTCCTGACCATTATCCGACTTGTAAACCGAGTATTGTTATATAACCTATTCCTGTCCATTACCCGACATATACAGCGAGTATTGTTATTTAACCCATACCTGACCATTACCCGACATTTACACCGAGTGTTGTTATATAACCTATTCCTGACCATTATCCGAAATGTACACCGAGTTTTTATATATAACCTATTCCTGACAATTACCCGATATGTACACCGAGTATTGTTATACAACCTATTCCTGACCATTACTCGATATGTACACCGAGTATTGTTATACAACCTGTTCCTGACCATTACCCGACATGTACACCGAGTATTGTTATATAACCTTTTCCTGACCATTACCCGACATGTAAAACTAGTATTGTTTTGTAACCCATACCTGACCATTAACCGACATGTACACCAAGTATTCAAAGGGTTATTTAACCCATACCTGACAATTACCCGACATGATCACTGATGATTGTTATATAACCTATTCCTGACCATTACCCGACATGTACATCGAGTATTGTTAGATAACCTATTCCTGACCATTACCCGACATGTACAGCGAGTATTCAAAGGGTTATTTAACCCATACCTGACCGTTACCCGACATGATCAGAGATTATTGTTATATAACCTCTTCCTGACCATTACCCGACATGAACAACGATAATTATTATATAACCCATACCTGACCATTACCCGACATGTACACCGAGTATTGTTATATAACCTATTCCTGACCATTACCAGACATGTTCAGCGAGTATTGTTATATAACCTATTCCTGACTATTACCCGACATGTACACCAAGTATTGTTATATAACCTATTCCTGACCATTAACCGACATGTACAGCGAGTATTGTTATTTAACCCATACCTGACCATTACCCGACATTTACACCGAGTGTTGTTATATAACCTATTCCTGACCATTATCCGAAATGTACACCGAGTATTGTTATATAACCTATTCCTGACCATTAACCGACTTGTACACCGAGTATTGTTATTCAACCCATACCTGACCATTACCCGAGATGTACACCGAGTATTGTTATTTAACCCATACCTGACCATTACCCGACATGTACACCGATTATTGTTATATAACATATTCCTGACAATTACCGACATTTACACCGACTGTTGTTATATAACCTATTCCTGATCATTATCCGAAATGTAAAGCTAGTATTGTTATACAATCTATTCCTGAACATTATCCGACATGTACACAGAGTATTGTTATATAACATATTCCTGACAATTACCCGGTATGTACGTAGAGTATTGTTATACAACCTATTCCTGACCATTACCCGACATGTAAACCTAGTATTGTTATATAACCAATTCCTGACCATTACCCGACTTGTACAGCGAGTATTGTTTTATAATCCATACATGACCATTACCCGACATGTACACCGAGTATTGTTATATAACCTATTCCTGACAATTACCCAATATGTACACCGAGTATTGTTATACAACCTATTCCTGACCATTACCCGACATGTACACAGAGTATTTTTATATAACCTATTGCTGACAATTACCCGATATGTACACCGAGTATTGTTATACAACCTATTCCTGACCATTACCCGACATGTACACCGAGTATTGTTATATAACCTATTCCTGACCATTACCCGACATGTACAGCGAGTATTGTTATATAACCTATTCCTGACCATTAATCGACATGTACACCGAGTATTGTTATATAACCTATTCCTGACCATTACCCGACATGTACAGCGAGTATTGTTATTTAACCCATACCTGACCATTACCCGACATTTACAACGAGTGTTGTTATATAACCTACATCTGACCATTATCCGAAATGTACACGGGGTATTGTTATATAACCTATTCCTGACCATTATCCGACTTGTAAACCGAGTATTGTTATATAACCTATTCCTGTCCATTACCCGACATATACAGCGAGTATTGTTATTTAACCCATACCTGACCATTACCCGACATTTACACCGAGTGTTGTTATATAACCTATTCCTGACCATTATCCGAAATGTACACCGAGTTTTTATATATAACCTATTCCTGACCATTACCCGACATGAACACCGATTATTGTTATATAACCTATTCCTGACCATTATCCGACATGTACACCGAGTATTGTTATTTAACCCATACCTGACCATTACCCGACATGAACACCGAATATTGTTATTTAACCCATACCTGACCATTACCCGACATGTACACCGAATATTGTTATTTAACCCATACCTGACCATTACCCGACATGTACACCGAATATTGTTATTTAACCCATACCTGACTATTACCCGATATGTACACCGATTATTGTTATATAACATATTGCTGACCATTACCCGACATTTACACCGATTGTTGTTATATAACCTATTCCTGACCATTACCCGACATGTACACCGAGTATTGTTATTTAACCCATACCTGACTATTACCCGACATGAACACCGAATATTGTTATTGTAATTGCTGACAATTACCCGATATGTACACCGAGTATTCCTGACCATTACCCGACATGTACAGCCAGTATTGTTATAAAACCTATTCCTGACCATTACCCGACATGTAAAGCTAGTATTGTTTTGTAATCCATACCGGACTATTACCAGACATGTACACCAAGTATTCAAAGGGTTATTTAACCCATACCTGACCATTACCCGACATGATCACCGATTATTTTTATATAACCCATTCCTGACCATTACCCGACATGTACACCGAGCATTGCTGACCATTACCCGACAGGTACACCGAGTATTGTTATATAACCTAGTCCTTACCATTACCCGACATGTACACTGAGTATTGTTATTCAACCCATACTTGAACATTACCCGACATGTACACCGAGTATTGTTATTTAACCCATACCTGACCATTACCCGACATGAACACCTATTATTGTTATATAACATATTCCTGACCATTACCCGATATTTACACCGACTGTTGTTATATAACCTATTCCTGACAATTACCCGATATGTACAGCGAGTATTGTTATACAACGTATTCCTGACCATTACCCGACATGTACACCGAGTATTGTTATATAACCTATTCTGACCATTACCCGACATGTAAAGCTAGTATTGTTTTGTAACCAATACCTGACCATTACCCGACATGTACACCGAGTATTCAAACCGATATTTAACCCATACCTTACCATTACCCGACATGATCACCGATTATTGTTATATAACCCATTCCTGACCATTACCCGACATGAACACCGATTATTGTTATATAACCTATTCCTGACCATTATCCGACATGTACACCGAGTATTGTTATTTCACCCATACCTGACCATTACCCGACATGAACACCGAATATTGTTATTTAACCCATACCTGACCATTACCCGACATGTACACCGAATATTGTTATTTAACCCATACCTGACCATTACCCGACATGTACACCGAATATTGTTATTTAACCCATACCTGACTATTACCCGATATGTACACCGATTATTGTTATATAACATATTGCTGACCATTACCCGACATTTACACCGATTGTTGTTATATAACCTATTCCTGACCATTACCCGACATGTACACCGAGTATTGTTATTTAACCCATACCTGACTATTACCCGACATGAACACCGAATATTGTTATTTAACCCATACCTGACCATTACCCGAGATGTACACCGAATATTGTTATTTAACCCATACCTGACCATTACCCGACATGTACACCGGATATTGTTATTTAACCCATACCTGACTATTACCCGACATGTACACCGATTATTGTTATATAACATATTGCTGACCATTACCCGACATTTACACCGATTGTTGTTATATAACCTATTCCTGACCATTACCCGACATGTACACCGAGTATTGTTATTTAACCCATACCTGACCATTACCAGACATGTACACCGAATATTGTTTTTAACCCATACCTGACCATTACCCGACATGTACACCGAATATTGTTATTTAACCAATACCTGACCATTACCCGACATGAACACCGATTATTGTTATATAACATATTCCTGACCATTACCCGACATTTACACCGAGTGTTGTTATACAACCTATTCCTGACCATTACCCGACATTTACACCGAGTGTTGTTATATAACCTATTCCTGACCATTATCCGAAATGTACACCGAGTATTGTTATATAACCTATTCCTGACAATTACCCAATATGTACACCGAGTATTGTTATACAACCTATTCCTGACCATTACCCGACATGTACACAGAGTATTTTTATATAACCTATTGCTGACAATTACCCGATATGTACACCGAGTATTGTTATACAACCTATTCCTGACCATTACCCGACATGTACACCGAGTATTGTTATTTAACCCATACCTGACTATTACCCGACATGAACACCGAATATTGTTATTGTAATTGCTGACAATTACCCGATATGTACACCGAGTATTCCTGACCATTACCCGACATGTACAGCCAGTATTGTTATACAACCTATTCCTGACGATTACCCGACATGAGAACCGAGTATTGTTATAAAACCTATTCCTGACCATTACCCGACATGTAAAGCTAGTATTGTTTTGTAATCCATACCGGACTATTACCAGACATGTACACCAAGTATTCAAAGGGTTATTTAACCCATACCTGACCATTACCCGACATGATCACCGATTATTTTTATATAACCCATTCCTGACCATTACCCGACATGTACACCGAGCATTGCTGACCATTACCCGACAGGTACACCGAGTATTGTTATATAACCTAGTCCTTACCATTACCCGACATGTACACTGAGTATTGTTTTTCAACCCATACTTGAACATTACCCGACATGTACACCGAGTATTGTTATTTAACCCATACCTGACCATTACCCGACATGAACACCTATTATTGTTATATAACATATTCCTGACCATTACCCGATATTTACACCGACTGTTGTTATATAACCTATTCCTGACAATTACCCGATATGTACAGCGAGTATTGTTATACAACGTATTCCTGACCATTACCCGACATGTACACCGAGTATTGTTATATAACCTATTCTGACCATTACCCGACATGTAAAGCTAGTATTGTTTTGTAACCAATACCTGACCATTACCCGACATGTACACCGAGTATTCAAACCGATATTTAACCCATACCTTACCATTACCCGACATGATCACCGATTATTGTTATATAACCCATTCCTGACCATTACCCGACATGAACACCGATTATTGTTATATAACCTATTCCTGACCATTATCCGACATGTACACCGAGTATTGTTATTTCACCCATACCTGACCATTACCCGACATGAACACCGAATATTGTTATTTAACCCATACCTGACCATTACCCGACATGTACACCGAATATTGTTATTTAACCCATACCTGACCATTACCCGACATGTACACCGAATATTGTTATTTAACCCATACCTGACTATTACCCGATATGTACACCGATTATTGTTATATAACATATTGCTGACCATTACCCGACATTTACACCGATTGTTGTTATATAACCTATTCCTGACCATTACCCGACATGTACACCGAGTATTGTTATTTAACCCATACCTGACTATTACCCGACATGAACACCGAATATTGTTATTTAACCCATACCTGACCATTACCCGACATGTACACCGAATATTGTTATTTAACCAATACCTGACCATTACCCGACATGTACACCGAATATTGTTATTCAACCCATACCTGACTATTACCCGACATGTACACCGATTATTGTTATATAACATATTGCTGACCATTACCCGACATTTACACCGATTGTTGTTATATAACCTATTCCTGACCATTACCCGACATGTACACCGAGTATTGTTATTTAACCCATACCTGACCATTACCCGACATGTACACCGAATATTGTTTTTAACCCATACCTGACCATTACCCGACATGTACACCGAATATTGTTATTTAACCAATACCTGACCATTACCCGACATGAACACCGATTATTGTTATATAACATATTCCTGACCATTACCCGACATTTACACCGAGTGTTGTTATACAACCTATTCCTGACCATTACCCGACATTTACACCGAGTGTTGTTATATAACCTATTCCTGACCATTATCCGAAATGTACACCGAGTATTGTTATATAACCTATTCCTGACAATTACCCAATATGTACACCGAGTATTGTTATACAACCTATTCCTGACCATTACCCGACATGTACACAGAGTATTTTTATATAACCTATTGCTGACAATTACCCGATATGTACACCGAGTATTGTTATACAACCTATTCCTGACCATTACCCGACATGTACACCGAGTATTGTTATATAACCTATTCCTGACCATTACCCGACATGTACAGCGAGTATTGTTATATAACCTATTCCTGACCATTAATCGACATGTACACCGAGTATTGTTATATAACCTATTCCTGACCATTACCCGACATGTACAGCGAGTATTGTTATTTAACCCATACCTGACCATTACCCGACATTTACAACGAGTGTTGTTATATAACCTACATCTGACCATTATCCGAAATGTACACGGGGTATTGTTATATAACCTATTCCTGACCATTATCCGACTTGTAAACCGAGTATTGTTATATAACCTATTCCTGTCCATTACCCGACATATACAGCGAGTATTGTTATTTAACCCATACCTGACCATTACCCGACATTTACACCGAGTGTTGTTATATAACCTATTCCTGACCATTATCCGAAATGTACACCGAGTTTTTATATATAACCTATTCCTGACAATTACCCGATATGTACACCGAGTATTGTTATACAACCTATTCCTGACCATTACTCGATATGTACACCGAGTATTGTTATACAACCTGTTCCTGACCATTACCCGACATGTACACCGAGTATTGTTATATAACCTTTTCCTGACCATTACCCGACATGTAAAACTAGTATTGTTTTGTAACCCATACCTGACCATTAACCGACATGTACACCAAGTATTCAAAGGGTTATTTAACCCATACCTGACAATTACCCGACATGATCACTGATGATTGTTATATAACCTATTCCTGACCATTACCCGACATGTACATCGAGTATTGTTAGATAACCTATTCCTGACCATTACCCGACATGTACAGCGAGTATTCAAAGGGTTATTTAACCCATACCTGACCGTTACCCGACATGATCAGAGATTATTGTTATATAACCTCTTCCTGACCATTACCCGACATGAACAACGATAATTATTATATAACCCATACCTGACCATTACCCGACATGTACACCGAGTATTGTTATATAACCTATTCCTGACCATTACCAGACATGTTCAGCGAGTATTGTTATATAACCTATTCCTGACTATTACCCGACATGTACACCGAGTATTGTTATATAACCTATTCCTGACCATTACCCGACATGTACAGCGAGTATTGTTATTTAACCCATACCTGACCATTACCCGACATTTACACCGAGTGTTGTTATATAACCTATTCCTGACCATTATCCGAAATGTACACCGAGTATTGTTATATAACCTATTCCTGACCATTAACCGACTTGTACACCGAGTATTGTTATTCAACCCATACCTGACCATTACCCGAGATGTACACCGAGTATTGTTATTTAACCCATACCTGACCATTACCCGACATGTACACCGATTATTGTTATATAACATATTCCTGACAATTACCGACATTTACACCGACTGTTGTTATATAACCTATTCCTGATCATTATCCGAAATGTAAAGCTAGTATTGTTATACAATCTATTCCTGAACATTATCCGACATGTACACAGAGTATTGTTATATAACATATTCCTGACAATTACCCGGTATGTACGTAGAGTATTGTTATACAACCTATTCCTGACCATTACCCGACATGTAAACCTAGTATTGTTATATAACCAATTCCTGACCATTACCCGACTTGTACAGCGAGTATTGTTTTATAATCCATACATGACCATTACCCGACATGTACACCGAGTATTGTTATATAACCTATTCCTGACCATTACCCGACATGTACAGCGACAATTGTTATATAACCTATTCCTGACCATAACCCGACATGTACACAGAGTATTGTTATATAACCTATTCCTGACCATTACCCGACATGTACACCGAGTATTGTTTTATAACCTATTCCTGACCATTACCCGACATGTACACCGAGTATTGTTATACAACCTATTCCTGACTATTACCCGACATGTACACCGAGTATTGTTATATAACCTATTCCTGACCATTACCCGACATATACAGCGAGTTATGTTATTTAAACCATACCTGACCGTTACCCGACATGTACACCGAGTGTTGTTATATAACCTATTCCTGACCATTATCCGATATGTCCACCGAGTATTCAAACGGTTATTTAACCCATACCTGACCATTACCCGACATGATCACAGATTATTGTTATATAACCCATTCCTGGCCATTACCCGACATGTACACCGATTTTTGTTTTATAACCCATAATTCACCATTACCCGACAGGTACACTGAGTATTGTTATATAACCTATTCCTGACCATTACCCGACATGTACACCGAGTATTCAAAGGGTTATTTAACCCATACCTGACCATTACCCGACATGATCACCGATTATTGTTATATAACCTTTTCCTGACCATTACCCGACATGAACACCGATTATTATTATATAACCTATTCCTGACCATTACCCGACATGTACACCCAGTATTGTTATTCAACCCATACCTGACCATTACCCGACATGTACACCGAGTATTGTTATTTAACCCATACCTGACCATTACCCGACATGAACACCTATTATTGTTATATAACATATTCCTGACCATTACCCGACATTTACACCGGGTGTTGTTATATAACCTATTCCTGACCATTACCCGACATGAACACCGAGTATTATTATATAACCTATTCCTGACCATTACCCGACATGTACACCCAGTATTGTTATTCAACCCATACCTGACCATTACCCGACATGTACACCGAGTATTGTTATTTAACCCATACCTGACGATTACCCGACATGAACACCTATTATTGTTATATAACATATTCCTGACCATTACCCGACATTTACACCGAGTGTTGTTATATAACCTATTCCTGACCATTATCCGAAATGTACACCGAGTATTGTTATATAACCTATTCCTGACCATTACCCGACATGTACACCGAGTATTGTTATTTAAGCCATACCTGACCATTACCCGACATGAATACCTATTATTGTTATATAACATATTCCTGACCATTACCCGACATTTACACCGACTGTTGTTATATAACCTATTCCTGATCATTATCCGAAATGTACAGCGAGTATTGTTATACAATCTATTCCTGATCATTATCCGACATGTACACAGAGTATTGTTATATAACCTATTCCTGACAATTACCCTGTATGTACATCGAGTATTGTTATACAACCTATTCCTGACCATTACCCGACATGTACACCGAGTATTGTTATATAACCTATTCCTGACCATTACCCGACTTGTACAGCGAGTATTGTTTTATAACCCATACATGACCATTACCCGACATGTACACCGAGTATTGTTATATAACCTATTCCTGACCATTACCCGACATGTACAGCGACAATTGTTATATAACCTATTCCTGACCATTACCCGACATGTACACAGAGTATTGTTATATAACCTATTCCTGACCATTACCCGACATGTACACCGAGTATTGTTTTATAACCTATTCCTGACCATTACCCGACATGTACATCGAGTATTGTTATACAACCTATTCCTGACTATTACCCGACATGTACACCGAGTATTGTTATATAACCTATTCCTGACCATTACCCGACATATACAGCGAGTATTGTTATTGAACCCATACCTGACCGTTACCCGACATGTACACCGAGTGTTGTTATATAACCTATTCCTGACCATTATCCGATATGTCCACCGAGTATTCAAACGGTTATTTAACCCATACCTGACCATTACCCGACATGATCACAAATTATTGTTATTCAACCCATTCCTGACCGAAATGTACACCGAGTATTGTTATATAACCTATTCCTGACCATTACCCGACATGTACACCGAGTATTGTTATTTAAGCCATACCTGACCATTACCCGACATGAACACCTATTATTGTTATATAACATATTCCTGACCATTACCCGACATTTACACCGACTGTTGTTATATAACCTATTCCTGATCATTATCCGAAATGTACAGCGAGTATTGTTATACAATCTATTCCTGACCATTATCCGACATGTACACAGAGTATTGTTATATAACCTATTCCCGACATGATCACATATTATTGTTATATAACCCATTCCTGACCATTACCCGACATGTACACCGATTATTGTTTTATAACCCATAATTCACCATTACCCGACAGGTACACCGAGTATTGTTATATAACCTATTCCTGACCATTACCCGACATGTACACCGAGTATTCAAAGGGTTATTTAACCCATACCTGACCATTACCCGACATGATCACCGATTATTGTTATATAACCTTTTCCTGACCATTACCCGACATGAACACCTATTATTGTTATATAACATATTCCTGACCATTACCCGACATTTACACCGACTGTTGTTATATAACCTATTCCTGATCATTATCCGAAATGTACAGCGTATATTGTTATACAATCTATTCCTGACCATTATCCGACATGTACACAGAGTATTGTTATATAACCCATTACCCGACATGATCACAGATTATTGTTATATAACATATTCCTGACCATTACCCGACATGTACACCGATTATTGTTTCATAACCCATAATTCACCATTACCCGACAGGTACACCGAGTATTGTTATATAACCTATTCCTGACCATTACCCGACATGTACACCGAGTATTGTTTTATAACCCATAATTCACCATTACCCGACAGGTACACCGAGTATTGTTATATAACCTATTCCTGACCATTACCCGACATGTACACCGAGTATTCAAAGGGTTATTTAACCCATACCTGACCATTACCCGACATGATCACCGATTATTGTTATATAACCTTTTCCTGACCATTACCCGACATGAACACCGATTATTATTATATAACCCATTCCTGACCATTACCCGACATGTACACCCAGTATTGTTATTCAACCCATACCTGACCATTACCCGACATGTACACCGAGTATTGTTATTTAACCCATACCTGACCATTACCCGACATAAACACCTATTATTGTTATATAACATATTCCTGACCATTACCCGACATTGACACCGAGTGTTGTTATATAACCTATTCCTGACCATTACCCGACTTGTACACCGAGTATTGTTATTCAACCCATACCTGACCATTACCCGACATGAACACCTATTATTGTTATATAACATATTCCTGACCATTACCCGACATTTACACCGAGTGTTGTTATATAACCTATTCCTGACCATTATCCGAAATGTACACCGAGTATTGTTATATAACATATTCCTGACCATTACCCGACATGTACACCGAGTATTGTTATTTAAGCCATACCTGACCATTACCCGACATGAACACCTATTATTGTTATATAACATATTCCTGACCATTACCCGACATTTACACCGAGTGTTGTTATATAACCTATTCCTGACCATTACCCGACATGTACACCGAGTATTGTTATTTAACCCATACCTGACCATTACCCGACATGAACACCTATTATTGTTATATAACATATTCCTGACCATTACCCGACATTTACACCGACTGTTGTTATATAACCTATTCCTGATCATTATCCGAAATGTACAGCGAGTATTGTTATACAATCTATTCCTGACCATTATCCGACATGTACACAGAGTATTGTTATATAACCTATTCCTGACAATTACCCGGTATGTACATCGAGTATTGTTATACAACCTATTCCTGACCATTACCCGACATGTACACCGAGTATTGTTATATAACCTATTCCTGACCATTATCCGATATGTCCACCGAGTATTCAAACGGTTATTTAACCCATACCTGACCATTACCCGACATGATCACAGATTATTGTTATATAACCCATTCCTGGCCATTACCCGACATGTACACCGATTATTGTTTTATAACCCATAATTCACCATTACCCGACAGGTACACTGAGTATTGTTATATAACCTATTCCTGACCATTACCCGACATGTACACCGAGTATTCAAAGGGTTATTTAACCCATACCTGACCATTACCCGACATGATCACCGATTATTGTTATATAACCTTTTCCTGACCATTACCCGACATGAACACCGATTATTATTATATAACCTATTCCTGACCATTACCCGACATGTACACCCAGTATTGTTATTCAACCCATACCTGACCATTACCCGACATGTACACCGAGTATTGTTATTTAACCCATACCTGACCATTACCCGACATGAACACCTATTATTGTTATATAACATATTCCTGACCATTACCCGACATTTACACCGGGTGTTGTTATATAACCTATTCCTGACCATTACCCGACATGAACACCGAGTATTATTATATAACCTATTCCTGACCATTACCCGACATGTACACCCAGTATTGTTATTCAACCCATACCTGACCATTACCCGACATGTACACCGAGTATTGTTATTTAACCCATACCTGACGATTACCCGACATGAACACCTATTATTGTTATATAACATATTCCTGACCATTACCCGACATTTACACCGAGTGTTGTTATATAACCTATTCCTGACCATTATCCGAAATGTACACCGAGTATTGTTATATAACCTATTCCTGACCATTATCCGACATGTACACCGAGTATTGTTATTTAAGCCATACCTGACCATTACCCGACATGAATACCTATTATTGTTATATAACATATTCCTGACCATTACCCGACATTTACACCGACTGTTGTTATATAACCTATTCCTGATCATTATCCGAAATGTACAGCGAGTATTGTTATACAATCTATTCCTGATCATTATCCGACATGTACACAGAGTATTGTTATATAACCTATTCCTGACAATTACCCTGTATGTACATCGAGTATTGTTATACAACCTATTCCTGACCATTACCCGACATGTACACCGAGTATTGTTATATAACCTTACCTGACCATTACCCGACTTGTACAGCGAGTATTGTTTTATAACCCATACATGACCATTACCCGACATGTACACCGAGTATTGTTATATAACCTATTCCTGACCATTACCCGACATGTACAGCGACAATTGTTATATAACCTATTCCTGACCATTACCCGACATGTACACAGAGTATTGTTATATAACCTATTCCTGACCATTACCCGACATGTACACCGAGTATTGTTTTATAACCTATTCCTGACCATTACCCGACATGTACATCGAGTATTGTTATACAACCTATTCCTGACTATTACCCGACATGTACACCGAGTATTGTTATATAACCTATTCCTGACCATTACCCGACATATACAGCGAGTATTGTTATTGAACCCATACCTGACCGTTACCCGACATGTACACCGAGTGTTGTTATATAACCTATTCCTGACCATTATCTGATATGTCCACCGAGTATTCAAACGGTTATTTAACCCATACCTGACCATTACCCGACATGATCACAAATTATTGTTATTCAACCCATTCCTGACCGAAATGTACACCGAGTATTGTTATATAACCTATTCCTGACCATTACCCGACATGTACACCGAGTATTGTTATTTAAGCCATACCTGACCATTACCCGACATGAACACCTATTATTGTTATATAACATATTCCTGACCATTACCCGACATTTACACCGACTGTTGTTATATAACCTATTCCTGATCATTGTCCGAAATGTACAGCGAGTATTGTTATACAATCTATTCCTGACCATTATCCGACATGTACACAGAGTATTGTTATATAACCTATTCCCGACATGATCACATATTATTGTTATATAACCCATTCCTGACCATTACCCGACATGTACACCGATTATTGTTTTATAACCCATAATTCACCATTACCCGACAGGTACACCGAGTATTGTTATATAACCTATTCCTGACCATTACCCGACATGTACACCGAGTATTCAAAGGGTTATTTAACCCATACCTGACCATTACCCGACATGATCACCGATTATTGTTATATAACCTTTTCCTGACCATTACCCGACATGAACACCTATTATTGTTATATAACATATTCCTGACCATTACCCGACATTTACACCGACTGTTGTTATATAACCTATTCCTGATCATTATCCGAAATGTACAGCGTATATTGTTATACAATCTATTCCTGACCATTATCCGACATGTACACAGAGTATTGTTATATAACCCATTACCCGACATGATCACAGATTATTGTTATATAACCCATTCCTGACCATTACCCGACATGTACACCGATTATTGTTTCATAACCCATAATTCACCATTACCCGACAGGTACACCGAGTATTGTTATATAACCTATTCCTGACCATTACCCGACATGTACACCGAGTATTGTTTTATAACCCATAATTCACCATTACCCGACAGGTACACCGAGTATTGTTATATAACCTATTCCTGACCATTACCCGACATGTACACCGAGTATTCAAAGGGTTATTTAACCCATACCTGACCATTACCCGACATGATCACCGATTATTGTTATATAACCTTTTCCTGACCATTACCCGACATGAACACCGATTATTATTATATAACCCATTCCTGACCATTACCCGACATGTACACCCAGTATTGTTATTCAACCCATACCTGACCATTACCCGACATGTACACCGAGTATTGTTATTTAACCCATACCTGACCATTACCCGACATAAACACCTATTATTGTTATATAACATATTCCTGACCATTACCCGACATTGACACCGAGTGTTGTTATATAACCTATTCCTGACCATTACCCGACTTGTACACCGAGTATTGTTATTCAACCCATACCTGACCATTACCCGACATGAACACCTATTATTGTTATATAACATATTCCTGACCATTACCCGACATTTACACCGAGTGTTGTTATATAACCTATTCCTGACCATTATCCGAAATGTACACCGAGTATTGTTATATAACATATTCCTGACCATTACCCGACATGTACACCGAGTATTGTTATTTAAGCCATACCTGACCATTACCCGACATGAACACCTATTATTGTTATATAACATATTCCTGACCATTACCCGACATTTACACCGAGTGTTGTTATATAACCTATTCCTGACCATTACCCGACATGTACACCGAGTATTGTTATTTAACCCATACCTGACCATTACCCGACATGAACACCTATTATTGTTATATAACATATTCCTGACCATTACCCGACATTTACACCGACTGTTGTTATATAACCTATTCCTGATCATTATCCGAAATGTACAGCGAGTATTGTTATACAATCTATTCCTGACCATTATCCGACATGTACACAGAGTATTGTTATATAACCTATTCCTGACAATTACCCGGTATGTACATCGAGTATTGTTATACAACCTATTCCTGACCATTACCCGACATGTACACCGAGTATTGTTATATAACCTATTCCTGACCATTACATGACTTGTACAGCGAGTATTGTTTTTTAACCCATACCTTACCATTACCCGACATGTACACCGAGTATTGTTATATAACCTATTCCTGACCATTACCCGACATGTACAGCGACAATTGTTATATAACCTATTCCTGACCATTACCCGACATGTACACAGAGTTTTGTTATATAACCTATTCCTGACCATTACCCGACATGTACACCGAGTATTGTTTTATAACCTATTCCTGGCCATTACCCGACATGTACACCGAGTATTGTTATCATGACAAACTATTCTTGACTATTACCTGACATGTACACCGAGTATTGTTATATAACCTATTCTTGACCATTACCCGACATGTACAGCGACAATTGTTATATAACCTATTCCTGACCCTTACCCGACATGTACACAGAGTATTGTTATATAACCTATTCCTGACCATTACCCGACATGTACACCGAGTATTGTTTTATAACCTATTCCTGACCATTACCCGATATGTACACCGAGTATTATTTTAGAACCTATTCCTGACCATTACCCGACATGTACACCGAGTATTGTTATATAACCTATTCTTGACCATTACCCGATATTAACACCGATTATTGTTTCATAACCCATAACTGATCATTAACCGACATGTACACCGAGCATTGCTGACCATTACCCGACAGGTACACCGAGTATTGTTTTATAAACCATATCTGACCATTTCCCGACATGTACACCGAGTATTTTTATATAACCTATGCCTGACCATTACTCTACATGTGCATCGAGTATTGTTACATAAGATATTCCTGACCATAACCCGACATATACATCGAGTATTGTTTCATAACCCATATCTGACCATTACCCGACATGTACACCGAGTATTGTTATTTAACCTATTCCTGACCATTACCCGACATGTACACCGAGTATTGTTATTTAACCTATTCCTGACCATTACCCGACATGTACACCGAGTATTGTTATACAACCTATTCCTGACCATTACCCGACATGTACACCGAGTATTGTTATTTAACCCATACCTGACCATTACCCGACATAAACACCTATTATTGTTATATAACATATTCCTGACCATTATCCGATATTTACACCGAGTGTTGTTATATAACCTATTCCTGATCATTATCCGAAATGTACAGCGAGTATTGTTATACAACCTATTCCTAACCATTATCCGACATCTGCACAGAGTATTGTTATATAACCTATTCCTGAGTATTACCCGATATGTACAGCGAGTATTGTTATACAACGTATTCCTGACCATTACCCGACATGTACAGCGAGTATTGTTATATAACCTATTCCTGACCATTACCCGACATGTAAAGCTAGTATTGTTTTGTAACCCATACCTGATCATTACCCGACATGTACACCGAGTATTCAAACGGTTATTTAACCCATACATGTACCTGACCATTACCCGACATGATCACCGATTATTGTTATATAACCCATTCCTGACCATTACCCGACATGTACACCGAGTATTGTTATTTAACTCATACCTGACCATTACCCGACATGTACACCGAGTATTGTTATTTAACCCATACCTGACCATTACCCGACATGAACACCGATTATTGTGATATAACATATTCCTGACCATTACCCGTCATGTACACCGCGGAGTATTGTTTTATGACCGATAGCTGACCATTACCCGACATGTTCACCGAGTATTGTTATTAAACCCATACCTGACCATTACCCGACATGTACACCGAGTATTGTTATACAACCTATTCCTGACCATTTCCCGACATGTACACCGATTATTGTTATATAACCTATTCTTGACCATTACCCGACATGTACAGCGAGTATTGTTTGATAACCCATACCTGACCATTACCCGACATGTACAGCGAGTATTGTTATACAACCTATTCCTGACCATTTCCCGACATGTACACCGAGTATTGTTATAAAACCTATTCTTGACCATTACCCGACATGTACACCGAGTATTCAAACGGTTATTTAACCCATACCTGACCATTACCCGACATGATCACCGATTATTGTTATATAACCCATTCCTGACCATTACCCGACATGAACACAGATTATTGTTATATAACCCATAGCTGACCATTACCCGACATGTACACCGATTATTGTGATATAACCTATTCTTGACTATTACCCGTCATGTACACCGCGGAGTATTGTTTTATAACCGATAACTGACCATTACCCGACATGTACACCGAGTATTGTTATTTAACCCATACCTGACCATTACCCGACATGATCACCGATTTTTGTTATATACCCCATTCCTGGCCATTAGCCGAGATGTATATCGAGTATTGTTATTAAACCTGTTCCTGACCATTACCCGACATGTACACAAAGTATTGTTATATCATTTATATCTGAAAATTACGCGACATGTACCTCGTTTCTTGTTATATAATAAATACATGTATCTGACCATTGCCCGACATTTACACCAGTATTGTTATATAACCAATATCTGACCATTTTCCGACATGTACACAGAGTATGTTATATAAACCATATCTTTCCATTACCCTACACGTACTTTGTGTATTGTTATATAACCCATATTTGACTAGTACCCGACATGTACCCCAGGTATTGTTATATAACCAATATCTGACCATTACCCGACATGTGCATCGTGCTTTGTTATTTAACCCACATCTGACCATTGTTATATAACCCATATCTGACATGTACACCGAGAATGACCATTGCCCGACATATACATACATGTAGATTATGTTATATACATTACCCAACTTATACTTTATGTATTGTTATATACATGTAACTCATACATGACCATTGCCCGACATGTGCACCGAACATTTTTTAACCCATATCTGACCATCAGCAGACTTGCATATCAGCTATTGTTATGTAACCTATATCTGACCATTTCCCGGCTAGTACTTGTATTGTTCCATAAACCATATCAGACCTTTTCAATGTACACAGTGTATTCTATACAACCAATATCAGATCATTATCCGACATGTACATCACCACTTCGCTAGCTCAGTTGGTAGAGTGCTCGCTCCGTAAGATGGAGATCGTGGGTTCGAACACCTATTGGGTCTGACCCAAGACTTGAAAATTGGTAGTGACTGTTCTTTTGCCGATTACTCGGCATTACAAATTGAAAGTCACGGTTCTTTCGGTTCTTTCCAGAACTGACCGCCTGGTTATGCAATCCATATTTGACCATCAACCCGACATGTACACAAAGTATTGTTATACAATCAATATCTGACCATTACCCGACATGTAAACCAAGTACTTTTATTTAACCCATTCCTGACAACTACTCGACATGTATTGTTATTATAACCATAGCTGACCATTACCCGACTATTCACTGTGTATTAATTATAACCATAGCTGACCATTAGCCAAATGTAAACTATGTATTATTGTATAACCCATAATAGACCATTGCCCGACATGTACCCGGTGTATTATTATTATTATTATCTGACTAATAACCGACGTGTATTGTATCTGACCATTGCTAAAAATGTAAACCGTGTATTGTTATAGAGCCCATATCTGACCATTGCCCGACATGTACCCTTGTATTATTATATAACTAATATCTGACCATTGCCCGACATGTACCCTTGTATTGTTATATAACCAATATCTGACCATTGCCCGACATGTACACCGAGTATTGATATATAACCTATTCCTGACCATTGCCCGACATGTAGCCTTGTATTGTTATATAATATATAACACAAATACCAGATAAATTTTGATGTGCCAGATGTGCACATTTCGGAAATTCATTCCTCATTAGAACTAGTGACACTAAGACCGAAAAGTTTGATAGATAAAAACCATAAGCCAAACAGTTGAAAATAACCAATATCTGACCATTACCCGACATGTACACCAAGTATTGTTACATAACTAATATCTGACCATTACCCAACATGTACACTTTGTATTATTATATAACCCATACCTGACCATTACCCAATTTGTACACTATGTATTATTATATAACCCATAACTGACCATTACTCAACATGTCCCCGGTGTTTATTTATTAATTTCTGACCAATAACCGGTTTGTATTGTTATATCACGAATATCCTACCATGGTCGACTAGTACATGTACATCGAGTATTGTAGTTAACCCATATCTGAGCATTGAATGTTTAAAGAACATCGGTGGTTTAATCCAGGAACTGCGTTTTCCTTCACCATTCCAGATCTGACCGCCTGGTTATGTAAATCATATCTTACCATCAACCCGACATGTATACAGAGTATTGTTAGATAACCAATATCTGACCATCACCAGAAATGTAACCCGTGTATTGTTATATCGGCAATATCTGACCATTACCCGACATGTACACCGATTATTGTTATATAACCCATATCTGACATGTGAAACGATAAACTTAGTGTTATAAAACCAATATACATGTATGACCATTGCCCGACATGTACACCGAGGATTGTTATATATATGACCACCACCAGACTTGCATATCGAGTATTGTTATGTAACCTATATCTGACCATTAGCCGACTAGTACTTCATGTACTGTTCGATAAAAAACATCAGACCTTATCATCAATGTACACAGTGTATTGTTATACAACCAATATCAGATCATTATCCGACATGTACATCACCACTTCGCTAGCTCAGTTGGTAGAGTGCTCGCTCCGTAAGTTAGAGATCGTGGGTTCGAACACCTATTGGGTCTGACCCAAGACTTGAAATTTAGTAGTGACTGTTCTTTTGCCAATTAGTCGGCATTACAAATTGAAAGTCACGGTTCTTTCGGATGAGAAAATAAATTAAACGAGGTCCCGTGTCATGACAGGCATGGCAAGATAAAGAATCCTGCTATAAAATGTTATCAGTGCAACGCACAGACAAAATTTCTACACTTTCGCCTATAGCTGGCAACGTCTCGATATGGTTATATAACAATACACGGGGTACTTCTCTGGTAATGGTCAGATATGGGCTATATAACAATACACTGTGTACATTTTGGGCAATGGTCAGATATTCGTTATATAAAAAAACATGTCGATAATTGCTCAGATAAAGGTTACATAACAATACGCGATGTACATGTTGGAGTTGAGTAAAGCTATTTAATGTCCCATTGAGGACTATTTCACTGATAATCTGACCATCACCCGACATGTACCCCGTGTATTGTTATAGAACCAATATCTAAACATTACCCTACTCGTACTTTGTGGGGACCTCGGTGGCCGAGTGGTCTTAACACGCGCTTACGGATCACAGTGCCTATCATCGCCTAGGTTTGAATCCCAGTCGATACAGATCCTCGTGTGAGACAGTTTCTTTTATCAAATATCTCTGGTTAAAGGAACATCGGTGGTTTTATCCAGGCACTCCGTTTTCCTCCACAATTCCAGAACAGACCGCCTAGTTTTGCAAACCATATCTAACCATCAACCTTACATGTATACAGAGCATTGTTACATAACAATATCTGACTATTACCCGACATGTACCCCTTGTATTGTTGTATAACCGATATCTGACCATTGCCCGACTATACACTGTGTATTAATTGTAACCATAGCTGACCATTAGCCAACATGTACACTATGTATTGTTATTTTACCAATATCTTACCATTACCCGATTAGTCTAAACACGCGCTTATGGATCACAGTGCCTATCATCGCCTACGTTCGAATCCCACTCGGTACAGATCCTAATGTTAGACAGTTTGTCAGTTCGTTTGCCGAAGATCAGTGGTTTTCTCCAGGCACTCCGGCTTACTCCAACATTCCAGAACTGACCGCCTCGAAATAATACTGGGACGTTATAACCAATAACTGTACACCGAATATTGTTATATAAGCCATATCTGACTAATGCCCGACATGTATTCTGGGTATTGTTTATCCCATATCTGAAAATTACCCGACATGTTCACCGATTGTTGTCATATAACCCATATCTGACTATTTCCCGACATATACACTGTGAATTGTTATTATAACCATATCTGACCATTACCCAACATGTTCACTAAATATTGTTATTATAACCATATCTGACCATTACCCGACATGTACACAATATATTGTTATTATACCCATATCTGACCATTACCCGACATGTTCATTGTGTATTGTTATTATTACCATATCTGACCATTACCCGACATGTACACAATGTATTGTTATTATAACCATATCTGACCATTACCCGACATGTACACAATGTATTGTTATTATAACCATATCTGACCATTACCAGACATGTTCACAATATATTGTTATTATAACCATATCTGACCATTACCCGACATGTACACAATGTATTGTTATTATAACCATATCTGACCATTACCCGACATGTACACAATGTATTGTTATTATAACCATATCTGACCATTACCCGACATGTTCCGTATGTATTGTTATTATAACCATATCTGACCATTACCCGACATGTACACATGTATTGTTATTATAACCGTACTGATGCGATGGAAAATTATTAGTAGATGTACTTGTTCATTTCATTGTCATCTGTTAACGAGCATTTTTAAAAAATCTGATTTTAAACATTTACATCGTCAAAAAGTACAGGTTTTTTACATAAAATTTCAGTATGTATGGAAGTTATTATATGTAAATATAGGTAAGTTAGAAATAAAATTAAGTGATTTATGTCAGTTCAATTGTAGTACTAAGTACGGTGGCACAGAGGTGACATGAAATATATTTTTTGTATTATGTGCGCACGTATTACCTTGTACGTGTGCACGTATTTACCTATTGCGTGCGCACATATTACCTTGTACGTGCGCACGTATTAACCTATTATGTACGCACGTATTACCTTTTTTACGTGCGCACGTATATATAAATGTAATACATGCGCACGTAATAGGTAATATGGCTCACGTAAAAGGTAATACGTGCGCATGTATTGGTTAGTAAAGGATTAATACATGCACAATGTATTGTTATTGTCATATACCACTTTTTGAATTTAATCATAAAAATACATTCAAAAAGTGGTATATTGTCATATACCACTTTTTGAATGTATTTTTATGATTAAATTCAAAAAGTGGTATATGACATTATTATAATATTGTTATTGTAATACGAAAAATATATTTCATGTCAACTCTGTGCTACCGTAAAATCCAGCAAATGAATTTGCGAGTTATTTTTTAAGAGTATATAACTAACTAACAGGGCAAATATACGGGAGTGGTAGAAACAGCATAGCTCGCCTAATTTGACCTACATGCTAACAGGATAATTGATATGATATTTCAAGCGATGTATTTACATTGTATAAATAAACATCACATGTTAAAATGAACAGTGTCGTAACAGTTAAATATATTTTACAAGCCTTAGGATGTGCGAAGCACTTTGCTTACAATGTCAAGAAAACTGCTCGTGACTTGTATCAAAATAAATCAACTTTATGAACATACTACATTACTGGCACCAGTGTTGTCAGAAGATGCCATCTATTAATCCGATGAGAGAAATTCGCCAGATGACAATTTTAAATGTCATTTTTAAGAGAATCTGCAGTGATCTTTTGTAATCTTTTGAGATTTATAAAACAAGTACACAGATGGGCATGTATGGACTTTTGTTTATATCCAAAAATCATTCATTCATTTTTATGAAACAAAAACAGTCGTAAAACAACGCTGCTGTCATAAGGGATCGTTCTCACAAACCATTTTCAACACGTAATTTTCGCTCTTCGATAATTCTTTTCTTTTTTTTTTTCTTTTAAAACATGTTCTTCATTTACTTATAAATGAAGTAAGTATAGTATAAGTTTCGTATAACGCCTTATTAAGATTTATTTTTTACTTATATTGAGATCTCGCCAAACATTAAGAATTAAAATATACAGACATGCACAGTGGGATATATAACTAGGCTTTCTTATCGTCAGCGGCTTTTTGAAAGAAAATGTTTCCGGCGGCCTACATAGTTCATAGAATTCTCCTCTAATGTGTATTTCAATATAATTGACGAATACTGAATCAAGCGGTGAATATTCGAAAATATTAGCGAAAATACAAGGATTAAAAGAGTGCGGAGCAAGCGGTTTCTCGTTTGCTTAGACACATGCTGTAATCCTAAGAGTGACTTAATTTCACAGTGCTTTGACTTGATGAATTTGTGAATGATGAACCGATGGTGATTGTCTTATATAAGACGCGCCCTGATTGTGTGCTAGTACAAAGTATAGACACAAACATAACTCACTGCCAGATACGGAAATACATGAAGTCTGTTTGAACCAAGCGTGACATTGATTGCTGCATGACACTTAAACAAAAGAGCGGACCCCGAGACCTTAGCAAGCAACAGGTTAAACAAGGCGAATGGAAACATTGTGGAGTACATTTAATCGGTGACATTCAAGATTGTCATTTGTTTGATTAATAAGGAGGTTATCAACGTAAAATAGATTTTTAGACTGATGGAATCACCAACACTGATCATTACATTCTAAATAAATGTGTCATACACTTCTTTTTGAATGTGTGATTCATAAACATTAAAAAAGTGGTATATAACAAAGAGTTAAGGATGCATGGTATGTACCCCTCTAATCTCTTACAGATCCCTTTCCTTTCTTTAATCACGCAGGTGACAAGTCCATTGTATGTGCAGTAGAGTGTCTCGTTATACTACCAACCTTTTGCACACAGATTTCCCGGTATATCATGCAAAGTTGGCAATTTACCCAAATTCGAAAGTTACATAACAAATTGATTCCGGCTATTGTAAAATAAAGAGTAAATGCCTGCCGTATATACAAAGTTAATCCCACCTCTCGGAAAAAGTCATATCGTTACGGAGGAGAGTTGAGTAATGGTGTTTTACGCCCAAATAAGGAATTTTTTCGATAGGCGATTGGTTCTGGGACGGTGGCGAAAACATGCAAACGAACCGACACACTTTCTCACAATTGGATCTGCCCGAGTATGATTCGAACCTTAGGGGTGAGAGGCACTGTGATCTTTAAGACCGCGCTTTAGACCACTCGGTGTTCGAGGTCCCCCATACAGTTAGAGGTTTAACGTTAACACTGTTATTATATAAACATATTTTTATGTACACATTATTCCGAACAGTATTAAGAACGTTCGATAAAAGTTCCACTATTTTGTCCTAAAATACTGGTCTATGGGGTTTCTATTGTACATATATTAGTAACTTAAGCGAATCAAGTAATATCTGGATTTCAACAGTTCCATGTTACCTCCCTACAGTCTTAAACTTTAACCCAATTTTTTTTTCAAATTGTTTTAAATAAAACAAATTTGTTAAATCCGATCAAATGAAATCAAAGTAAGAAATAATGAATGAAAGTTACATTACTTTTCTTATGCTCGAGCAAGCGTCCCACGACTGTCGCATTGGCTACCATCAACTGAATATTCCCACATTGGGTATCAAAATAATAAACCGAAATATCAAACATAAATTTAAATTTGAACGTTGTTATTAAAATATTTGCTTTCTCTTCAAACGTATGAAAAGTGAAAAATATTGTTACAACTGTTTAAACATTCTGATTTCAGAAATTTTTCACATTCAATTGAAACTGTATTGTCTTGATAAAATAAATGTAAACTTCTAAAAAATTTCAGAAAAAAGTATCTATATGCTTCGAAACATGAAGATATGCATTATGGAAGCTAAATATTCAAATTATAAGAAAATTATTCTCATCGGCATCCCAAACTTCTCATCTTCTTGCCGGTAATACCCCGTAAAATTCTGAAATGAGGTTTACCCTTAAACTTTCGCATGGGGACCTACGTAGACACCGGCACCGAAGATACATGTACCAGTGTTGCGACACCATTATAAGTCAAAGAAGTAAATACTTAGTATTTATTATAAATAATCAAAGATAGTTTTGTTTTACGCTTTTTATTGTCATAATGCATTCTTTAACTGTATTTCACGATAAAATTTAAAAAAAAAATGCATTGTGACAATATTTTTATTTTCATCAGCTATATTTATAGGGAGCCGGTGTAACGAAGAATTATGACCCGGGTTGAAAATTGACCCGGGGGTTCATTTTTCAACGTTGAATGACCCGCGGGTGCCGCGAGTTTTTCAACGTTGAAAACTGAGACCAAAAGTCGTGAAATTTATACCCGGGGTCATTTTTCAACGGTTTGATATATTTTTTTAATTGCTGAAGACCTCAACACGTGGAAAATTGACCCTGTTGAAAATTGACCCAAACTACATTGTTTATATCTCTTTCATTGAAATTTGCTCTATGAGACTGATCTATATCTACTGTCATGTTGCAAATTTTGAATTTACTGGATGTTTGTAAATACAAATAAAATGTTACGACACTACTTATCAAATATTAAATTTTAAAGTTAATTTTCCCAGAATAATAATTAAATAATATAAGTAAAATTATTGAGATCACCCAATGTCCAGCAATACACGGTTAACTTATTTTCATGTTTGAGGCCACATGATGTCAATAACAATTACAGTGTTTTTAATTTTACGGCATTTATTGGTTTTGATTATTGCGTTTTAATAATGATTCTTTATCAAATAAAATAAAATTTATGGGATTTTTGGACCCGCACATGGCACGTCTATCAGGATTTGCAGCGAAAAATCAGGGTTTTCTGTTTGTGTTAGATTTTTTTTCATACCCCCCCCCCTATATAATATAATATAATCATGTCGCATATCAAAGCACCATATAAACTGCAAAATTTATACATATCGCCCAACTGGTATTTTTGTTAACAGGTGGTATCACTCTTGAATTAACTTTACAGCATAGTGTTAACTTCAGTTAAAAATAACATAGTATTTATTGAATACTTTGTCTTTAAAATCAATTTTGGCTTTTTATCTGCAGTATATTAAACTACATATGAAGCGCATGACACACATAGCATTTATGAAAATTACAAAGAATTTGGTCTTGCAATGCTACGCATCCATTTCAATCTTTGAACATTATTCTATGTATACTTTAGTTGGTACGACATTAAGCTGTAAGATGTAGCTTGGACATCATTTGTATTGCATAGTGGAACGTCTCATCTTAAAGTATGGTGGCTTATTTCTGACATCGACATAATTTTAGTCGACATAAAATTGTCTTAATATCTAGGAATTGTATGTGTTTTTGTTGAACTGTGTGCTTGTTTATTTTTTATTTTCCTGTTTCCTTGTATATTTTTTAAATTAAACTTTTCCCTAAAATCAGTGGACAATATCAGACATATTTAGTCGTAGATCTTACACCTGCTACCTATCAGACGTACAATCTAACTTTCTTGCCAGATATACGACACCACTTACACTACTCATGCTTTATGCAAACGGGGTAATTCTACGCATTTGATTTACGATTGTAGTACTCCCAGCGTTACCTTACATTGGCTTTATGCACTCGGCCTCTGAAGGGGAGTCGTGTGACAAAAAGTATCTTACATATTATTGCAAAAGTTTAACAAATTACCTGTATACAGGTCTAAAATTATTAAATCCCAATTTCATGAAATAAATAAATAGAATCAGTTTGTCACATCATATAATTGTAATAATATTGACTGGGACGTAGAACCAGTAATAATAATAATAATAATAATAATAATAATAATAATAATAATAATAATAATAATATTATTATTATTATTATTATTATTATTCCTAAAAGGTTTATAAATAAACACGTATTATATGTTTGTTATGTGACATTTAACTCTTTGGGACTTAACTTTTTTGGTAATGAAATCTGATACATGCATTATAGTTTTCACGTCAAGACTAATCAGAAATGAACTCTGACGATATGGAAAAACCGGGGTTAGTATGACTAACGAGAAAGAATTTCAAATTTAAAAAACATCTGTCAATGATGGGGAATAGTCAAAATACATGCGGGTTACAAGTGACAACATGTGGCCAATCAAAACTTGTTATTTTATTTTTTCCTTGGTAACAGACAATACAATGTTGTTAAGTTTGGATTGAAAAGTGTTTTCTGCGTGTTTCTGCCAAACTTTTGGACTTGCTACACACACGATTTTTAGCCGGATTAATATTAATAATTTCGACAATATTTTATTCAATTTTTAAAATTTATATTAATTAAGATTTATATTATATATTAATTCAAATCTATTTTTTTCGCTGATTAATTATTAGTTTTAGAGTTTTATTTGTATAATTATTAATTTAAGTAGTATTGGTAATCGTAGTTTATTTAAGTTTGTTTTAATTAATCCGTCTAAAGTTCGTTTATATCTATTCAAAGCAGGATTTGTGATTTGACCGTGCAGTGAAGGTGAGTACATTTTAAATGTTGTTATAATAATAATAATAATATTATTAATTTATTATTATTATTATCATCACCAATTTTATTATTATTTTTATTATTATTATTATTTATTAATTTATTATGATATCATATCATATCATATCATATCATATCATACCATATCATACCATATCATGTCATATCATATCATAAGTAAGTTTTTATATATTTTTTGTATATCTTACCAATTTCGATTACGCGAAAACTCTTTTCTTTTACAGTGAGGAAATTTTGTTTTAAATGAAAATTAACGAGTCTAACACGACATCAGTCACAAAGATGTTAAATTTCGCATGTTACGGCATAAATGCAAACTTCTTTTTATAAGTCTTCTTTGTTCTACACGATATATCTATTATTTTGGAAGAAAAGATACAGATCCATACGATTTTAAAAATGTTAAATGACTTACAAAGTATAGACGTACTTGTAAAACGATAAAACAAGTAGACAACCCACCTTTTTAAAATTTTACCATTCAGTGCATTAAAAAACGGTATTATATATTACAAGAACATTAAGTCATTCTTACTTTTAATTTGCGGGGATTTTAAAATGCCTTTATTCGAAAAAGGGTTAAATCCGCAACCAAATTAAAAACAGAAAAATTCAACCGACTTCTCCAACATAAAAAATATCACAACAATACAACAGAATGAAACAAATTTATAAAACAGCTGATTATTTGTGTAAAAATCAAATTATCGATAAAAGATTATGTATTTGTTTATAAATCTACAAACCATTCTGTGCATGTATTTGTGTATAAATCTACACAGAATTTTGTATAAGACTAAAATTTTGAAGTAGCTTGAAAAGAATTAAGGTTTTGGTAAAGGCATGTATATTACAATATTGTAGGTATTGATATAACGACCATTTTATGTATAGGTAAAAGGTAATATAGTCATAGGTTCAAAGATCTAATTTTTATTTTTGTATAGGAATTTTTTTTATGTGCTGATTTTTTAATACTAGAGTTAAAAATATCAATAATATCTGTATGTGACTAATAATAATAATAATAATAATAATACTAATATATTATATTATTATTATTATAACAGATGATATTTCTTCGCAAATAAGACATATATTTATCGCAAAAAACTAGAAAGATTTATAATAAAAAATTTAAGCCATGCAGGCTTAGTCCTTGTTCTTTAAAGTAGCAGACAAAAAGTCCAACTTAAAGATTTAGGAGCCATTGATAACAAACAGTACCAGTAAACCTTAGAAAAAATACCATTTTCATTGGCCTGCTCAAAATAAAATTGAAATAAAATTGAAAAAAATATTGGAGAAGAAACAAAATAAAATTGAAAAAAATTGGAGAAGAAATTTTAGTCAAAATTATAAATTTAGAACCAGAAATTATAAAAATTAGCATTTGGCTAAATTGGCGCAAGTTGCAGAGCAACCCGTAGTCATGCTTTTATATTAAATTCTCAAGAGTCAGTATAAGCTCTGTACGGAAGCGCATTTGGAAGTTGAATTTTAAAAAAAATTCAGTATCACAAATATAATCAATGGGAACAAATTATAATCCATTGCAACAAATTCAGCGACTAACATATAACCAATGGGAACCGGGATAACAATCCATGGAAATAAATTTTTTATCCGTGGGAACGAAATGTATGATCTTTGGGAACGAAATATAATCCGTGAAAACGAATTACTTATCCATGGAACGATTATATATCTATACTAATCCATGGTCCGAACTAATTACTAATAGCCATGATGAGGAGTTTGTAGAATCGTATTTAATTTTACTACAAATCTTATATAAAAGCAAACAAGAAGACTATATTTGCGGAAAATTTTCTAACAAGAACATCTGCATCAATTCAATTTCTTTAAGCAATATCACTAATTAAAAATTGTCGCTACTGTCTTTAACAAAATGCAGTCAATCCAATCTCGGAGGTCATACAATCATTATCTATTTTCAGACCTGGATTGTTGTAATTCATGCGGAGTGTCTCTCTCTCTCTCTAT
>JARBDR010000429.1:0-13518 GCA_029721355.1 Tegillarca granosa | reverse complement strand
TGGAACCGATTTGTTATACATGTTTGCACCAAGGAAGTTCTTTAACGGTTTGAATAATACATACACCGAGGAAGATGAATCACTTACAGGAAGATGATATTGTATTGGTCTAATTTTGCTAAGACTGGGTAAGTGTACTGATGTTTGTATTATTTAACATTAAGTGATACAACAACAACAACAACAACTACTACTACTACTACTACATCAACAAAACAACTACTATTTCTGCTATTACAATTGTCATGTGCAGAATTTTGAATATTTCTGTGCAGAATTTTGAATATTTCTCTTTGTAAAAATTCAAAATTCTGCACATGACACTACTACTACAACAACAGCTACTACAGCTACTTCTAAAATGACAGCCATCAGTCCCAGATAGGCAAACATAGCCAAGACGTGTTGAGTGTTGAGAAATGATGTTTTATTTCCCAGTCAAGATTCTTTCACTTATTTCACTTATATAGAGGCAGTATTTAGATGGTGAATGTAACCGGAGTGTTCAGAGAAAACCATCGATCTTCATCAAGCGAACTGACAATCTTTCTTGCACTAGGATCTACTGGAGTGGGATTCAAGCCTTTGGATCAGGTTCCGTTGGTAATAGGGTGGCCGAGTGGTTTAAAGTGTGCTAACGAATCACGGTACCTCTCACCGTCTAGGTCCAAATCCCCTAGGGCGATCCTTGTGTGACAAAGTATGTCAGTTTGCTTGTCAATGGTCGGTGTGTTTTCTACGGGCACTCCGTTTTTCTTTTTAAAAAACCTCAGAACTGACCGCCTCAGTATAAGTGAAGAATCTTGACTAGGGCGTTAACACCATTACGCAACTCCTTTGGTGATACTTGACCATAATGGTGGCTGAAAAGACAACAGAATAAAAGGGACAGTCAAGATAAGTTGATAGAATTTTAATACATGTAGTTAGTTTGGAATGGTTTCAGAAAGACTTGCCTTAGACATAAAAAATATACCAAAAAATGTGTCAAAAACTGACTTGCAAAATTTATTGTACATGTTTTTTGATGATAACTTTCGTATTGGTGAAATAGAAATAAGTAGGTCTAGTTTAATTAGTACTTCGAGCACAATGATTGCTACTTTCTTTCACGAATTTATAAGATTTTTTTTCATTTATTGGTCAAAACCAATGAACACGAAAGGCACTGTTTTTCGTATAGTAACTGACATATTCTCACACTTGCTAATAAACACTGACGTTAACATACATATTTTCTTAATTGAAGTGTTTTTATTATTATTATTTTCAGAAATCCAAACGGTGATGGACTTCCGGTTTGGGCTAAATACGATATAAGGATAAATCATATCTTCAGCTAGATTACGAAATTTCAGCTAACCAACATTTATTTTCGGATAGAATGAAATTTATTAAATATGAACTACCGGAATTATTTAACAAAGCACGTGCTAAGGAAGAACTGTAATAGGCATCAGTTATAAGGCCATTAATGGAGAGTAATTAATTTTGTGAGCCATCCATGATAGTTTTGTTTTTGTTTGTTTTCTTGATAACGAATGCATACGCGCGTGTGTGCGTCTCTCTCTCTCTCTCTCTCTCTCTCTGCGACTCTGAGCGCGCCCCTGTCTCTTTCTCTCGCTCTCTATGGTATGTGCGCCTCTCCTCTCTCTCTCTCCTCTCTCTCTCTCTCCCTCTCTCTCTCTCTCTGTGTGATCAAGAGAAACGTATGATTGACTGACGATCAGATTATGTTAGCTGTGTTATTCTTTGACATATGTAGACATACATAGTTTAAATGTACATGTATATCTACTTGGAATTGAAATTACTTTAGATATATATACTCTTTCAGGGACATAAAGTTTACGTTGTATTTTTTACATCACGTTATACTAAGTTGATTGTTTAGTTTCAGGTTGTTGCTAATGCAAACTTCTGTTCTTTATTGTTTTTCTTTCTCGGTTGTGATAGTTTTAGCTAAAGACAAAAATGCTTATTCCAGTGTTAATTTTCTGTACAACATTAATATTCAAATTACAGTTTGTTTTGCATGCAATAGTTATTATTTTTTTTAAATTAGACATTATTTATTAAACAAATGTTAGAACCTATTTCAATCGTTTTTATGTATGAAATTTCTTTTTTCAAAATATTATAAAGTTTCAAAATTATTTTAAATCTTGAAGTCTGTCGTCATTGCCTTTTTTTACATTATGTCATTTACCCATTGCGCATACATGTATAAAAGAAACAGCAGCTATTTGAAAATTTTCGTCTTTACTACTTAACGGTGCGAGGTGGTAGCGTTGTGAAGACGCGAGCCTTGAAAACCCTTACCACTGAGTAAATATATATATATATATACCTTCTTGCACATCTTGAGACGGGATCGAAACACGAAACCTTATAGATACAAGTTTTGTTAATTCTCTGAAAATCTGTTCGCGGAGCTTGATGATTTTCTATTCCCGGGTACAAAAACAATACAAGCGGGAAAAACCGTAACAAATGACGTCACTAATAATTGATTAATCAGCGTTACCGACGGTAACATCTGTTTACTGACATCAAACTGAGTAATCAGTTTTTTATCTGGACATGAAATCGAGTATTTCAAACAAAGCTGAAATACACAATGTACTGTGCTGACAGAATGAACCCAAATTTTACACAACAGGAATAAATTTTTCTTCAAAAGCAATTTTTAGACTAAAATATTTGTGTGGTTAATACTCTACAAATGGAGAAATAATGTGTTTTTATAATAAATGAAGGTTTTATTATGAAATTTGGAGAAGCCAGTCGTTTGTGCTGCATCTTGATAACCAAAAAATAATTTCCAGTCAAGTTAGTGTTTAAAAACACTGAAAAAAAGTTTTGCAAAGGATTAATGCGGAATTTATTCTGGTTGTTCATTTCTGGTCACACAGTCTATTTACATTTGATTATGTGGGCAATACCTTTAAAACATGTTATTCAGACTGTCAAGCTGACCCCTCATTATGAACAGTTGAGCACACATAGCATGTTTGCTATATATAAACTTTCTATTGTAGTATTTAAATATTGATTTTTGTGACCGTAGACTCTAAAGGATATATGGGTTGAAAATTAAGGTATGTATGAGTTTGAATTCCCTTATTACGCCCAGTTCCTCATAAATTCATATCGGACAGATATATTGCACACATAGATACACCAAGTTTACGGGTTATTGACGTATATAGACTAACCTATAGTATATATAAATGTGTAAGATTTAATATGTATGCTCTTACACCATAATCCTTTGTCAAAACGTGATATAGATGTGCATGGGGATTTTTAATTACGTCTAGACTCAAGTAAGTAAACAATATTAAACTGTCTTCAAATTACATTTCCTATAAAATGTACAAAAAGCTGTTACAGTTACAATGAAACAGACACCAATGTGAGCCAGATTTAACATTAAAAATAAATCATAACATATATAAAGATTAAATGATTTACTGATTTAATAGGGTTTTACGTCCCAGTCAAGAATACTAATAATTTTTTTATATCGAGACGTCACCAGCTATAGATGAAGTGTTATATGTACAGGGAGGGTTTTTTTAGCGTGTCATGCCTGCCGTGACACGGGCCATCAGTTTTAAAGACTTTCGAGTGACTTTCTAAATGCAGAGTGCTTGGCGAAAGAACAGTCACTACCATGTTTTGGTCAGACCTGGTCGGGGTTCGAACTCCGATCTCCAAAATACGAAGCGAGAACTCTACCAATTGAGCTACCGTAGTGGTATAATATATATAAAGTTCTGACAAAGAAAACTACGCGTAAAATTCAACACCTTTATAAACCAATGTACAATTGACGTGGTTCGGACCCCCGACCTTCCACATACAAAAAGAACACTCTACTAATATAGCTACCGGTACATTGGTACAATATATAAAAAGAGCTGACGAAGAAAACAAGTAAAATTCAATACCAATAGTAAAGCAATGGGCATGAGAAGACGTCACCGCCTATACATTAAGACATTAAGCAAATTAAGTTTGATAATTGGGTGTTTATAGTAAATACTCTATTTTTGCTTTTTTCAGATTTAATCCCGATTATTCACAATGCATTCAATAATAATTCTCAAAATTGTGCTTTGTCTGATCGCAACAGCTGCATCGAAAATAGTCAACACACCTTCCGGTCCAATGCAAGGAAAAGCTGTTGAATTTAACTCTGAAACAGTATATCAGTTCTTAAGGATACCGTATGCTAACCTCCTACTGGAAATCTCAGATTTAGAAAACCACAACCTTTTGGATCATGGAGACATACTTTGGATGCAACAAAACATCCACCAGCTTGTGTACAAGAATTTACACCTGAAATGGAGACAAAATTGCTTCCAACAGACGAGAAATCAGAAAATTGTCTTTTTCTTAACATATTTGTACCACGTGATGTTTCAGTATCCAATAATAAAGCTGTGATGATTTGGATACATGGCGGTGGATATTTTGCAGGAATGGCGTCTGTATACGATGTCTCCGATATTGCACTAACAGGCGACGTTATTGTTGCTGTATTAACTATAGATTGGGTCTTTTAGGATTTTTATCAACAGGCGATTCGGCCTCACCTGGAAATTACGGACTTTGGGACCAACGAATGGCAATTGAATGGGTTAAGTCAATATTGCAAGTTTTGGTGGAAATCCCAATTCAATAACCATTTTTGGTGAATCTGCTGGTGGAATGAGTGTTGCATACCATGCATTGTCTCCATATAATAAAGGTTTATTTCAACGCGTAATAGCTGAAAGTGGTAGCGCAAACGCTCCAACATTAACAAACAATGTTCATGCTGAGGTAATTGAGGTGGTTAGAAGTATATCTGAATGCGGAGAACCTGTGGATACTTTCGCTTTAGTTGACTGTCTCAGACACAAATCAGCAGAATTTATCATCAATGTTACATATGAAGTGGTTTATCATTTTGTTGAAAAGTTACAGTTCTCGGATATTTGTAGTCCCGTTGTTGACGACGATTTCTTGCCTGGACTTCCGGATGACCTGTTAAAGGATCCGACATCGGACTCTTTCAAAATGTTTCAGTCCGTAGATTTTATATCAGGTGTTATGAACGGAGAAGGTTCTGCATATATATTTTTTATTGAAATGATGGGTGTAAATGTAACAGAAGGAGTGTCAAAGCAAATGTTCTGTGATTCTTTTACTCCTGCTTTAAGTGCTTCTTTTTTTAATGGTTCACCGGAAGCTGCCGATGCCATGTGCAAGAATTACGGATTGCGCGATGGCGACACTAATCTTGAAGCACAAGGAACGGCAGTAGCTGATCTTTTGGGCGATTTAATTTTTAACTTTCCGTGCGTAGAGACAGTTGATAGACATACAGAAGGCAACACGAAAACTAAAACATACCAGTTCGTGTTGTCACGACCGTTGCCTTTTTACCTAGGTTCACCTACACCATGGTACGACAAATGTACACATGGTACAGACGAGGTTTATTTGTTCGATGTCAAAAAGAGGTTCCAATCGTCATTAAATATAGAACCTACACCCGAAGACTTAGAACTCTCAAAGAACATGATTAAATACTGGACAAATTTTGCAAAAACTGGGTAAGAATTTTTATCATTATTATTATTATTATTATATATATATATATATATATATATATATATATATATATATATATATATATATATATATATATATATATATATATATATATATAGCTGAACACACTGACACAATAATGGGGTAAAGTTGTTCATAGCTTCACTAGCTTTTAAAAAATTTTAGTAATATAAAAAAAAATATGTTGAAAATCAAAACAGTTTTTGTTTGCAGGAAACACTATGAAGATAGTGTAGTCCTTATGAATGATAGTCCCTAAAAGTGGATACATTTTCTTTTTGTATAGCTATTTCAATAAGGTTAATTAATTTGAGGGATGCCGTTTTTACCAATTAACTTATTAATAAACTAGTGAAACTGAACAATCTCCCCGCATTGGGCCAATATAATGTTTGCCAAGGTTACAAACTTCATCAACATATGTAATATCAATAACAACCGACTCTTTTTTTTTTTTTTTTTTTTTTAAATATCTTTATTTTTTCTAGTAGTCACGTCCAAGACACACAAAAATTTGATTTTTATCCTGCAATGTTTCAAAGCAACGGTTTTGTGCATAAAGACTTGTATTAGTATAAGTAAAAATATAACTTTGAACTGATTTTTGAAAATCTGCGAAATGTTTTGATGATATCGAAAAGCATAAAGAATAACATTTAAGAAAAGAGGTTTGATCATTGAAAAAAAATTACCCGTTACCAATGTTTTGATGATCATTAGCTAATTTATAAATTATCACGATGTGGCATGACATTAATAATTTTCTCCAAAATTGTAAACATATCCAGTGATGTTCCTTTAATATTTTGTATTTCTTTTCTCCATGCTTTTGCATTGGTGTCATAATAGACATCACAGTACATTCAGAGACCAAGGCATAGGCGAAAGCTTTTTGATAAAATATCTTAAAAAGTAAATTGCTTCAGTTTGATTAAGAGACCCGTCTTTATTATCTTGAGGCATCCAAGCGGCAAAGTATGATGGAACTTTTTCGGTTGCTGACCATTCCACTCCCTCTTTTAGAGCGATGTCTACATTTTCTCTTCCAACAACTGTGCCGTCACCTATCCATTCTTTAGCACCACCCGCTTTTTTGTTCGGACCAGATGCGTACTGATGCCATTCCACCATTAAATAGTTATCGTTTTGATAAATAGATTTATTTATTTTCTTTAAATATTTACCAGTTTTCTTTGGAGAGGCTAGTATCAGAATTCGTTTGTCATTTTTCCCCACCAGAATTACGTATAGCTGTTTTGACAGCTTCTGTCCAATTGTTGTATTTGTTTGCATCTAAAGCTATAGCTGGACATGGGTCAATGTTGTGCTCGTTGCAATAGTCGACACCAAGCTCGGTAAATAAGTTAAAGACAATCTGTAATCCTTATCTTTTAGTTTTGTGGCGACTTGTTTCCACCATGACACATAATCTTTTTTCTGTTCTTCAGTGCCATATGCTTCGGCTTTGTGATGAACCCAGGATATTATAGGAATTACATCCTCGCTAAGACAATCATCCACCACTGTCTCTAAATTGGTCAAAATGTTGTCATATCGTAACCAATATCTGCTCTGCATCTTAGTCTTAAGTTTTTTAAAGCCTTTAGCTTTTATATCTTTAAGATTCTGTATGTCATACTTTGAAAAGTCCAGAGTTTTAAAATAGTTAGTTGCGAATCCTGCTCCAACGATCTTTTGATAAGCGGATCCATTTAGTGGAGTATTATAACTAGCTGACAAACTATCAATACTGCATAAATTAAAACCACCAGCGCAGTTTTCCGTATCATCTTGGACTTTACCACGTAATTTTCTTTTTGACACTGAAATGTAAAAAGTTATTTATTTTAATCAAAGTAGTTATTGCTAGGTAGCAGACCTCAGTCCTGATATGCCTAAAGTGGGACAATTCGAAGGCCCTTAGAAACAGTTAATTTAAACAGGTACATCATGTAATAAATTAATTCGTTCCAAATAATGTCTACTTTTATGTCATCATTAACATTTGATGTTGCATTATTTTTATGGTAGCAATTGTGATATGTAGGAAATAAGATGGTGAAAGTAGTGTAGTATAAACTTTAAAAATATCTTTCCCATTTACCCTGCCTAGTTAGCACGTGTTGTTAGGACTTGTTTAGTTATAATACAATCCTTAAAGATTCAGATATGTGTTTAAATTTGATACTCTTTAAACTGACCTAGGTACTATATCTTTGGCTTTAAAAGCTATAAACAGATTTACTCAGTTGCAAATTTGTGAAAAAAAGAATCCAGTAAGTTCCTCGATTTTTCAAAAGGGAACAAGCCAAGGAATAGGGAGACAAAGGACTCATTATACGTAGTTCGGGGTAAGTTGGCCAAGTGCTCGGATGAAAACTTTCCCTTTTAAGAACAAAATCGACAAAATGTATCATCATGGAAACTGAATGATTGCTTTAAATCATCTGGTTGACTATTTTGGTTATCAAAATATGATAGAATAAATGCCCTTAAACCTCTATTGTGAAAACGTATACACATTTAAAACTTTCTAGCAGAATAATTTGAATATTGGCACCGTCCTCATTTACGACTGAGGTCGGTAACCTTTACATGTATATGGATATAAATAACTATAAATGAACCGGAGATATACTCCCTATGTTCAAAAAGTCTAGCATCGGCAATTGTTTTGGAAAAATACATCTATTAAAGGAATCAAATCTATTGAAATTAAAAACAAAAGGTTTTATAAGACATGTATCGCTCAAATTAATTAATAGGAACAGCGGCCATCTAGGATGTTAACCTACCAAAGCGGACATAATTTGGACTTACGTCCAAACATGTGTACTTAACAAATTTGGTTCTGTTTGGTCCAACTATTTTAGATACTAGTTGATAAAAAACCTACTTGTTTATTTGCAAAATTTGGCCAACAAAAATGGCTAGGGATATCCCGTTAAAAAGTGTTAATTTTATCCATCTACCACCTGTGTGCCAAATAAGAACTTAACCGATCCATAAATCAATCTGCTATAAGTATTTATTTATTCATGTAAACTGAAATAACCCTGAATAACTGACGTCACCGTCGAACTTTTTTAATCTGCAGAAAGAATAATACCCGTAATCTATTTGCCCAAACGATTTCAGTAAGAATGTTAGTTTACGCAAAGACCCACACTCGCGTACTTCGTCATACCTTTAGCTCAACTGGCTATTCGGTTTAGATAAAAAATATCTGAATAAAAATTATATGAAAAAATGGGGTTATTTTTTCTAATTTTAGATATAACCCCAGAAATTCAGTCAAACTTGAGATGGGAATTGAGAGAAGAATATTAATTCGAAACTGACTTTATATAAAAATTAAGAATAATATTAACAGTTGATTCCATCTATTGCTTTCTTCGGGGAGTATATTTCTAGTTTGATAACTACCACTGGACTTTTATGACATACATACATTTTGCATTGCCACTTATTTTGTCTACTTATTCTGCAATATTCGATCTTTATCTTTTAAATGATACTAAATTTGCCGGCGGGAAAAAAAGACGTTCTCTAGGAAGTCCAATAACACCTATAAACAAATTATTTAAAAAACACTTTTTACACATCCTCGTAGTAAATGCAGATGTAAAGATTTTTAAACATTGCTAAAGGAAAGTATGGCTTATTGGGATACTAACTAAATAAATATTGGTATTTAAAATGATTTCTTTCATGGAACTCGTCAGCGTACCACGTGATTAATGTATCCAAGCGTTTTGTGAGGAATGAAACGGATAACGTTTACGTCAATATTCCCGAAAAACGTCCTTATTACGGGAAACGTCATTTAATTAACCATTGAACAGCATAGCTATGGCAGTTATTGGATTATAATGACATAGCTTTGCCAGACAAACTGAATAACGCGCGTTAGCGCGTTATGTTTGGTTTGCCTGGCAAAGCTATGTCATTTATAATCCAATAACTGCCATAGCTATGTTGTTCAATGGTTATATTTACATTATATTAATTATTAATTAATTTTTTTGAATTTTTGTCAAATCAATTTGAATTTTTCCCGCCTTCAACGAGAAGCGGGGTCAATTATTGGAACAGGCGTAACAATGTAAACAAAAATATGTACAACATGAAAAAACACGGAACTCGCAAAAATTATGAAACATTTTATTAATCATCACATTGTTTTTCACATTTTATATAAAACACCAATTTAGTCACTTTCATAGCATTTTACGAAATTATTATTTTTTTTTTTTAAAAAAAAACGAATTTCTAAGGCGGATGACGAAACAAGTGAACAGTCTCGAAGATTGACACGAAAATGATGTCTCACTCTCGCTGTCATTTTTGGAAATTTAAAAGTGCAGTGCGAGAAATTGGAATCTACGAAGAAACCAGGAGTGAATTACTTGGATGCGGAAATGTAATCTGCTTTGAAAAGTCATAGTTTCTTCTTATTATTCGTAAAACTTGTGGAACTGACCACATGATGCGACCAAGAATTGTGACCCATTTAGGCGCGGAACAACAGCTGATTCAGTGTTTAAATTTTTGTAGGGTGAGTTAATTCTGACAATGAGTTACTATGACGTTTTTTCTGTTGTGTTGAGACAGTTCTGTTGTAGGATTGAGAAAAGTTTCTCATTTATGGTTTGACATAAACAAATTTGTGCCGAGCTTCGTAACCCAGGTCATTGAGATGCTGAATGGCCGTCACCCTCAAACAGCGAGGAGTGTATTAAGTTTCAACTTTTGCAGCATGGCATATGTCGGATAAAACGGGCAAATGTGCGTTTTAAAAGTGGTTTGACCATGAACCATATATCAGACTCTTCAGGACAGCCATGGCTTTTTTATTATATTGATTGAACAAACTTTGGGATTTTTGTCAGTTCTATCGAAGCACTGGAACAGCGGTTTAACATTTTTACAGGACAGTCGACCGTCTCAGTTGCATATGTATTCTTTTTTAACATCTGCTATTTTCGTCTGTATGAGATAAACTCCCCTCTGAAAAGTTTTTTGGTTGAATTTCATATTTTTAAGTTACATATTGTCCAGACTCGTCAATGTGAAACTCAATTATAACTGGTTTTAACTGGAGCTCGGGAAATAAAATTATATAACAGATGGTACCATACACACTTTTTCAGTATTATGGGGAGAAATTAAGGTACTTTTTACATGATTGGAAATTTTCCGTTGTGAATTTAATTCAATGTATATTTTAAAATTAATAATTTTTTTCCTCAGGCTGTGTTGTTGTTTTGTTACGAAACTTCTTAAAAAATAGTCCAGAGAGTAAAATATTCATACTGATGATGATCATGTGATCAATGTCAGTTATTGTACCGTATTTGCCACACGTCTCAAACATGTTTATGTAGTAAAGTGCAAAGCAAATGTAAATATTGCGATTTATTTGCCAATAGAATAATTGCCCCGCACAAACGCTATGGGGTAACACGTGGAGCTTGGGGATTTCCATTGTCTGAATTTTATACGTTAAAAATATGTCTGTTTGTTTCAAATTAACCAAATTACTTAAAGATTAAACGACGCCATTATCTAGTAATTTTAGATATAATTAACTATTACACATGTAGTAAACATGGTCTATAATAGAATCACATATTAGTTTTATTTTAATTGATTTGAAAATAAAAAAGACTCAAATAAATGTACATATTTATTTTTTTCAAAAGAGAGATGTTGATGAAGATAACTATAAATAGATTTTGGAATATAATTGACTGTCTATCTATCTATCTATCTATCTATCTATCTATCTATCTATCTATCTATCTATCTGTTATGTGTTATATCCATTTTGGCACACTTAATCTTTTTAACATATTTCTTTGATAGTAAATAACTTGTGTTCATAAACATTTTCATAAAAACGAACCTTTGATATTGATAAAGTAAACAACAAATCAATAATGTTAATAATAATAATAATAGAACAAAAACAATACATGATACTCAGAGAGAGAGAGAGAGAGAGAGAGAGAGAGAGAGAGAGAGAGAGAGAGAGAGAGAGAGAGAGAGTTTTCGTTTAGAGCCGCATAAGCATATTGCAGCTATTCGCAGCTAGGAGAGAGAGAGTTTTTGTTTAGAGCCGCATCAGCATTAATGCAGGTATTCGCGGCTAGGAGAGAGAGAGAGAGAGAGATTACGAGTGATTACTATACCTTAATGCTGTAGCTTCTATGCTGTATGACAAAATCACTCTGGCTTCCCTTTTTATAGTAAATAGACGGTACATTTACCTCAACACATGTTGATTTTATTAATGACCAAAATTATTCAACTATTTCAGTTAAAAATTAGACAAATATTCTGTCATTAAAATTTTTATTAAAATAGATTATAAGAGAGAAATTTATTCCCTTTTTTTATTTCATTACAGAAAATACTTTATTAAATTTTTTTTTAAGAATAAACTTTAAGAAAAACTGATAAACGACGTAGGGCGTCTGAAATTTGATAAAGTCCACAGCTGTGGTCGTAAGAAATCAACATCAGGGTTGGGACCTAAAGGTTAACAATCTTATTTCAAATGATACATAGCGCACATGTGTGCTTCTAAGATATTATTTTAACAAATTTCAAAATTAACTTTAAAAACACAACAGATAACATCGATTATTAATACAATTAAATTTTTCTTATAATATTCAGAAAAGTAAAATTACTTATCTTTAGTTAAGGAATACATATCAATTTTAAATGAGTAATATGAATAATATAATGGGAAACATATATTTTTTATATTGTCCAAAAATGACACATTATAGAAAACTCATCAAACTCACACTCTTTTATTTGAAAGTAAGAAAAAACTCAATATTTTATAAAATATGGGTTAAGTAACACACGCTTTTGTAGACTAGATCAGTATCTTTACCTAAAACCCCCAGATCGCATTTAAATTTATTACATACAACTAACAAAGTTTCTTAATTCACTTTTTTTCACTGTAGAACTCATAACTTCAAGACCTGAAGAACATAATGTTTTATCTGTATCAACTATGAATATTTTGTTGTTTTTTTCCATTCTGCTTTTTTTTCTGGGGAGGGGGGGGGTATTCGTAAGATAGAAAAAATAAATACTATTTATTTATTTTATTTTATTTATTTTGTTTTATTTTATTTTTTTATTTTTGTTCTATTTTTATTTAATTCACAGGGACCCGAATGGCGAAGGTTTACCAAACTGGCCGAAGTATGACGCTGATCAAAAACCTTACATTGATTTAAACCTAAAAATTACTCAAGGTACTAAACTCTTTGGAGATAGAATGGAATTTATAAGAAATGATTTGAAAGCCACACAGCATAAAAATGACAAAGGACGAGATGAACTTTGATCTGGATGTACTGTAGTTACTTATGTGTATAATAAGTTAAATTGTTCTCGTGAAAGACAACATGTGTTTGCTTTATTTTTATATCCTAATAGAATCTATAAAATGTAATAAACTAAGAACATTGAGTGATGAGTAAATTATTATTTGCACTAGTGCCAGCATTTTGCCAATCTTTCTTGGCTAGTGTTCTAGAAAATGACGACCGCAATTGTAATACGTTCTGAAACGGATTAAATTAAGTGTAAACAAGAATTGCAATTCTGGAAATTAAAAATGATGTTATCCCGAACCTTAGAATAAGATGTAATATTTTTATCGAGATTGTATGTATGTATGTTGTATGTATATATGTAAATTGCGATAATCTATATGTGTTGAGCAATAAACTGAATTTGAAATTAAATTTATAGTTAATTTGTACTTTAAAATTAAATCCTCAGATAGTATAGTATACTACTTGATTAACTATATAATGTCACATAACTCTGGTATATCGATCTTACCAAACTCTT
>JARBDR010000428.1:0-44319 GCA_029721355.1 Tegillarca granosa | reverse complement strand
TGCTTTCGTTTGTTAAAGGTTTAATTAGGTTTCATGTATAGTAAGTTTGATATGTATTTGTGCGTATGTACGTTTGCGTCGTTGTTAAAGGTTTAATTAGGTTTCATGTATAGTAAGTTTTGATATGTATTGTATTTATGGTGGTGATTGTCACGCACGTGTATGTCATATTTTGCAATTGTAGTTAACATGTTTTAGTATTTATGATGATGATCTTGAACTGTTACTATTTATTTTCAAACAATAATACAAAAAAACTATGCAAATAAATAGTGTTTGGAATGTATTTATATTGTTGTCTTCTTATTTGTCGTCCGATCTGCACCAAAATCGATACCTAGGGGTTTCTGGAGGTGCTGATCAAGAATCTGCAGTCGAAATGCCGATATCTGGGCCAAATGGCAAATTTGCCAATTTTTGCCAAGTTGTGCATGGACGTTGGCAAACGCCAGAACAGGTCCTCCCGAGGCTAAAGTGAAAAACCGCATCTCGATATCTCCGATAAAGATCCGAGTTACGGCCCATTTCCAGCTTGTACAAGATGGCGGCGTCCTCAAGACTTCCGGTTTTCCTTATTTTTCTTCCGATTTCCACCAAAATCGATACCTAGGGGTTTTTCGGAGGTGCTGATCAAGAAATCTGTAGTCGAAATGCCGATATCTGGCCAAATGGCAAATTTGCCAATTTTTGCCAAGTTGTGCATTGACGTTGGCAAACGCCAGAACAGGTCCTCCCGAGGCTAAAAGTGAAAACCGCATCTCGATATCTCCGATAACGATCGAGTTACGCCCATTTCCAGCTTGTACAAGATGGCGGCGTCCTCAAGACTTCCGGTTTTCTTATTTTTCTTCCGATTTCCACCAAAATCGATACCTAGGGGTTTTCGGAGGTGCTGATCAAGAATCTGTAGTCGAAATGCCGATATCTGGCCAAATGGCAAATTTGCCAATTTTTGCCAAGTTGTGCATTGACGTTGGCAAACGCCAGAACAGGTCCTCCCGAGGCTAAAAGTGAAAACCGCATCTCGATATCTCCGATAACGACCGAGTTACGCCCATTTCCAGCTTGTACAAGATGGCGGCGTCCTCAAGACTTCCGGTTTTCTTATTTTTTCTTCCGATTTCCACCAAAATCGATACCTAGGGGTTTTCGGAGGTGCTGAACACGAATCTGCAGTTGAAATGTTGTTTTTTAAAATGATTTTCTAATGAGATTTTGTACTATTTATCTTTGTAGATGTATCAATGCCAGTATTGCGGTGCTGAACATCCATCAGCGTCTGAAACAAAAGAATGTGAGGAATTTCACGAGAATTTCAGAGCATTAGGATCTCATTTACCATACGTTTGTGAATCTTGTCCAGCCAGTTTTATGACATCTCAGTTATTGGATAAACACCGAAAACTCCATTCATGAATTGACCTGCTACTGGTGTCTGGAAACTTTTATCAATGCACAGGCACTAGAAGCACACGAACAATGTCACGAACTAAATGATGAGGAACCGCCTTTCAAATGTTTTTGGTGTTTACAAACGTTTGCCAATGAACGCTTATTACAATCCCATGAACACATACACGACCTAGATGATAACGAAGAACTGGCCACAAAGTGTTTTTGGTGTTTACAAACTTTTACCAATGAAGACGAACTAAAAGAACATGAAAGATGTCATGAGATAGAAGATGACCCCCTGCCAGAAAGAAAAAGAAAGCGTAATAATTCAATTGATAGCCTCTCACCTATTGCGGGTCCAAGTTCGATGGGTCAGGTGGGTGGTGGAAATAACAGGTTGTCATACACCATAAAAAAAATCGGTGAAAGAACATTTAGAAATACAGTGATCGACAGACATTACCGGGTTCAGTTTCATGAGAATGAGGCTTTGCAAGGGGAAAAGTTGTCAGACTTGCACAATGAATTACAAGATATGTTCGATGAACTACTAAATCAAGTGAAATCGGATCTGCAAGGCAACGATCTCGGCCGTGTGGTAATAACTCACCCTGATTTGACATCAAACATAGTCGTGCCACTTCAAAAACTGGACGAACTTACGGGAAAACAAAGTGTTGGAGTATATTGAAAATGTGCTGACTAGCCACCAAGATTTAGCATTAGAGAACGAAATGGCAATAGATATAGGTACTATGGAAATTCCCAAGGGAGGTTATGGTGTCCCCATCAACAATTTGTTTGGACCCAATAGCTCTTTAAAGCAAAAACAATCAATCATTGAAATAAAGAACACAGATTTCCTTTGTTTGGCCCGAGCAATATTGATGGGATATCTGAAAATCAATCAATTGAATACGCATGAATGGAAAGACATGACATCCCAGGATTCTCATTTAAGTTTGGAAAACTTGATCATCAAATATAAAGCATGTCCTAAGTGGCTGTACAGAGATCTCAATAAGGAGAAGTGTTCTCATCGACAAACCGAGCTCGCAAGCAAGTTGTGCACAGAAGTCGGAGTTGACATGACGCAGTTCCTATGTTTGAACGACATACCGCCCTTTGAACAGTTCTTTGACGTAGATATATTGGTAGTGAGTTCGCGCATGAACAATAAATTCATCCGTGTGCCCCCTGAAGATAGCCAGAAACCTCGAATTTACCTCTACTTGGTGGAGAATGATGACTTTGGACATTACCACACTATCGCCAACATTTGCGGCTTTTTCGCCGAGTCTAAATTCTGTGAACACTGTTTAAAACCCTATAGAGATAAACACAACTGTGAGGTAGCCTGTTTTGTATGTAAGTCAGGTGACTGTCAAAACCTAGATGACGCAATGAGCTGTCGAACCTGTCACATGACCTGTCGATCAGGTTCCTGCTTTGATCGACATGCGACCGAGAAACAAAGGAAAAATAAACAACCGGCGTCACAATGCGACCTCTACTGGAAATGCATTGAATGTAAAACAGTGGTCAATCGAGAAAAACATAAAATAGAGGAACATCTATGCGATACCTGGGAGTGCAAGTCTTGTGGCAAGTTCGTGCCAGAGGGACATTTATGCTACATTCGTGCTCTCGATGCAAAAGAGAGTAAAGGACAGTTCATTTTTTTCGACATCGAAACGTCACAAAATGAAATATTCCAGTGTAAGGATAAGTACCAGCCCATCAAAACGCCAGGCTGTACAAAATGTAAGAATGAGACACTCTGTCAGTTGTGTATAAAATGTAAAAATTGCAACGATAGTCTCTGCGGTAAATACAGCCATCAAGCAAATCTGATAATTGCCCAGAAATGTTGCATGGCATGTATGAACGAACCCCTGGGACCCGAAAGCAAATGTGAGACTTGCGGTAATCGTTGTAAGAAATGTGACAAATTCAACAAGGACGACAAAGTGTACGACATACCACCTTGTCAAAAGACTTGTGGCTTCCGTGAAGTAATATTCAAGGGTGACAATTGCGTAACAGATTTCGGACAGTGGTTGTTTTCTCCAGCACACAAGCATTTTATCGTTTTGGCACACAACATGCGAGCTTTCGACGGTTACTTCTTGCTCGAATATTTGATTGACCAATCTATTCGTCCCGATAGCATCATATTCTCAGGCAGCAAAATTAATTACATGCACGTTTCCAGGGGATTGGACATCCGAATCATAGACAGTTTGAATTTTTTACCGATGCCTTTGTCTGACTTACCCGCTGCCTTTGAGCTAGATGAAATCTGCAAAGGGTTCTTTCCGCATTATTTTAACACCAAAGACCATGAACAGTATGTGGGACCATATCCGGAACCGAAATATTACGGAGTAAACAGTATGTCAGATGATATGCGTGTTCGATTTTATTGTTGGTATTTGGACAAATGGAACCCTGATAGTATTTTCGATATGCAAAAAGAAATCGTGAGCTATTGCCGGAGTGATGTCGATATTTTGCGTCGAGCTTGTTTGAAATTCCGCCAAATCCTCATTGATATCACCGGTAAGGAAGAGCAGACACTAGACGACAATTTAGAGCCACAGATCAGTTATAGAAATGCCATTGATCCTTTCAATGAGATAACGATTGCATCCGTATGTTCTAAAGTATATAGAACAAAGTTTCTCGAAGAAACATGGCAAGTCAAAGTACGACGTGATGGTCAGCTGAGCGAGTGGTTGCCTGCCAAAAAGAGAGACGGCGAATTCAGCGTTTTGGTAAATGGCAATTGGATATCGGAAAGCAGGGTAGCATCCCAGGATATGATCATGGAGGAGAAAGAATTTGTCAAATCACGCATAGCACAAATTCCGTCCAATATGCAAGATACATATTCCAAATCTTCCATCAAATGGTTAGAATGGGAAGCCGAGAAGAGCAAAATGAAGGGTACTCCTATTTTCATTCAACACGCTTTCAACGAGAGAGAGTATCGGCTCCCCAACACCAATTACCGCTTGGATGGTTATTGCCAGGAAACTAACACGGCCTACGAATTTTACGGGTGTCTGTGGCATGGGTGTCGACAGTGTTTTCCCAAAAATCGACATCTGAGCAAAGTCCCTCGCACTAAGCAATCATTAGAGGAACTTTATGCCCTAACCCTAAAAAACAAGCATACATACAATCCTTAGGAATGAAGCTCATCTACATCTGGGAACACGAGTTTAACCATCTTCTACGGAATGTCGAAAGCGCCAAAGACTTCGTAGAAGGATTAGACATTCAAGACCGCTTAAATCCTAGAGAAAGCTTTTTTGGCGGGAGAACCAATGCCATAAAACTAAAAAAGAACACCATCGACAACCAAAAGATTAGTTATTCGGATTTTTGTAGTTTATACCCGTACTGTAATAAATATGCTCGATACCCAATAGGTCACCCTGAAATAATCACTTCCGGTTTAGAGAAGGTCAATCTAAACAATATTTTTGGCATCGTAAAATGCAAAATATTACCTCCTAGGCAATTGTACTTTCCGGTGTTGCCTGTGAAATGCAACGGGAAATTGTCATTCCCATTATGCAGAACCTGTGCCGAACGTCAAAGTCAGCAACCTTGTAGATGCAGTGATGCAAATCGGATGCTTCTCGGTACCTGGTGCACCCCCGAAATACAGAAGGCGCTGGAAAAGGGTTATGAAATCATTAAGCTATACGAGGTCTATCACTGGTCCGAGACCACCCAGTTTGACCCAGCGATCGGTAAAGGAGGATTGTTTTCAGATTACATCAACTTGTTTCTGCGCATCAAGCAAGAAAGCTCGGATTGGCCTTCTTGGGTTGAAACGGAAGCCGACATGTCGAAATACATCGATCTCTATTTACATCACGAGGGGATACGCTTAAACAGAGAAAATATTCGCAAAAACAAAGCTTTAAGATCTCTAGCTAAACTTTTTCTTAACAGCATGTGGGGTAAATGGGGTCAGAATCTCAACATGGCCCAGACTGTATATTTCCACGAAAGAGAGGCTGACAAATTTTTTCGTTGTGTAAGCGATCCTAATAAACAGGTCAAGGATTTCTATATCGTTACTAATGACACCATTCAAGTGACGTACAATCAAAGAGATGACTTTGTAGAAGAAAGCTACCAGACCAATGTCTACTTGGCCACATTCACCACCTGTCAGGCTCGACTCAAATTGTATGACGTATTGGATATGCTTCAAGACAGGGTACTTTATCACGACACAGACAGCGTCATCTATATCAGCAACCCTTCGGATCCAGAGCCACCTTTAGGTGATTACCTTGGTGAACTCACATCGGAGCTGGATCCCGGGGACTGGATTACGTCATTTGTGGCAAGTGGTCCTAAGGCCTACAGCTATAAGACCCACAAAGGGAAACAAGTCTGCAAGATTCGGGGATTTTCGTTGAATTACCGCAACAGAAAACTCCTGAATTTCGACTCTATGCTAGATTTGATTGAACGCCCCGACGGATGTTCCATCACCGTTGTGAATCCTCATAAAATTTGCAGAGACAAGAAAAAGAGAAAAATATACAACCGTGTGGAAGAGAAAAAAATACAAAATTGTCTATACCAAGAGGGTTATTCAAAACGATTTCGACACATTACCTTATGGTTATTAGTTAACTGACATTTTCCAATACTTTTGTTTGATAAAAAAAAGGAACATTGTTAACATTATGTATATACTTTTATTATATCTACACTTTTATATTTCTTGTACAAATCCTGTGTGTTTACATATTAAAATTTAATCCAGTTTACATTCTTAGTCTTTTTTGGTTTAAAGCCAGGTGGTGCACCACTAGTGGTTCTTTTCACTACAAGGCCCTTTCCGGTCTGTGGCTCTGACTCCTTTTTAAGTAAAGCCATTGGAACGTGAATGACTTTCAAGACTTCCCTAAACTGTTGATACCCTGGTGGTTCCTTAACACAATGATTCACCACAGCACATCTGATGAGATCCACTATGTGTGAATCTTTAATAAGCTGTCCATTTACCGTCACTTCCCCGTGATTGTTCCATGATATAGCATTTTTCCCCTTTTGTTTCAAAAACTTTAAAAGTCCTTCGGCTTTACCCAAAAATCGTTTGGGTATAACTGATGCTAAGGTGTCTTCTGGATTATATAGCAGGTTTTCCTCCGGTGGCTTTTCAGGTATCGATGTCGTCGAGGGTGCGAAGCTCTGCATATTCTTGGTTTGGTCCTGTGTCGTCTGTATCAGCTTCTGATATTTCGCTTTGGGTATCAGCATCATCTCTTCGGCCATTGGCATATAACTTTAACAAGGGTGTTAATAAAACTGGAACGATTCTCTGATTTGTCACCAAGGTCTTGATTTTAGCCCGCTTGCCAATATTTTTTGTAATGACTGACTCGATGAAACGGCGTTTTGGTAAAATCTGTTTGATGTACTTCCGGTTCACCTTAAAAGTTCCACGATAGAGGTTCAGAAATATTTCACACAAAATTTGCAACTGCTGACTCGTAATGGTAGATAGCAATGCCACTCTCTGTTTACCGCTGGTAGAATGTAGCAGCTGCAGAAACGAAATATGCGTCTTCACTCGTCGATTCATAATTCAATTCTGAGAGATAAATGTATAGTTTGAACTATTTATGTTTTTTTCTACATATACTGTTACGTCTTGATCGGGCAGGACGTTTGTCCGCAGTCTGTAATTTTCATTGACGGAACTCGTCAGGTCCACTAAAAGATAACCGTAGGGTTTAGATGTTGCCATCTTGTAAGCTTCGTTGAAATACTTTGTATTTCCGGGATAGACCTGGCTTCCGAATGTTGTAACCTGTCTGGAATCTCTTACGTTTCTAAACAGTATAACGTATTGACAGTTTAACGAGATTGTTCGCGCATACTTGCCAGGCATGTACAGGTTCTGGGTTAATAATAGAACTGTGATATGTTTATGATGTGCGGCGACGCAAAACAGAAATAGTGCATCTTCAGATTGCACTACCTTGTTAATCAGATCATCGAGGACCAAAATTGTATGGTCCGATGTTTCGGCCCACTTGTCCATATCTTCTCTGGTGGGTAGACCTTGGTGTAGGATTAAGTTATCTATATTCTGCTCCATCTCATCAAAAAGAGGTTGATGCTGTCCATGGGCAATCACTATTTTGGATGGAGGTGTTTTAAACATCCCCTTACTATGTTTAAGTATATCATAGGTCAAGCTCGTCTTTCCCGACATCGTTGGGCCACTCAGTAATATCGTTGTGGGGCTCTCAAATGGCAACAGAGACTGCATTGTCCACCAAGGTGATGTTGACACGTTGGATTTCATTTGTGCAATGAGGGAAACTCAACGGAATGTAACTAATATATAGTGACATATGAATGGCTCTATCGAGATGTCAAGCTATTGGAGGTGTTCATCTAATCAATCAAAGCGGGGGGGTACAAACACGAAGTGTGCTGTCTAATCAGAATTAGATACACATTTTAAGAAGTGACTGAAAAAAGTGAGAAAAAAAAAACAAAACCATTAATTTAATTTATTTTTATTGACATGCAATATATACACAAACAATTACAAACATTTAAAATAGTCGGACACATATCTGTACACAAATCGATCTGGTGATATTGTCTCGTGCAAAAAATCTTTCATATCTGACAAATTAACGCCAAAACATTTCATTAAAAGATAATATAACACATGGTATCCACAAACATCCGAATCACTTTTCCTGAACAGCCGTGTCATTGTAAACAAAGTCCATAGCATTTCTATCCATGAAATGCAAAAAATGCGTGTTGTAATGATCGGGCGGTTTTCCCAAGCTGTCATAGAATTCTGCATAATCGGGAGACCGAAACCAAATTACAATCCAATGTCTTCCCGGTAAATGAGACAAATCCGTATTACTAATGTATGCGCTGGGATAAGAGGTTACGTTGATAGGCAGCGTGTCCGGAGAATAAACACCCTTTACCAGTAATGTCAAACATTTATTTTCGCGTATTGCACAGTTCAACTGTTCTGTGTTCATACTTGTGTGTATTTGATGTCTCTGGTATGGTCAATTTCTATCAACGCAGGAAATTCGGCATAGGTTATACAGTTTAAAGTTTCCGTTGTGTTTGCCTCGAACTTCACTTCGAATCTGACGTTTCCCTGTCTTATCAGATTTATATATTCTTCTCCGAGGTCACACGGAGACAAACAAAAAGCATAAATGGCGAATCCTTTGGCAAAATTCTCTCTACTTATTTGTAAACCGGCATCCTTGTTCCAGAGTTCGGCCGCTTCAAATAAATTGACGAAAGCTGTGACGTAATTTCTATTATCTCCCACATCCATCTTTAGTGGTCTTGAGGGTATGCTTTCCCCGTTCACGTAAAAAGCTGCTTCCGAAACCAAATTCAGAAAATTGAACGGGTTCTTGGTGTAATCACCAGTTCACGGCCGACTGCTTGGCAAAGACGAAAAAAGCTTTGGAAGGAAGGTTGTTGGTCCACACGTTCTGCCAGATGAAAGACCCCGATCCAACGGGTATGGTCTGCATTTTCACCTCCGTTCTCGTGAAGGGATACTTCGCCGTGTACTTTTGTAATAGTTCTGAGTGATTGATCAATACCCCGCTATCCACTTTGATCATGCAGGCTTTGAACACCATGTCCAGAATGACCAGTTTGTAACTGGGACTGGTCTCGCCGCTCGTGATTACAAAGGGAGCTCTATTTCTATAAAACTTTAAATGTAGGTTGATGCCATTTAACAAGTATTTGTTCAAACGGAACACGTCTTCGTATAACGGACCTTCCAAATCAAACTCTCTCGATTCTTGTGTATAGGCATATCTCGATGTTAACCCTCCATTGGAACCATTGAACGGGTCTGTGTCATCTAAATCGGGATCATCTAGGTAAAACAGTTGCGACTGTAGCTGGGAATCGGACACATCGAAGCCATTAGAGAGAATTTGCTTCAAGTAGGCTTTCCAAGGATAGTGATTTGTGTTCAGAGACACCAACTTGTTATTCATGAATACGTCGATTTGACTCCATAAAGTCTGTAACGGCATATTGATGATCCCCGTGGATTCATGAGGTTGAAGACTGCTTCCGTCTGCTTTCACGATTTTGCATTTCATGTAAAGGCGACTTCTCTGTAGATCGATGTAGGCATTCCCATCTCCAGGAACCGTTATTTCGATGGGTGTATCTTCTGAACTAAAAGCCGAGACGGGTCTGCATTCATTGTAATAAACTTTTTCCACAGCCACTTGATTCGGCGGTACGGTAAACAAAGCTAAATCATCCGGTTGTCCGATTTCTTTGATAGCGTCACTTAAATACGACATGATTTAGGCGTCAAAAACAGTTTTTGTTGCAAATGGTAACTGAGGTTTTCGGCTCGCCTTTGAATTGATTTTCTTGGTAGGTTTCTTAACAACTTTCCTTTTCTTGTTAGATGTTGCTCCTTTGGCTTTTCCTTTCGTACTGACGGCGATTTTACGTTTCTTGGTTTTTATAGGCACCCGAGGAGCGTCTTCTCTGACGGCGTCCTTAAATTCCGACCTTGCCCTTTCTTTATGGCAGCCATGGGCGTGACCTCAGTTCCTATCACGTGCTCGGGTTTGTCGTTCGCTGGAGGGCTGACGGGCATAATGTGTCGTTTATGATGATACATGTTGCCTATACCACCTCCCACTTGACGCGGACTGCGTTTCTTGTATTTTAGCGTTCCTTCTATCATGTTCTGATAGAAAGATTTCCAAACTCTAGGATCCGAGATATACGTTGAACCCACCATTATTAAAATGGCACTTTTTGCAATTGCAGTGTCACCGTCACTTTCCCTGTGAGGAATGAAGCCAGTTCGTTTTTGGAGGTCCTTATATATACGCGGACGTCGTGAAAGGTGCCGGTTTTCAACGGTACTCCGTAAGGACGATTAAATATAATGTTTTCAGTCTTTTTTCCTATTAACAAACGTCTAAGTAGAGGAAGTTCTGTATCTCCGACTAGCGTATCTCCGCACAAGTTGCTACAAACGTAAACGTCGCTCTCTGGTGGTTTGGCTACTCCCTGATACGTTAGTTCTAGCAACGACACGTGCCAGTTACCTGTCAAGTGCAAAGGCTTTGCTATGTTCACCTTAAAATCGTGCGCCTTGTTTTCGGGATAAATATCTTTACAGTCTCCCGATCTCAGAACCAACCTCTTTGACATGCTGACTGATAATGAACAATTCTGAAGAGAACATTTCTAAATTATACGGATTCCAGTGCGCTTTCATCTATCCAGGAATTGAATTTGGTTGGCCAATGCAGCCAAGAAACGAGGACTTGCTTCTTCTTGTTGACTGTACGTTTTTTGATGATTTTGTCGATTTTCCACACGGTGTTCTCATCTTTGTTGACGCGCTGTAACTCCTGTGTATAGAAAGACCCTTGTATGGGATCATTGTTGAAATCTTTGACGGTGTATATAGGTATGTCGCCTCTTTTAAACCTTCTATTGACTTTGAAAACTTCTCCCGTCCACTTCTGATCGTACTCTCTCATGAAAGGATGTTTTAAATGCGTCAACCGTACCATATCCCCAATTTTAAATTTATAGAGACGTTTCTTTCTCTTTTTTGTTTTCTTAGCGCTTGATTTTGGTTTTTCGACTATTTCACTCGGTAGTTTAGTCTTAGTTCTGACCAAGTATTGGTTTAATCGAACCTCATCTTCGTTGGTTTTTTTCACTTCGGCGGGGGTCATACCCTTAAGTGGCCTCGAGGGTGTGTTGTTGATACTTTCAATGATTTGTGGGAGTTCTGTCAGATATTTATAGGACTGTCTCTCGGTAAACATTCTGTACAGTCTGTTTTTAATGTTTTGTATACTTCTCTCCGCAAAGTTACTCTTGGTCTCGTTCTGGGTGAAAATTAAATGAACACTTTGTTCTTTCAGGTATTCTTTAACCCATTTGTTTTTGAATTCCGAACCCTTGTCCACGCGCAATAATTTTGGCTTTCTACCACTTGCAAACAATTTATCCAGTGCTTTCACAGTATCTATTCCTTTCTTTTGTTTCATAGGTTCTGCAAAAACGTATCGAGAGAATACGTCTTGTGCTACTAAATATACTGAACATTTTTGTTCCATTTAATTAAGTTCTTGACGTCCATGAGATCGCAATCCCACTGCGAATCAATGCCTTCCGCAACAATGTGATTTCTAGGGAATTTACGCTGAACTCTCTTTTGCAATGAATACGCATCTTGATCGGACAAAAACTGTCGGATACGTCTAAGCCCAATGTTAAATTTACCTTCTCTACGTACGATTTTATATAACTTCTCGGGACCTGCAAACGATCCTGCATGTTTAGGATCTGTCCAAATGCTCTTAAGATAGTCTTGTTCCTCCGCTGTCAACATTGTAAATGACAGACTTGTGTTTATGACGTATCTTTAAAATGACGCCTCTAAGGTCTCAATACTTCGCTTCGAGTATCTCGTTTCCTATTTTTTTCTCCCTTTTTTCAGTGAATAGGAACACCTTGACATTTCTTATTTTCACCAAAGTTAACATACAACAAAATACTATTTATACATATTCATATTTATTACTCTTATATAGTAAGATGAATACAACGTTACATGAGTGATTTTTCGTAAGATCACATATCATAAAAAAAATACATATTTATGGTTATAATGCTAAGGTACATACAATATATGCTGATTTTACATAACATTAAAAAAGTCATACATATTCTTGTGCATTGGAAACATACTCTGAGATAGATACATTGCTTGGTTTTACTTCACCTATAATTACACGTGTTAAAACACGTAATCCATGTATCCATTGGGATTACAATTAGAACAGGCAAAATAGCCCATTTGATTTAAATGATCGTTGGTTTGTTCGCAATACACCGTTTCATCTAGTTCCTTGGACACAAGCTGCCTAACTACTGTCATGGAGTTCTTTAGGTATGACCACTGTTTAAAGGTTAAGGAAATCCCTTTCTTTGTGGGTACAATAACATCCGAATCCAAAGGTAAGAACCACCGACGTATGTCAACTCTTGCGATTGGTTTCTTTACAGACACGTAATAATTACTGCCTAGGTGAATCTTACAGGCTACATTTTCATCATTTTTATCAAAATTGTTCAAACTGAGATCAATGTCATCTGCATGCATTTCCTCGAGTTTTTTCCACTTTTCTAAATTCAGAGCTACACCCTTGCTGGTGGGAAAAGGTCCTTTGGCACCTATCTCAAATTGTCTGATGTGTACTTGCATAACGCCCTTGAAAGACTTGAGAACTACATATCGCTCGTCACCCAAATGTAATCGGCAAAGTTCGTCACCTTCAAGAAGAGGCCCAACTGGATTTAAACAATTTTCTGTTGCTTCATCGTCCACAATTGTCAACTTGTTCTCTTCGTCTTCATTTTTTGTTTCCAATAGCTGATTGAAATCTGATTGTAAATTCCTCTTTACAGGGTCAAAAATGTTCAATCGTAGTATCTTCCTTTTTTCTCCTTTCTCAAAGGTCCAAATCGTGAAACTTCTTGTTCAGCTTTTAGGGGAGTTGTATCATTCATTTTGAATTTTTATACGTGTTGCTTCTCTGAATATTTTACTGAGGAATGAAATTCAAATTTTTCTCTCGCTAGTTTATCTTGTTCAACAAAATGCTTTTCATCTTGACCAATCACAATTCATATAACTAACCAATCAGATATCACCACAAAATCGGATTAAAACACGTCATTCCCGTTACCATGCATTTAATCTCTCTACAAATAAACCCTACCCTCTTGTACCACTCCCTACATCATCCCTTTGACCTCTTGGAGGGTCAGGTCAAAGGTCACCCGACCGACCAACGTAGGCATCTGCAGCAAATATTATCTTATATTAAATGTGTAATACACCTGATTATAGAAGCAAGATTAAGAAATAGGTTACTATTCAATAAAAACAGTAAACAGGATTATGTCATGCTAGGTAATGTGTTTACGTAAATGATAATACTCTACATTGTATAAAAAGGATGTGTAATATACTTTATTATAGAATTACACAGACAGGTTACTGTGCATATTTCTTTATATAAGACTGTCTACTGTAATTTTAACTTCTTTCTTCTATTTAGTTATTTTCACAACAAATACATGTTCTATCATACTAGTTCGTATTATGGTATCATTCTAGATATGGTACGTTGTTAAGTCATGATCATAAGTTTCCAATAATATATAGTACATCACAGATATCGCAAAACAGGTGTGTAAAGGGAAATAAATCTTATAAACATACAAGTACATAAGTAAACTACGTGTATTGGCGATAATCGTAACATGCTTACTATTGATTGTGCTTAAACAACTATAGAATTACAAAAAGAGTAAATAAATTAACATACGTGCGTGCTGATTTAATTAAAGGTAAGTCGCATGTTTATATTTAGATCGGTCAAAATGTGTAATTTCATCGATTGGTGATGAGCTAAGTGGTAAATCACATTTTGACAATCTTTTTGATTGGGTTTCGAGTCTCCTTCATTTTAAACAGTAATGAATGAGTATACCAGAAAAGGGGACAAGTACGAGTAAAGTCAAAAAACAAGATTCGTGTCAGTATGGGTGGGGGAAAACAGGGACACTTGTAATATTACCCGTAATATTAGGGTACCTACCTATGGTGATAGTCAGATTGGTCTCACTGACTGTTACATCAGGTACACTGACTGATACATCAGGTGCACTGACTGATATGGTGATAGGTGTTTCAGTGGTTGAAGTGTCGAGGCCAAACATGCTGATCAGCGTGCTCAATAAAGACACGCTGGTGGTACTATTGTGCGCTGAAAATAAGATAAATTAGTTGATGATGATATACGCTTAGCAGACGTGGAAGTTAATAGATTAGTAGAAGTGTTAAGCTTAGTAAACATGATATTAGCAGCAGATCCTGAAGAATGAATTACATCGGGGGATGCTCAGTTAGTAAACTTTGGAGTCTGAAAATTTGATGAGTGGACATCCATAATGGTAGACGTTGGTTGTATGGTTTACATCACAATAACAACTTCAGTAAATATCCATTTTTGGAAATAAAGAACGAGTTCTGATTTGCAAACAGCAATGACACGATAAAAAAAACCAGTTATGGTCATATGCCACATGATTTTCAGTATAAAAATCGTAAACGTCTTGCCCAAAAATATCAGATACATCGTTACGGTGTGGAGCATGGAGAAAGAAAATTCACAAACGTAAGTTCAATATATTTTCTTTCACGCCAAAAATTAAATGTTTTTAATTTTACGTTAAAAAATTCAAGTGTTTCAGACTAATTTTTACAAGGTTTCTAAATTATTTTTAGTTAACGCTTAAGCGTTGTAAATAACATTGTAACGATAAATTCAAGTGTACGTATCGGTAATTAAATATTATAATTTCTATTCGTAATAATAACTTGAAGTGTATGTATCTTTAATAAATTATAATTTGTATTATTTATCTTCCAGTTCCCCCTTGAGTTCCCCTATGTTGGCAGGTCCATCAACTTCAACTCCAGTGAGGGACGACCCACCCTCATGCAAGAAAAGGTTACGTTTTTCGGACAGTATGGCTTCGTGGTCCTCTGATGACACATTGCCGCCAGACCAGGCCATAATGTAAGTTTTACAGTTTAAATTTTCAGTAGACAGAGATCAACTATAATACAGTTCGGTTTTTTTACGAGTAAGATCGCGCGTGTCAGATTTAGCTAACGGACCTATTTTATTGGTATGTTTTAAAGCTCTGTTATTTATTTATTTTAGAGCATCCATGCTGGCAAGGGCTATATGCCTACGTAAACAGAAAAGAATTATGGAGGAAGAAATGATTGCTCTGACTACAAAAAATGACCATCTGGAAAAGGAGCTTGAAACAATAAACCAATTTCTGGAAAAGGAATGTGGAAACGAATTGGATATTATTTGGAAAAATTAATATATTATTACATATTCTATATATTATTCTGGAAAAAATAGAGATTTAAATGATAGACGCTGTTTTATAGTACATTACGTATTATACCAGTGTTAATTTAACGTATTTGATGGCTTTCAAATTTTCTATTGGATACTAAAAAAACATAAAACAAATGTAAATGAATTGGAGGTTGGTATTTTTTAATTATTTTTTTTCACACAGGGTTTGAGCACGGAATAATGGTGCTTCATTTTTCTGTATTTAAAGGGGCTAATGCATTATTTGTGAGATCGCAAGATTTTCTTTTGACACTTTTTAGGAAAATATATTAATATAATGTTTTAGGATATTAACATAAAAACAGAATTTTTAACCAAGTAATTGTTAACAAAATGGTAATAAATTAAATTTTATAAGTTTGGAGAAGTCTAATTGTTTCCAAAACAAAATATGACATTTTTTGTTGCTTTTAGTACTAAAACCACACCATCTGTGTTTTACACAACAGTTCCAAAGTCGGTAAACCAGCTTTCAACAATATAAGGGCTAGGTAGAGGATTGTAAGTTTGTGTAGCTTACGAACAAATTAAAGTTTTTTATCAGTGTCCAATGTTAAAGTTTTTTGGTTAAGGTTTTAAATGTTTCCTAAACGTGCGGTTAGGTTTTGTTTTATTGTTCTTCGGACAGCTATTGTTTTATCCGAAATGTAAGAAAGTTCAGTTCTTTCATTTTTGATATTTTTGTCGAAAGACAATATTCTTTCTCTTTTATTGTGACTTAAAAGCGTCACATGATTTAAAGGTATTTCTGGAAGTTTAGTTCTTTCATTTTTCGATATTTTCGCGGAAAGGCTATATTTTTTCTGTCTTTTTTTACATTTCGAGGTATTTTTTGGGACGTGATGATGGTTTAGGATTTTTTTTTAAATAATTCCATTCATAAAAATAAAACAGGATTACTACAGTGTATTACAACAGTGTTTACTCATTCATGAATATTTTAATGATCACGTGCTACTTGCTTTGGAATCCACAGTCAGCGGTTAACTTTGCCATTCATAAAAAACTATGTTACTATAGTGTTTACTCATTCATGAATATTTCGATGATCACGTGCTACTTGCTTTTGGATACCAACGGTTAATTTTAAAAGTTCTCAATCGTTTTACAGAACCATTCATAAAAAAACTGGGTTACTACCGTGTTTACTCATTCATGAATGTTTCGATGATCACGTTCTACTTGCTTTTGAATACCAACGGTTAATTTTAAAAGTTCTCAATCGTTTTTGATATTTAAATACAAAAAAATTTCATTCATAAAAAAACTGGGTTACTACCGTGTTTACTGATAATAACTTATTTTTCTTGTTAAATTTAGGATACGTTAGATTTAGGATAGAAAATAATCTTACCTTGATATGTTCTGGTCTTCATTCAGACTCTCTTGATCTGTACGTATGTATGCTTACACAGTTATTTCTCTTTTGACACGTTTGAAAAAGTACTACTATATTAATAACCGTTATTTTTAATGAAAACCAATCATTAATTTTCAATTTCAATAACATGTTGTTTATTGTTATCTTTTATTATTAGGTTCACACCCCCCTTGCATATACCTGTCACATTGCGGATGCATTACACCATGACCTATGATGATTACATTATAGCGTCCCTTCTGGAGTTTTTACCGCATTGCGGATATATTGCACCGCCCCCTTTTTTGCTGCACAATAGATTCGTAGCGTTCCCCTTCACAGATTCCAACCTGAGACATCCCTACCCTTCTTGGGTTTTGCCGCATTGCGGATGTATTGCACCGCCCCTTTTTGCTTGATGCACAATAGATTCGTAGCGTCCCCCTTCTCGGATTCGAACCTGAGTCATCCCTCTCCCCATTGTTCTGCTGTCACACCCACGCCTCGACGTCATCATAGCCTTTTGTGTTTTTCAAACAATACCTTTTGTTCGTGTGCATCTGCATCACCTAGCACAATAGACTCGAAGCGTCCCTTCTCGGGTTCGCCCCTGAGTCATCTTACCACCCACATTGACACACCTATCCCCGCATTCCAGACATTCCAACCCTCCATAAGGACCTACATGCTGCTGGTGCTTCAATTTTAGAATTGTCAAAAGTCAACATGTACGAATTCCATTATAAAGTGATGCAGTCAAAATATGGATGGCAGAACATTAATGTCCTTTTCACAGATACGGATTCTTTAGCATATGAAATTTTCACGGAAGATGTGTACAGGGATATGATGACGGAAAGACATTTATTTGATTTTCCGAATTATCCTACAGATCACATATTGTACGACGATATAAACAAGAAAAAGTTATGCACATTTAAAGACGAATGTGAAGGTGTGTATAAAGATAAAACCTAGAATTTAGTTAAAACTAAAATTTTATTCATTTGTGAAATACCACTCATATCAATGTAACAATCAGATTTCAATGTAAAAATCTTCATAAGCTCGACAATGATATCTCACAAACAATATAGCTGTATATGTTTATATTATATTATTTTCAATATTATTTTTACAAAGAAGTAAATTATTTCCAAAGTTGCCATGCGTGAAGCATATAAACTCATTTTGATAGAAATCTAATTTTTGTTAATTTAATTTTTAGAAATAAGAATCTGCTTCTAAAGTTAGGAAATTTATTTGCTATTTATCGGAGGTTGTTCTTTTCTATTTTCAGCAAAGCCTATAAAAGAATTTGTGGGATTACGCTCAAAGATGTATTCTCTGGTGTTTGCCGAAAATAAACAAAAAAATACAGCCCAAGGAATATCTAAATCTGTGATAAAAAAATCTTTGAGACATGCCAAAAATCGCGAATGGTTATTTCGAAAAAAAAAAGTGAAAAAAGTGTTGTGAATTTAATTCGATGTAAAAATCACAAACTTTACATGGATTGTATTGTTAAAACAGGATTATGTGCTTTTGATGACAAGCGTTACGTAAAAATCAATAAAGTAGAAACATTTGCTTATGGGCATTATGAGATTAAAAAATAAATTCCTATCAAAATGAATATATATATATATATATATTTATATATATTTCTGTATATTTGTACATCTCTTATCTTCTAAATCCTTCTGTCTATTCTCCTAAAAAAATTGTTATGGTGTAAATTAACACATTTGAGGTTTTTATACAGAAGTAATGACCTGTAAGATAGGTGTTTCTCACATAGATTGCATATGGTTTGTGTTTTATTATTGGAAAAAACGGTTTCGCTCTTAGCTTATATGAAGGACGAAATGTTAGCCCGTTAAAGGTGTGGTTAAGGATGACCACGCCTAAAGCGGATTAACATTGTAAACAATAAGGAGATTAAGTAGCATGGTGTGGTTTCCATATAGCTATCAACAGCACGAAATTTACATGGTATATGGATCGACATTTTGACAATATTGTATACAGTATGAAGATCGTTTGAATATAAAACAAACAATTGAACATACCAGTCCAGCTATTTTATGAAATGTCCTTTTTTGTGTATTTTTTTTTACTATAGATAAATTAGGTACTTGATCCAAACCGCGCCTTTAAACTATGTTTGATGATTTCACTTGAGACTGGAATTTTTAAAAAATGGACGTTTTTTTTTTTTATATAAAATTTTATTTGAACATGCTTAAAATTTATTCATGTGTGTTTGGAAGTATCAATAATGATTATTTGAAAGTGCTATGTTCTAGATCTTAATGGGTGTTATTACGATATTGATTATATAGAAGTGGAACGAAACGTTTCGATGTTTAGCTTGCATTAGAGGACGAAATGTTAGTCCGATAAAGGTGTGGTTAAAGATGACCACGCCTAAAGCGGAACAATAAAAAGATTAAGTAGCGTGGTTTAGTATCAACAGTACAATATCGCTATCTAACAACACAAAGGTATATGGTTTATGGATTCGAATATCGCAGTACAAAAACTGTTTAAAATGCAAATTCGAATGTACTACAGGTCGCAGACTATAAATTATCTAGAGATGTCTAAAACTGAATGTTTTAGCGAAAAACAAAAATTCTGTTCAAAATAAGTTATAACACCATAATCTAGGAATGATTTTTATTTTATTTTATTCTACTTATTTTTGAACAATTTCATAATATCTTTTTTCTGGCTCCAAAATGGTCATTTGGACTTCCAAGGCTTGTTCCTCTTCCAGTTTCTTGCGTCCGGTGATTTAACGACTGGACTACTCTCCTGTAAGGAGGAAATCGAGATGATGGATATATCACTTCGAAAAATAAGATGAAAATAAATCAATATTAGTTCAGGTAACCACGTCATTTTTGTACATCATGCTTAAAATCAATCAACCAGTAAAACTGACGGCCAATTTAAATGTTTTATTTTCAAAATTAAATAACTGAATAAGTGAATTCATTGATTTAACAGGTGAACAAAATAAACAGTTAATTGTGATAATGTGGAAAAATGTTTAATTAAAACAGTTATAATATCTACTATTTAGATTGCCACCTTACGTTGGTTGGTGTTGCTGGCAAAATTGGGAAGACAGAAGGCGTCATAAAAAGCCGCTTTCGTAATACACTGATGTCAGGAATCCCCGTGTTATACGGGGACTCTTAAAATGTTGAGTCAAATACATCTGATTTGAAAAAAGAAAATTGAATCATACAATAAATTCGTAATACACTGATGTCAGGAGTCCCCATGTTATACGGGGACGATTAGAATGTTGAGTCAAATACATCTGATTTGAAAAAAGAAAATTGAATCATTCAATAAATTCGTAATACACTGATGTCAGGAGTCCCCATGTTATACGGGGACGATTAGAATGTTGAGTCAAATACACCTGATTTGAAAAAAGAAAATTGAATCATACAATAAAATGTCCTAGAAAATTTGATTTTTCGAAAATAAAAATGTCTTATAACACTTTTGAACTTTGAAAAAAAAATGTGTTTTAAAATTTTGATAAACTTTCCATGTATGAAAAACTGTTTTTAGAGACATATGTTTTAAAACTTTACTTACAAATTGTGTTCCATGATATCTTGAAATTACCTTCAAAATGACAATCAGAATTGTAAAGTGTAATAATTTTAACAGACTTAAAAATCAAATAACAGCAATGAAATCAAAATGTTATCTATAGATTTTAATGTACGCTTATTAAATTTAATAGTTAAAAATTACTCATTTGACAATATGCGTATACAGGGTCCTCCAATGAATATAGAATATCAATTGCAATGTCTATACTACCAATTGTTCAAAAAAGAGACAAAACCCGGATATGGATTTATTGCTTAGCTAACAGCGATAGAATATCTTGAATTCTGTTGATTATGATTTGGGATTGGGTTTTTAAAACCTCAACTTCTGCACGGAGCTCTGACAGAAAAAAAATCGTAAAAAATGCTAGGTGTTGTACATTTCAGATGCTTTGACGTTAATGTTATAACACTAGTTTGGGGAATGTTGGTTATAACATAAAATTAACACTTCTCTCGTACACTACGAGTCGGCTCTCGGCCTGAAATGAAGCAAGGACACAAGTCTGTAATCTTGCAACACAGAAGTGTCCGTTACTTCAAACCAGGGGGTTTATATACCCGATATTCTACATCGCCATCTGCTGCCTCGATTAATAAAATATCACCAGTTCTCATTTCTGAATTTCCCGAAAGATTTGCCGAAATAAGTATCACATAAGTTTTTATAATAAACGGTCTATTTAGGGTCCCGAAGACACAAAGTTAATTCTTATATTATTCTCAAAGGAAAGTAAAACTAAGAAGTTTCTCTAATGTTATGAGAATGTATTCTGGTATCGTGCGTCATATCAAAAACAAATACTAAATTATATATCTATTTTGATTATTTTGAGTGTTTAGCAATTAACAAAAATTAATTATTCATTCCTAGGTCACGTTGACCAACCGAATTATCTAAGATATCTTTTGTTTATAATGTTCTTTAACAAACAATATTCCAAAACCTTAAATAAAAATACTATATAATTTTTTTGTATAAAATTAATGTAAAATTAAATTACGAGAATGTACAATATGTAATAGTTAGGAAAAACAAAACAGATACATTTATCGGATTTATCTCACTTTGAACAGGGAAAGGAAAAAATTGTTATATTCAAAACCCATTAAATATGCCGATTAGCTCAGTAGGAAGAGCTTCCCACCGATAACCTTACAGTATCGGGTTCGGTCACAGACGTCGTCGCAAATATGTTTCTTTTCTTTTTAAGGAAGTATGTTTCTTGAGGATTTCTACCTCTTCCATTAGTGCATCACTTAAATGATACATAAAAACAATCATATTAAATGCGACGTATGTTAAAGATAGTGAATGCTGCAGATGACCACGTTGATCGGTTTGACCTTTGACCTGACCCCGGTCAAAGGGATTATGTAGACATGTGACATAATCTACATGGATACAGAGCAGGACTGACATTCGAAACCTTTCTAAAAAAAACCCAGTTTTTTACACTATAACTGGTTGTAACATATTTGATGTTAACTTCCTTTAGACAAAAAATGATGATTTGTTGTATTGCTTTGAAAGATATGAGAGTTTGATAATTGAAGTCTTATAAATTACTAGTTGTGATTAATTTTGATGTGAACTTTTAAAAGATTTTTAGAGATTTAAGAGTTTAATATTTGAATGTTTATTTTATAAGATTTATAGTAATAATGCGCCACCTGGATTTATGAAAAAAAACAAAAACTTAAAATTTTAAAGAGAATACTAATAAAGATGATGCACATATTAATTCGTGCCTGTTTTTAATGTTGTAAAAACTAATATCCATACGGTAATGTATTAAAAGAGTCTGAAAATTTTTTGTTTGGTATATACAATATACTTGTATAGCTTACAATTACGTTTGTGGTATATTATGTGTTCATTAACAGTAGTGATAGTCCTTTTACGTCTTTTAGTGCTGGACTTGTCTTCAACTGTTTGGATTAGTTCCAACATAGAATCGAAGTTGAGAGGTTTTTGGTGAGAGTAGTGGAAGGAAAACGTTATATTGCAGATCTGTTTCCTGTTGGTAGTTTTTTACGCATATTGTTAAGGACCGCCGCCAACGAAAGAAGTATTCCAAGTTCCTGGATGAATTCGTCCGTCAGGTCTCCCAGATAATCGCCAAGTTCTTGTTCCGTAACACCTGGATTACTAATGTAGATAACACTGTCAGTGTTATGATACAAAACGATCTTCCTGTAACGGCACCATGTCTTCGTTAAGCTCGAGTCGTGCATGACAGGTTGTAAAAGTGGCTAGAAATACGTTGTTTTGATAATTCTTTAATATGAAGACATCTTTTACATCATAGTTCACTTGTACATCATAGTTCACTTGAATGATACCATTGACAATTCTGTTGTCATAAGCATTCACATATAGAAAGCCTTTTCTTTCTACTACAGTTAGCGCTTTCATTCTGCCGAAAGTAGTGCGAAACTCCTAAATCCCCATTGGGTTTGACACGTTGTGTGAAAGTTGTAATAGCCATTTTGTCTTTACAGAGAACTCAGTCCTGTCCGTTTTATAACAAAAAATCAAACTAAAATTCAGTCCAACGGAAAGCGAGAATGAAATTATTATTGAATATTCAAACAGAAACTAAGCAAATAACAAAATATCCACCAAAGATATGAGACGAAAATGTTGGCTGGAATTTCCAATAATCGGATATTCATATATGAGCGGGACATGATACCCGCCCCTTGTCCTTTGAAATGTAGACTAGTAAAAGTATACCATCAAAGAATTTTTAATTGCGTCTATAATGAGTCCAAATTTTTCTGCCTTTTCTCTGCCAATTTCATATTCCGAGAGTGGCACAGGTTAAGCTAGGTTTGCTGTGTAGTCAGCATTGCCTCCAGGACAGGTAACATCAAATCTTGTGTTCTTTAGCCAATGTCCCTTTCAGCAAAGTTTGTTTTGGTGCATTGTTCCCAGTATATACTGTTTGTCTGTGACAGTCTCTATGGCTTATTTATTGATTGTGGAGCATTCTGACCTTGTTTCCTTCTGCTGGCTATGTTAATAGTGTTGTATCTGGCATCCATGGCTAAACTGATTGATTGTGAAGTATTCCGACCTGGTTTCCTTCTGTTTTGGCTATGTTAATAGTGTTGTATCTGGCATCCATGGACACGTTGACCTCGGTTGGGTCCATTACTCCTCTCTCTCTTGATGTCTATAACAGTTTGTGTTATTTCTGCCATCTGATTCATTTAACTCTTTTGTTGCCTTGGCTACTTTGATTGCTGTTTTCTGCATGCTGGTTTTAACAGGTGGTGGCACATCTATGGCAGCTAACATAGTCTGGCTCTTCTGGTACTGATAGGTGCATCTTGTAACCCTATCGCAAAAGACAGATTTGGTGCTGCAGCATTGATTCAAGGCTTGTTGTTTTTGATTTCTTTGAATAGTTTGTATTCTTTAGACTCGAAACCAGATTTTTCACATTTTTATGTGAGTCTCCATCCCACGTCTTGCTTCACTTGTTTGAAGCTGTCTGGCACTCTTGATTCTGTTCTCGGTGTAACCGATATGTCTCATTCCACATGTTGACCATCTTTTCATTGTCCAACAGTCTCATGCCTTTAAACTAATCTTCATTTATATCTTTATCTGGTTGATTGGTCTCGGAAGTCTTGTAGATACAAGGACTCCATGGCAGTCAGGTAGAATGGGAGTTTTACCATCAGCAACAGTCTAAGCAACAAGTGAATATAACTGTGGTGTCATTCTCCATGTTGGGTACTGGCTTGATGTACTGGAGGCAGGTTCAGGGTTTCAACTGAGGTCCCGCTAAACTGACCTATAAATGGTAGCAAAGAACGTTTTCCATACGAGTTAGATGATGGCAAAAAGTTCTCGGGGATTAATGTATGAACTTGCATAATGGTATGGTTAACTTGCATTTCTAGGGTTTTGCTCATTCTGTTTATCTGAGACAATATATTCTATAATACTTAACATATTTGGGTCGTGATTTCTACAATTCCATACACGATCGAATGAGTGAGGGTTGGGTATTTCCATCTGAATGGCGTGCTACCAATAGTCCTGTGAAAAATATGCTTTTCCTAATGGTTTAAAATGTATTTCGTAGTTAAGCCTTGGAATTATATCCTCCGACGTTTTTCCATGGACATATATTGGCATCAATGCAAGGATCTGTGCCTGAAGCGTAGGACCGCATCCCAGACAGCTGTTGTTCTTGAGATCGTCTTGGGTTTGGTCTTTGTTGCTGGATATTGCATACTTCTTCCCTTGACCGTGCCATTGTTGCTTCCTGTTCTTGGCTATTTTAAAATGTTATTAGCGAAATCCTATTTTTCCTCAAATCTGTAAGGTGTTATCTCTCACAGTTTTTAAAAAATCAAAAACCAACAACGTCTGTTTTTCAAATAATTATATTTTTTTATTTTTCAATATTATATGAATATTAATAACATTTAATTCAACAGTCTTGTCCATCTCTGTTTCCTGAAAAGAAAAAGAAGAAATGATTAAGTTTACCTGACCCGCACACTCACATGTTAAGCAAAACTTTCCTAACTTCCAGGTTAACAATACTTAGACATATTTCAACAATAAAATATGAATTGTGTATCGTGTAAAAGAGGAAATACGAACACACACACACACAAACTATTATTTCACGTTGAAGGGTACTGAGTATATTGATAAAACAAATGCAAAATATTATAAATAAATGGAACATACCTTTGAACATTTCGAGCACTTCGCCCTCAGAATATTTGTTGACTGATTGAGTGCAGAAACTCACAATTGTCATTTTCTTTTTCTTGTTGACACTAATAATTTTGTAAGCCATAAAGTTTTTCTTTACTCTACCTTTACAACTAAGATACTTTTCTAATGATATGGGTGGCCCTTAAAAGGGCCTTTTATGATGTTGGTACTGGTCAACTACAGTGACCAGTGACGCCAAATGATGTCACGCCGCACCATCTCAGAAAACACCAACCCTCGAAGTGTTCTAGGCAGAGCTGTTAGGACGTCCGGGTTCAGCTTTGTGCATTCTATAATGCACCGTCCCAACAAAGTGGTCTGGTCCACTGAACCGTTACTGGGAAATCTAGTTCTATAAACCAGTTACCAGTAATCGAACCAAAATTCATCGTCTACCTCTTCCTTCAGAAACCGTCCCAGGAGATTGTTCCAATTGTACGACATTTTCAGAACTGACTGTTTGAAAAATTATTTTGGAATTCATAGTAAAATTGCTCAGTAGAGTTAGGCAACCGACAATAATTAATAATTTTATTAAAATCTGAAAAAGCATATGAGAACGATGTATGCAATTCCAGAATATCAGAATTAGGGGGTGATCTATTTTTCTACTCTTTATTGCCCGAAGAACTGACAAAGTCGGAACAAATTAAAAATTGTTATGAGGCGATTTTGAAATATATTGTAAAGCAAGTAAAAATTGCTTTAGTCTCAGTTGTAAATATAGAACTTTCATTTGGAAGACGAATGTTTATTGTTTCATCTCCAACAATGGCATCAGAAGCTACCCGATCACCATCTTTTGATCCATCAGTATATATTAAAAACCACTGCCGAAGTTCCTGTCTAATAACAGCAGGAATGATTAATCTTTTTTTTTGTTTGTTTTTTAGGATGGATTCAATAAGACTAAGAAATGTTATGAGTAAAATAACCAACGATCCTGATAAACTGGAAGCTCTTTGCAGCTTTTATAATCCTGAAGCTGTAATTGAAGCAAAATTCGATCTAGCGGTCTCATTTCCAGAGATTTATCAACTTATAATGAAAATCATTGACTTGATGCATGATCCAGACAGCTTTAGTCAAAGGCTTAAAGGGCTTCCAATGTCACAAGAGGATAAAATCAAAGTGCTTAGGCTGTTTTTCTGCAATCTGCTCATGAATTTCTATACGCCCGTCAAAGACGGGCGTATTATGGGATCACCCTTGGCGGGCGGGCGTACTGGCGGCGGGTTTGTCCGGCCCATAACTCTGACATCTATGGTCAGAATGACTTGAAACTTGGTATGCTTACTTACCACGATGATGCGAAGTGCAGTGCTCAGGAACCGTAACTCTAGCTTCCTTAATTTTTGAGTTATTCCCCTTTGAATGCTGTTAGCATGTTTGTCCGGATCATAACTTTGACATCTATGGTCAGAATGAGTTGAAACTCGGTATGCTTACTTACCACGATGATGCCAGTGCAGTGCACAGGAACCGTAACTCTAGCTTCCTTAATTTTTGAGTTATTCCCCTTTGTGTGCTGCCAGAGTACGCGGCGGGTTTGTCTGGCCCATAACTCTGACCTCTATGGTCAGAATGACTTGAAACTTGGTATGCTTACATACCACGATGATGCGAAGTGCAGTGCACAGGAACCGTAACTCTAGCTTCCTTAATTTTTGAGTTATTCCCCTTTGTGTGCTGCCAGAGTGTTTGTCTGCATTATAACTTTGACACCCATGATTGGAATGTTTTGAAACTTGGTATGTTTACTTATCACAATGATGAGAAGTGCAGTGCACAAGAACAGTAACTCAAGCTTCCTTTACTTTTGAGTTATCTCCCTTTGAATACTACCCGCATGTTTGTCACCAGCAATTACCAGTTTCTCCGCTTGTGATTGACTAATAATCTGGAATGATTTCTCTAATCAGGGGTGAGAGACAAATGACCATTTGGCTCAATATCCAAGATCATTTATCACAGAGAAGTTCACCCCACCCAAGGATTGAACCTGTGACCTCTGGACTACTTATCCAAAGCTTTCCTTATTCTGGTGGATACTTCTACTTATTCTACCAGGGAGCAGATACACATAGAGTTGTAGGCTGAAGAACTTGCTGTCTTTGAAACAACCCAGTATACTAGAGATTACCTCAATTTTGTGATGAAGGTTACAAGAACATGATGGTAAAATTATATAAATGGTGTGGCTGGTCGTAAGTCTATTTTGTTACTGAAAATAATACCAAAATCTCAATAATTACTATTGTTTTTTATTGTACTTGTTGAATTGTGCACTGCATTTTGTATCATTGTGATGAATAATTTAATTGACTTATTGATTATGAACAGCTCATATGAACTGTATAAGTCCCTTTACAGTTCATAATAAACAAAATATCCACATAAATGACTTGCAGATTTGACGGGCGTATCATGCTCTGCCATGCGAAGCTCTTGTAGTGATGTATTTTCAGATGATGGAAAGACGTCTGAACCCAAAGTGTGATGAATCTGCTTAGGGAGGATGAATAACTGCAAAGGGAAGAATCAATTGTAATTGAGATTTTTTTTCAGTGCTTTCAATAATGTTTTTAACACTTATATTATTTGAACTTTTTAGAAGAAATTCTATGACATCTATTTCTAGAAGATTAGGCAATATTAATGGTAACATTTTAATAGAGAGGTTTCGAATTGCAGACCTCTTTCCACCAACTTACGAAGCATCTGTAAGAAGAACAAATAATTCAATTTCTAGTACAGAAGCAAATGTTTAATACAAATGCAATATTTTACAATTTACAATTACGACGGCCCCTAATCACCGACTAGGATTTTAAACGGACCAATCAGAGAAGGGCAAGTGTCTGCCAGACCACAATCTTTTGAAAATAATCGAGGAGATCACACAATTTAAAAACAACCAATCAGCATATGATGTATCACGGTAAACATCATGTAGTTGGGACGCTGATTCTTTGTAACCAGAGAAAATAACAAATTCGTTTAAACGAACCAATCATTGAAAAATTACAAAAATTGTTCGATGATTTTTTTAGCTCAACTGGCTAAAGCCAGCTGAGCTTATGGCATGGTTTTGCGTGCGTCCGTGCGTGCGTGCGTAAACTTTAATCTTCTCCTCTGAAACCACTGGGCCAATTGGAACCGAATTTGGTGTGGAAGGTCCCTAGGTGGGGTAGACCAAAGTTTGTACCAGGCGACCCCGCCCGACATCCAAGATGGCCGCTGTTACTATAAATAGCAAAAACACATAAATAGCCATTGCTGAGTCATTTTTTAACCGATTTTGTTCAAATTTGAAATGTAGAGAGTAGATAGCGGGGCATTCAACATATGTAACGGGTTTTTTTGAGAAATTTTTCGTTGACCCGATTTTTACGAATTATGCAAATGAGGTGTAATATTTAATCAATTCTTTGAAAATCTTCTCCTCTGAAACCACTGGGCCAATTGGAACCAAATTTGGTGTGGAAGGTCCCTAGGTGGGGTAGACCAAAGTTTGTACCAGGCGACCCCGCCCGACATCCAAGATGGCCGCTGTTACTATAAATAGCAAAAACACATAAATAGCCATTGCTGAGTCATTTTTTAACCGATTTTGTTCAAATTTGAAATGTAGAGAGTAGATAGCGGGGCATTCAACATATGTAACGGGTTTTTATGAGAAATTTTTCGTTGACCCGATTTTTACGAATTATGCAAATGAGGTGTAATATTTAATCAATTCTTTGAAAATCTTCTCCTCTGAAACCACTGGGCCAATTGGAACCAAATTTGGTGTGGAAGGTCCCTAGGTGGGGTAGAACGAAGTTTGTACCAGGCGACCCCGCCCGACATCCAAGATGGCCGCTGTTACTATAAATAGCAAAAACACATAAATAGCCATTGCTGAGTCATTTTTTAACCGATTTTGTTCAAATTTGAAATGTAGAGAGTAGATACGGGGCATTCAACATATTTAACGGGTTTTTATGAGAAATTTTTCGTTGACCCGATTTTTACGAATTATGCAAATGAGGTGTAATATTTAATCAATTCTTTGAAAATCTTCTCCTCTGAAACCACTGGGCCAATTGGAACCAAATTTGGTGTGGAAGGTCCCTAGGTGGGGTAGAACGAAGTTTGTACCAGGCGACCCCGCCCGACATCCAAGATGGCCGCTGTTATTATAAATAGCAAAAACACATAAATAGCCATTGCTGAGTCATTTTTTAACCGTTTTTGTTCAAATTTGAAATGTAGAGAGTAGATAGCGGGGCATTCAACATATGTAACGGGTTTTTATGAGAAATTTTTCGTTGACCCGATTTTTACGAATTATGCAAATGAGGTGTAATATTTAATCAATTCTTTGAAAATCTTCTCCTCTGAAACCACTGGGCCAATTGGAACCAAATTTAATGTGGAAGGTCCCTTGGTGGGGTAGACCAAAGTTTGTACCAGGCGACCCCGCCAGACATCCAAGATGGCCGCTGTTATTATAAATAGCAAAAACCCATAAACAGCCATTGCTGAGTCATTTATTAACCGTTTTTGTTCAAATTTGAAATGTAGAGAGTAGATAGCAGGGCATTCAACATATTTAAAGGGTTTTTATGAGAACTTTTTCGTTGACCCAATTTTCAAGAATTATGCTTAAGGTGTAATATTTAGTGAAATCTTTGAAAATCTTCTCCTCTGAAACAACTGGGCCAAGTGGAATGAAATTTTGTGTGGAAGGTCCAAATGTCAGCCTGACTAAAGGTGGTACCAGGCAACCCGTCCTGACATCCAAGATGGCCGTCATAACTAAAAATAGAAAAAAAAAGACCATTGTTGATCTTTTTTTCCACCAATTGAGCTCAAATTTTAAATATAGAAAGTATACTGTATCGGATTCAAAATATATGATATTCTTTTCTGAAAAAATTTTTATTGACCCAATTTTCAAGAATTGATGGAAGGTTCCTACATCGGCCTAAAAAAAGTTTGAACCAGTCTAAGATGCCTGTTGTTACTAGATATATATATATATATATATATATATATAAAAGCCATTGTGGATCTATTCTAAGCTCAACTGGCTAAACCAAGCTGAGTTTATGGCATAGTGAAGCATGCCTGCATGTGTGTGTTGCAAAGTAGGCTTTATTGAAGCAAAAATGGTCATAAGCTCAATTTATTTCCCATCTTAAGCTGATGAACCAATTATGGTAACCACATCACATTGTCTTAAAGGCACCACAGTGGCTGTGTGGTCTTAAACATTCGATGTTACGAATCACAGCACCTTTCACCCCTGACATTGTGCATTAATGCCAAGTGGGCTAGCACTTCATCTTTGAAAGTTTGTCAGTAAACTTGCTGCTTGGTTGTGGTTTTCTCCTATAATCCAGTGTCCTCCACCATTTCCAAAATTGACAGTCTCCATATAAGTGAAATATTCTTGAGTTGAACGTTAAACAGCATTTCAATCAAAAACAAACATTGTCTTACATATGCAGCCAGTTGAGCATCACAGGCCCTATTGGGCCTCTTGTTTCATAATCAATTTTTGAAATTATAAAACGAATATCGATTAAAAAGTCATGGGTTTGACCACAAAACAAAGAAGCTCAAAGCAATAACATCTGCGTATTTTATTTGAAAAAAATAACAGTTAGTTGCATTTTAATTAACAATTGAAACGATTAGACATCGCAAAATACACACAAAAGGTAATCGTTTTAGTTTTAAATTTGTTAATCATGGATATATGTAAGAATTTATGAATGGAAGAGTCACCGAAGTATAAATATACATTTATATAGAAATAAGTTTATTTGACAAAAGGCTGATTTCGTATAAAATGTCAATAAATTACTTGCGGTCAATAACAAGTATGTATCCTGAACGTCATATTTCAGTATATCTTTGAGGAAACATATCATGATATTAATTTATTTGCTTTTATGATCGAATCGTTTAAACGAATTTCTCAGTTCTCTATCCAGTAGCAAGCATGGAAACATATACTTCAATTATTTCACTTTTTTGTTAATTTTTTTTTGTTATTTAACAACAATCATACCACTTATTTCGATGTGTGCGGTTAAAACAAATAAAAAGTATCAAATGTTAGTGAAATACGGGTGAAGAAAACGAGTGGTACGAGAACACCGTTTTTTAACACATTTTCATGATACTGAACTACTAGTGTAGAAAATAGGAGTGGTACGAGAAAACCACATTTTAACTAATATATCGAACTGATGGTATTTAAACTTGAAAACAACCACTAGAGTTTAGCACACTAGAAACTGCGATAGTCTGCTTTACAAGCCACTGAACATTTTCATTATTCCATTATTCTAATGAAATGGTCTTAACTGGGTTACGTTAAATCCATAATGATCCAATAAAACAAACTGTTTGAAAATTAATTACGATTTTATTAATTCAACTTGCTTTGTTTTAATTTTATTGACCTGCTTGTTCAAGCAGGTCAGAAATGTCTTCAATCCTATTTAGGATTATTTGAAGTTGATTCTGCAATTCCTTTAACTCCTTTTTTAGTTTGTCTCTGAAAATATAAATATAAGAAACCATAAACACGTGTTAACATTTTAATAAACAAATAACGTCTAAGGTGTATTTTCGTAGTAGGTGACTGCGTAGATTTGACACAAATCTACCCAATTTGTGAACTTTATAAAGTTTGGTTGACACCACTGTCAAAATAAGTTAAAGATTGAAATAAGCACGAGTACCTCCCAGAGAATATCCAAAAGTCAATCGACACATCTGGAATACTTATTACAACAAAAATTGAAGACTAGTAGAATACTCTCATTTTCTCATCTTCTTCGTCAGAAGATATATATAAAGTGGAGTCATCACTACAAGAAAAATTAAAATAAATTGCGTGCTATTGGCCAATATACTTATGTGTGTATTTGCTAAAAGGGAGGTAACTCGAAAATATAACTGAATAAGCCAAGTGTACCGGTACTTAATGATACAATCAAGTACTTACTGTGGCCGGCGATTTACCTGCAGGACTGTTCTCCTCTGTTCAGGAGATAGATATAATGGAAATATCACTACAAAAAATAAGATAAATAAATCAATGTCAGTTCAGGTTGCCACATCATTTTTATACAATATGTCAAAAATAAATCATCGGCTGCCGTCGTAAACGTTTTATCTTCAAAATTAAATAAGTCAAAGCGAGTTCATTTTTTTCACAGGAAAACAAGTTTTGTAGTTAATTGTGATAATGTGGAAAAAAATTGATTTAATTAATACTGTAATTATAGTTACTGTTCCGATTGCCACCGTACACTGCAGGGAGTGGCGGGCGTTGTAGGTAAAATTGGTGATACGGACGGTGGTGTAAACAGTCGCTTTCTTTATTGTCCTATATCTGGAGTCCCCGCAATGTGCGGGGACTCTTCAAACGTGAAATCAAAAACTCCAGATCTGAAAAAAAAAGAAAAGTGAATCGTGAAATAAAATGTCTCTCAAAATTATTAAACTTTCGAATTTTTTTAAATTTTTGTTTTTTACTTTTTTAATGAAATTCGTTTAAAAAAATTAGATGTCTTAAAACATTTTTGAATTTTGATGAAAAAAATCGAATATGTCTTTGAAGAAAAATAAAGTTGTTTTATGGACAAAAAATTAATAAAATTAAACTTTCAAGGTATGAAAAGCAAACGTATTTAAACAATTTTGTAATTAACTTTTGAGTTTATAATTTAAAAAAAAACTACTTACATATTATGTTCCATGACGAAAATAGGTTGTTACCACGTGCGATAAACGATGGAATGACAAACGGAACTTATCAAAGTATTAGAAGTAAAAAAATGACCAAAAAAGTCATATCATGTGATGGTCGTTAACCAATCGGGCCAGCTATAACATTAAAGATTCTAAAATAATTAGGATAAGCGTGATTAATACATAGTATTGTATGATTTACTCTAAACGTATGTCAACTGGAATTAAATACGCACAAATATTTTGAGCAGTATCATTTTCTGAATAGAAAATATATTGACATATCTTATTAGCTCCTTAATCAACTAGGTCTATTTTTCTAAACAAAAGGGGATAACAATAGGTTTTACAAATAGATTGCCATGAGAAGACGGTTACATAATCAGCGTCCACAAATTGGGCAGTTTTGTATTATAATCTCCCGTTTTTAGCAGATAAGAGAATAAAGGTTTCTAAACTATCTAAAATAAATAAAATCGACTTCAGCGATTTTAAGTGTCAAAGTTATTATATAATAAGTGTTACTTGCGTAGCCCATAGAATGGATGGGGGCCTTGTGGGTGTTGCCTGGCGGGTTGCAGTCCTATTCGAAATGGGGCTGAATCCTGGACTTGTAAACAACCTTCTCCGAAGGTTCTCGGGTGTTCCCTCACTGGCAGAGGCCGTAGAGGGCCCAGCACTTGGGATGCCAAAAGGCGAGCTAAAAACACCGTCCCTATAAAAATAAATAAATAAATATTTTTTAATAAAATAAATAGATTTTATAAATAATTTTTTTTTTAAATCTTTGCGACGAAATAATGTTCTTAGATCAGCTAGTGATCTTTTAAAGGCTTAATCAAAATACTTCAAATGTAAGTTAGATTAGAAAATGCACGGGTTATTTTATACTTACAAATTATGCTCCAACCTTCTCTGTTGCAGTTCAAGAAGAGAATGACCATGTAATGTAAAAATTAAAGATTTTGCTCCCTCCAAAACACAGATTTTATGATAACAATAATCTGAGAGAATGTCCAACTGTTAAAATGCTTTTCCTTTCAAAAATTTTGAAAATTGTTAAGTTTAACAACACGAATTTAACTCAAAGAAAGAACCGCTTCTAGTTATATTCTTAAGTAAATTGACAGAAATAAAGATGTTTACCTATCTAAATTTGTTGAGTATTATTTACATCATAAATTCAGTGAACAACTGTTCCTTAAATACAAGAAGGAAAAAATAGAAATGTGTCTTGCTAAACGAAATAAAATCATGTAATGAAAATTATAAATTAATGAAGTCTGTCTGTTTAAAAAAACTAAAGGGATAAACATCATTTTAACTGACAGTAGAAAGTGCATTTGAAAAAAAAATAGAGATGTGTCTTGCTAAACGAAATAAAATCATGTAATAAAAATTATAAATTAATGAAGTCTGTCTATAAAGGTTTCTACCTGGAACAATTATGTGAGAGAAGTGCAAGAGGATGGTTTAGATTATGTTCACACAAATATCGTAGTACATCACATATAGGGGAGATAAGCGCAACATGCTTACTATCGATTGCGACGTTAATTTGACTGTGTAAAGCAAAATAAATCTTATAGACATACAAGGACACATAGTCCACTACATGTATGATTGCTTACTATCGATTGAAATGGGTCTGAGAGGCCATACTCCTACTTTTATTAAAAATTTTCTCGAAAATCGAGAATTCCAAGTTCGTTTAGGGTCCACCTTCTCTGATGTTTTCGAACAACAGATGGGGGTCCCTCAGGGTAGTATTTTATCTGTTACTCTTTTTAGTATAAAAATCAACAGCTTAGCAAAAGTTTTAAATAATAATATAGATGGGTCTCTCTTCGTTGATGACTTTGGCATCTCCTGTAGAGGGACGCATATGCATGCTATTGAAAGGCAGCTACAACTTTGCCTCAACAAAATTCAAAAATGGTCATCGGAAAACGGTTTTAAGTTTTCTAAAACTAAAACATGTTGCATGCATTTTTGCAACAAACACAAATTACATAATGACCCGGAGCTGTACATCAATGACAGCCTGATCAAAGTTGTAAAAGAAGCTAAGTTTTTAGGAATCCTTTTTGATTCAAAATTAAGTTTTATCCCTCATATAAAAAGCCTTAAGGCTAAATGTATTAAGGCATTAGATATTTTAAAAGTTTTATCCAATACAAATTGGGGTGGTGATCAGCCTACATTACTTCATTTGTACAGATCGCTTATTAGATCGAAACTTGATTATGGATCCATTATATATGGATCTGCTCGCAAATCATATTTAAAAGACCTTGATGCCATTCATCACCAAGGTCTGCGTATTTGTTTGGGAGCTTTTAGAACGTCTCCAATCGATAGTTTATATGTTGAGGCCAATGAGCCTCCATTACATTTAAGGCGCATTAAACTATCTCTGCAGTATGCTACAAAATTATATTCAAATCCAACTAATCCGGCATTTGATTGTGTTTATCATCCTCCTTTTCAAGACCTCTATAATAAAAAGGTCAAGGCTATTGCACCTTTAGGTATTCGTTTAAAACCCAAGTTGGAGGAATGTGGTTTACACCTCAATCTTATTCAAATGCACAAATTACCAGATGAGCCTCCTTGGCTTCTGGATAAACCGGAAGTCAATCTGGATCTCACAAAGTTTAAAAAGTCGGAAACAAGTGAAGAAGTTTATCAGCAGGAATTCGCTCTCATTAAAGATAGATATACACAACTGATTCCTGCTGTAATTAGACAGGAACTTCGAGAATGGTTTTTAATTTATACTGATGGATCAAAAGATAGTGGTCGAGTAGCTGCTGCTGCCATTCTTGGAGACGAAACAATAAATATTCATCTTCCAAATGAAAGCTCTATATTTACAGCTGAGGCAAGAGCAATTTTACTTGCTTTACAATATATTTCAAAATCGCCTCATACCAATTTTTTAATATGTTCTGACTCTTTATCAGTCCTTCGGGCAATAAAGAGCAGAAAATTAGATCATCCCCTAATTCGTGAAATTCTGGAACTACATACATCTATTACATATTCTGTTTCAGATTTTAACAAAATTATTAATTATTGTTGGTTGCCTAGCCATGTTGGAATAAAAGGCAACAGTAAAGCCGATTCAGCTGCTAAAGCAGCATTATCCAAAGAAATAACTACTTCATTTGTTCCTTATACTGATTTAAAGCCATTGATTTTTGAATATATCAATGATCAATGGTCAAGTCATTGGAGTAGCCAAGAACATAATAAGCTTCATTCAGTTCAGCCCTGTCTGGGATTCATACCTTTATCCCAGTACAGTAGGCGTGATAGTATTGTTCTTCGGCGGTGTAGAATCGGCCATGGTTATTAAACACACTCATTTATTTTAAAGGGTGAACAACCTCCACAATGTGTCCCTTGTCAAAGTCAACTATCTATTCAGCACATATTGCTGGATTGTGTTGACTTTGCAGATACAAGGGAAACTTTTTATTCAGCATCATCGATGCAAGATCTTTTTAGTAATGTCCATGGACATAACATTTTAAACTTCCTCCGGGAAATTAACTTATTTGATAAAATTTAATTGTTTTACTATTTATTTTCCAGTGTTTTATATATAAGTTGTCTGTGATATTACTGGTCTTTGTTTACTTTTAGCTTATTTTTATTAGATTATACAAATAGATTTACATTTATTTAGATTTTTATTGATACTATTGTATCTTTTACATTTTTCTAGCCGCGAATAGCTGCAAAATTGCTGATGCGGCTCAAAACAATATTTCACTCACTTACTATCGATTGTTTAAAACAACTATAAAACTAACTACAGAAAGAGTAAGTAAATCAACAAGTGCGTGATAATCTCACTAAACGTAAGTCAACTGTTTATATTTAGATTGATCATCGTTTGACGATATGTTAAGTAGTTAATCATTTTGACACTCCTTTTGTTTGGGTTCCAAGTCTCTTTTGTTTCAAAAAAAGTATTAGACGAGTATTCCAGAAATGGGGGCAAGTATGAGTAAAGCAAGGAAGGAAAGCTTCGTGCAGGTATCGGTGGATGAAAACAGAACACTGGTCACATTAACAGTGGTATTAGGGTACCTACATATAGTGATGGTCAGATGTGTATCACTGGCTGATACACTAGGTACACTGTCAGGTGCCGTATGGACTGTTGCTTCAGTGCTGGGACCAAATATACTAAACAATGTGCTAAGTATGCGATCACTCGTGGAACTAGTAGCTGCTGAAAAATTAGATAAATTAGTTGCTGATGATATAAGCTTAGCAGCCATGTTACTAGAAGCAACTGATGAAAACTTTAATAGATAAGTTGGAGTGATAAGCTTAGAAGACATGATAGTAGAAACAAATGTTGAAAAATGAACTGAATCGGTCACTGTATCACAAGAACTTGACAAAGCTTTCAAATGAAAACTCGGTTGAATGAAGGTTACATCGACAGGCCGCGAACTTGAAGATTGTACATCATTCATAATTGTTGGAATTGCGCTATAGTATGTTGTTCTAGTAGACTGCATTAAACTTGATTGTATTTCGGTATTCACATCAGAGATACTAGTAGACTGCATTAAACTTGATTGTATTTCGGTATTCACATCAGAGATACTTGTTGGAGAGCGCATTGTAGAAGCAGTCATATAAGATTAAACGCTGATTAAACGACCAACAGTTGCAGTAGGTGTAATGTATGTTTTGGACTTAAAATTGGACTGATCACCAGAGGAGAGATAAAAAGCGGTCGGTGGTGATACGTCAACCACATCACTTGTCCCTGATTCACCAATATTTGTGATAATCTGATCTGAAAAATAAACCGACAAAGTGTTACTAATATTTACATTATAGGAAACAGTAAAAGCTATACTGTAAAAATAAAAATGAAATCATGATACTGTCAGCACGGAAAAAAATATTTTATAAGTTTTCTCTTATATGCCCGAGTAGCTCAGTTGGTAGAGCGTTAGACTGAAGATCTAAAGGTCGTTGGATCGAAACCAAATATGGGCATGATTTAATTTAAAAAAAAAACGACATTACACCCGATAAGATCTAATTATATAAATTCATACTCTATTGATTAAATACATGACTGTCCGTTTTAAAAACTTGTCACCGCGAATCTTTCTGTTTATATCGTAATGCATTCAGTTTTATTTGACATCCCTGAACGCATGATCTAATTTCATTATATATGACACTGTTCACATAATCTCTCATCGGGAATCTTTTTATTTATATAGTAAATTTGACATCCTTGAACATATGATCTAAGTTTCAAGTATTTTTGTGTTATTAACATTTAAATATGTAGTTGATTTTACGGTTGGTTAATGGGATTTCATTTAACCCCCCCCCCCCCCCCCCCGACTATATAGTTAAACTTATTATAAAAGGACAAAAACACAAAATATACAAGTCTTGACCGATTTTTAAAACACAAACATATCTGTTGACAAGATAGATGTACAATTCACAGATTGTAAAAACATCGGCCTGTAAAATAACCGTCAGATGACTACGTATATAAGATATTTTATTCATTAACACATTATTTACTTTGAAAAATGTTCACCTGATCTCCCATCGGAATCACACTATTTATAATTATTAAATTTAATTTTGACAGACCACCTCTCGTGTGTATGATCTAATTTCAAAAACTAACTATCACGTTCAGTCATTTTTTTTTTTTTTGTGTTTTTTACAATGGTGAGTTGCTGTTAGTAAAAAATCGTGAGGGTCATCATGGAAACATTTAGATAATACATACATGTAGTTCACAGGTCTCTACATCTAGCTCAGTTGCAACAGCGTTAGATCTAAAGGTCTTTGGTTCGATCCCAGATCGATGCGTTACTTTTTTTCACACATGCATATATCTCCCCATCACCTCACCCCAATCACACACCCCCAAAATAAAATTAATATAAGATAATGTAACACTTAAAACATCTATGAATGTTATTGAAATGTTTGGCGTGAATGAAACTCTGACACATGGACGTCTGTGCCAGAGTTTCAACCTGTAACACATCTATGGATGTCCCATGCCTCGGTAGGAGTTTACTGGTTGTGGGGGCAATCATAACCACATGATAGGCAGTACCCTCGAGCATAATAGTACTGCAGTCTGTCTCTCGTTCTGACCCCCGGCAGTCTAAACGGACGGTGGTCCTTTGACAACATTGAGACCACGGCACAGCAATTGTTGGTGTAAAAAACAACAGCACGACCATCAACATCATCGTCGTCTCTAAAATCTCGGCTGTTATGTATAACTTTTTAAATAAGTTGGTCTTATTGTATGTATCTGATTAGATGACGAACATTAAATCTTGATTTGACCATATTATCAATTAACCCCCAAGTTCATAATGTTACAATCTTACGACCTTCTGTTTTATCAACTGTTGTATATTTAACACCTTTAATTCGCAAACTTCAGTGTCATACCCTATTTTATTTACAATTGAATTCGTTACCCTCACTGTCGTGTCGTATTTTCTTCACACCTTATTATTCTTAATGTATCGGATATCGTGTTATCATTTATTTTTATAAATTTATATCACTTGCTTATAAATCGCACTATTGTTTCCGAATAACATGTTTATGTCACGTGATCTAGAAAAATTCCATTCATAAAAATCACGTGGTTTTTTAAGCTTCCGAGTATGAATGAAATCACCGAAATGCATAAGCAGCATATGAGTGCGTCTACAGTAAGAACAAAGGGATCTTTTGTTGGGGACAAAGGGTCTATTGTGTGGAGACAAAGGGTCATGGGGGACAAAGGGTCGATTTCAAATTTGAATGAACCAATCAGAGGTCGAGAGACGCGTGTCTAGCAGAATGCCCTAAGCAAATTAAGGTCAACAATCATGGGAGACGGATAGACAGACCAATCAGAGAAGGATAAGTGTCGACCAGGATTTTAAACGGACCAATCGGAAAAGGGCAGTCTGCCAACCCATAAGGTGATCACAATTTAAATGAGCCACTCAGCATTTGCTACATCACGGTAAACATCATGTAGATGGGACGCTGATTCTTTATAACCAGAGAAAATAACAAATTCGTTTAAACGAACCAATCATTGAAAAAATAACAAAAAGGTTTGATGATTTCATAGGTAAATCGTAATCAATTTTTGAAATAATAAAACGAATATACATTAAATCGTCATGAGAATGATCACATAACAGAGAAGCTCAGGAAAGCAATGACATCTATGTAAAGAAATTTTTTGAGAAAAAAAAATAACGGTAAGTTACATTTTTAATTATCCATATTTTAAATTAACTACTGAAACGATTAGACATTGCAAAACACACACACACACACACATGGTGGTAGTTTTAGTTTAACATTTGTTTTCATTTTAACAATTTATCAATGGAAGAGTCACCGAAGTCATTTAAATATACATTTATACAGAATAAGTTTATTTGCTAAAAGGCTGAATTTGTATAAAATGTCAATAAATTACTTGCGGTTAATAAGCAAGTCTGTATCTTGAACGTCTTATTTCAGGTATATTTTAAGTAAACATATCATGATATTAATTTATTTGTATTTATGATCAAATCGTTTAAACGAATTTGTTATCTTCTGTGGGTAGTCGTCTACGAATTTTAAGGTGTTTATGTTTAAGACATTATGAATACAGCAATGAAAATCGACCGAAATGATTTATTTGCATTTATGATAAATCGTTCAATTTTCTATCCAGTAGCAAGCATGGAAACATATACTTTAAAATTATTTCACTTTTTGTTAACTTTGGTATCTCAGTTGGGAGAGCGTTAAAATGAAAACCTACAGGTCTCTGGTTCGATCCCAGATCGGGCAATTTTTTCATTAATCATTGCTGTGTTTATGCATTTCCATGGTTACTATGAGAAATGTGTTAACAATTGAATTTCCGTCGAAAAAATGCGTGTCGCATGATTTGTAATTTAACAACAATCATATCACTCAGTATATAGACGTGTGCATGTCAAGCAAGTAACAAAAGTGTCGAATGTTAGGTACTGATAGTGGAGAAAACCATATTTTAATTTAACCGAACCGATGGTGTGTTAATCCTAGAAAGAAAACCACCACACAACAACTGAGATATTCTGATTTACAAGCCAGTGAAATCTCCCAGTCATGAAATGAATTGTCTTACCTGGGTTACGTTAAATCCATAATAATCCAATAAAACAAACTATTTTTTTTTTTTGAAAATAATATTTAATTATTATTAATTTAAGTTCTGCGAATACAGCAGATTTACTTGAGTTGGATGATGAAACAGTTAATGTTTCAATTTTTACTGACCTGCTTGTTCAAGCAGGTCAGAAATGTCCTGTATTCTGTTTTTATTATCTGTAGCTGGGTTTGCAAATCCCTCAACTCCTTTTTCAGCTTTTCTCTGAAAATATAAAGATAGAAACTATAAACACATGTAAATATTTTCATATTAAAATAACTTCTAAGGAGTACTTTCGTAGGAGGTGACTGCGTAGATTTACACCAACCTGCATTACTAAATAAATAAGTAAACCCGAGTAACTCCAAGAAAATAGCGAATATTTACACTCTAGATTACTGATTACAACAAAAGTTGAAGACTAGTAAAATACTTACATTTGGTCATCTTCTTCGTCAGAAGATATATATATAGTGAAGACTAGTAAAATACTTACATTTGGTCATCTTCTTCGTCAGAAGATATATATATAGTGGAGTCATCACTACAAGATAAAATAAATTTAGTATTAACGCGAGTTCGTGCCATTGACCAATACACTTATGTATGTACTTGCTAAAAGAGGGGTAACTCAAAAATATAACTGGATAAGCCTAGTGTGCAAGTACTTAATGATACAATCGCTGATATCACGATAATGCCATTCATAATTTAATCTAAAAATTATTTCAAGAAGTTTGGCAGATAAGAGAATAAAGGTTTCTTAGACATAATTCTGAACTACCTAAAATAAATAAATAAAATCGACTTCATTGAACTTTTAAGTTGTTATATAATAAGTGATACTTACGATTCCCACAGAATGGATGGGGATCTAGGGGGTGTAGCCTCTGGGGTTGCAGTCCCATTTGAAATGGGACTGTAACCAGGGCTAGAAAATAGTCTTCGCCGAAGGTTCTCGGGTGTACATTCACTGTTAGAGGCCGTAGAGGGCCCATCACTGGGAGTGCCAAAAGGCGAGCTAAAAACACCGTCCCTACAACAAATAATATTATAAATAATTTTTTATAAATAAATAAATTTTATAAATAAATATTTTTTTTTAAATCTTTGCGACAAAATAATGTTCTTATCAGCTAGTGATCTTTTAAAGGCTTAATCAAAATACTTCAAATGTAAGTTAGATTAGAAAAATGCGCGGGTTATTTTATACTTACAAATTATGTTCCATGTTTTACACAACTGTCTTTGTTGCCGTTCAAGAAGAGAATGACCAATGTAATGTAAAAATTAAAAATTTTGCCTCTCTCCAAAACACAGATTTTATGATAACAATAATCTGAGAAAATGTCCAACTGTTAAAATGTAAACAGATTGCTTTTCATTTCAAAAATTTTGAAAATTTGTTTAGTTTAACGACATGAATTTAACTCAAAGAAAGAACCGCTTCTAGTTATATTCTTAAGTAAATTGACAGAAATAAACTGAGATGTTTACCTATCTGTTTCTAAATTTGTAGAGTATTATTTACATCATAAATTCAGTGAACAACTGTTCCTTAAACACAAAAAAGGAAGAAATTTTATTCATTTACGCTACAAAATAATTGTCATTTTCAAGTATTGCAAATAATCATTAAAATGCAACAAAAAGGAATTCTGTTTTCAAAACCGTGAGAAGAAACTACACACCATTCATAACCGCCGTCCTTTTATACCCCGTCTGGTCAATTTTATATTATTAATCTACGTTAAATGAATAGCAAAAAATAAAGTATTCGTCAAAATCAACCACTTTTAATTTTCACAAATAAATACATTTTTTTTTTTTTTTTTTTTTTTTTTTAGTTTTCATAAAAGAGAAAATAATTTTTAAACTTTTATTAATTTTTTTTTAAAGTTTTCATAAAGAGAAAATAATTTTTAAAGTTTTATTTTAAAAAATTAAGTTTTATAAAAGACAAAAATAATTTTTAAAGTTTTAGTCAAAATAATTTAAAAGTTTTATTAATTTTTGTTTTAACTTTTCAGAAAAGAGATAAATAATTTTCAAAGTTTTAGTGAAGACAATTTTTTTAGTTTTAGTCAAAAATAATTTTTAAAGTTTTAGTAATTTTTGTTTAAACTTTTCAGAAAAGAGATAAATAATTTTCAAAGTTTTAGTGAAGACAATTTTTTTAGTTTAGTCAAAAAAATAATTTGTAAAATTTGACTATATGAATAGATATTGACATGGGGTTTTCAGTTTTGACTTTTTCTTGAAATAACCTTCAAAATGTGGTCAAGGTCAAAGTTCAAAGTCATGACCTAGTTTGTAATTTGTGCAGATTTGGGCTATTTTCTTCCAAATTATAAGAGATATATAATATTAAAACATTGTTATGATCATCAATTGCCATACCTTTTTATTTGACTGTGTGACTGCTTTCTTCACCTTTTGGCCTGATTTTTGAGCTTGTTCAATCTGTGATACAAAATTGTATAATATTATATAGATGTTTTTATTAATTTAACATTTATCTTATCAGTTCACACAAAAATCTGCTGTCCTTTGGCAAAAACTGTTTCAGAGTTTGAAAACAGAGTAAATTTTCAATGGATCTACATAATTATTTTTTCTACGTCAAGTAACACCGAAACCTTTTTGGCATATTCATTAGTCCATACTTCAAGAAATTGCCTTTGTTCTTAATCTTTGCATTTGGTTTACAAATCTCAGTTCACTTAAACTTAAATTTTACCATGTTACAAATATGTAATATCTTAATAGTAGCTAAAGATATCAGACAAAACAAAAGTCCTATGACTGAAAAAATTACTATTCATAATATAAGGGGCCTTTAAACTTTGGCCTGGACATGTCTAAGTCATTATTGTATTATTTTATAAATTTATATTATGAATGACAGTTTACCTTAACTTTGTTTTGTGTCTCTTTGCCTTTGTTCTGTTTATCAATACAATCTACCGACATTCTGTGTCTCTATAGAAACATTACTTTCTGGAACTCCAACATCTGTAGCATATTGAAACTGTTCTACTTCTTCAGAATCATTATCACATTTGCAATATATTGACATTCACATTCCCTGCTGCAATCCATGACATTAAGCAAAACCTTAGGTACTTTGC
>JARBDR010000427.1:0-70887 GCA_029721355.1 Tegillarca granosa | reverse complement strand
CATTTTCAAAAACTATGCCTTTCGAAATCACGACTGGGTATTTCGTTATTACGACAAAGGAAAAAGAAAAAGAAACTAAAAATCATTTGAAAGTCGCATAAGGAGTGAAATGAGTGACGTAAGAACTCTTAAGGCAGAAACTCTCCCGATCTTGATTTTAAAAATTAGAGATATATAATTGATGTTTTGTACAGGTTGTTAGAAAGTTTTACTGTCTGAAACTTCCTTGGCTCAACAAAACAGCCACGACATTATATACATTTTGTGATCCGTCATTGACATGTTATCTTCCGATAAAATATATAAAAAAAGAAAAACTATCCTAAAATGCAACATTAAACAATAAAATCATAGAGCTTTTTTTTCAAGAGTAAGAACAGAAAAAGACACCTTTTAATGAAAAAAAAACAGGTTTGTTGGTAGAAAAATTGGATCAGCATTGTCGATTACAAGTAAATGTTTTTAAAGTATCGTTATAAGAACACTTTACTTAATGCTTGTAGATTTGTGGAAATTATTGATGGTTCCCCTGCCATTAGCGCATACAGGACAAATTGTAAATGCCAGCTTGCAGATAACAAGTATAGTACTACCCTGTCAATGATTCCGTCGCACCTGTAGATGTTCAACCCCCCCTTAAAGCTGAAAAAAGGCGTATATATTTATTCGAGCCAATTACCTCCCGCTCTAACATTCAGCCAGACAGACGTCGGATACATGTATTATGTAAAAAAGTATCATATATCATTGTATTTAGCATTGCCATCACTTGTCTAACAGAAGACATCTCAGGTAAAATCGCCCTGGAAACACAAAACAACAACTGCTTTGTGTGTTGTATCCTAAGTATTAAATTTGCAATTTATACCAAACAGGAATGGGTGAAATAGATAAAATAAGGAATATTGTACTATTTATCAAGTGTTCATCAAAATCTAAAAAAGTAAATGCTTAAGGATAAGAAATTATGTTTTTTTTTAAAGTCATCGGAAAATAACATACAAGTAATAAGTATAAATAATAACTAGTAACTATTTTGAACTCTTTACACTGAATAACTTAAAATACGACATATAACCTTTTTTATTGTTTTATTTTACAAAATAACTAAATTCTTATTTAAACATTAGTAATTAAATAAACAAGTTACAACGATTTTAAATAAATATCACAGAATTGTATTTGATGGTTCGAACCCATAAAGTCTGACCAAGACTTGAAAAATGAGTGATTGTTCTTTCGTCAAACACTCGGCATAAAGTAAAAAGTCACGAGGTCCTTCCTTAAAAACCGATGTCAAGTTTCACGACAGAGTCGCACGTTAAAAAACACTTCCTTCCCATTGCTCTGAGTTCACTGCAAAGGTAAAAATCTTTGCCCTTACACCTACTGTTGGTTACGTCTCGTTATAAGTGGTATACTCATTATATCAATCTTGACATTATTTAAAGAAACGTTAATTTAAAGAAAACCGACGGATGCTGAAATACTCCATGTGTTTTTGTTGCAGCTGATTTTGTAATCGGAGTCCGTGGAACTGGGTTAGAAATGTTATTAGATTGTTATTCTGTCATTTGTAAAAAGCGTCATTTTTGTTTGTCAACACGATTACAACGAAAAAACCTCCAACATCTTTTTTTCAACTTCAGTAGACGAGCAGCAACCCAAAAATGTTAAAAAAAGTTAAGAAAAATATGTGTTAAGAAAAGGCTTTGAGCCCTAAACTATCTATGTGTTCCCAAAAGGCTTTAAGTCCTCGAACTCCCTATGTGTTCAGAAAAGGCTTTAAGCCCTCGAACTACCTACGCTGGAGTCGAGAAGAGAAACAATAAGGAATATATGTATCATACACAAAAAGTCCATAAATAAATGAAATAAGATCAAAATCGACCAATTAATGAGTAAGTAATAACAAGAATTCTTAATTGGAGTCGATCTGATGAATATGTATTGCATTTAAAAGCAATAGAATGGTCAAGTGATGCTCCTTTTAAAACAAAAAGCAGAAATAACGTCATATTAAAGGGTTTTTGCTTTTATTCCATATACACATATTAACTTAAATGAAGTGAATATTGTTTTTATTATTGATATGAGATAAAACATGTAACTGTAAATTGTATTTGTAAACACGCAGAAAGTACTTAGCAGTAAAAAATTGCAACATTTTTGTGTATATAAACTTAAAACCTTTTGTGTACACGTAGTGTGTTTGTCAATGGTTATTGTACTCAGCTGATAACTATACTGCTATATCTCACACCAGTTAATTTTGTATCAGCATAAATTAAATGTTTAATTTAATTCTTGTATTTTTCAATGTTATTGTACAACATGTACAATACGAGTTTTATCACTGAAAACCATGTATTAAAAGTAACTTTACTTACCAGCCACTTGCAGCAAAAATAAACACAGGTGAACAACGAACTCCATGTCATGGTCTATATAACGCTTTTACATATTACATAGGGTATATTTAGATTCATATTTACATAAACGACCTTACATACAACTGTCTTACATTAAATTATTTTACTTTCCGGTTTTGGCTATGATCGCTATTTTTAAATACATATACTTTTTAAAGCACTACCTTATACGGTTTCAAAAATAAACTATTTAAAAAGTGACATAGCAAAATTACTTAAGTATGCTTTTTAAATGTCAGGGTTGTAAACATACGAGTGAAAACAGCATCAGTGCTTTATCCAAAAGTAAGGTTTACCTAAAATTCAATCGTAATCACAGATTGTTTTTGTTATATTTTTAACGTAAATTTATATACTGTAGTATACCGGTATATCATTATAAATAAGATGGTTATTCAGTTAGGGTTTTTTTTATTTTTTATTAAACAGATCATTTTGAAGTGGTTTTAGGTGGGAAATTTGACATGGACTGGTATGAAATTGTATTTGTAGTTAATTTTGTTATAATATTTTGCTATGCTTGGACAACATTTTCTGTTTTTATTGCAACCTATAGAATATCCTATTAAAGAGATACCTTGTAGGTTTTAATAAAATAAATTAGTGTTTTATCGCTCCATTCTTTCATTTTAATTCAAATTATTGTTTAAACACTTAAAAGTCTGTATTGTAAACATAAACACAATCAACACACAAAATCCAACATCCTAACTAAGACCAAGTGTTTGCGTGTAAGTGGCATGATCCTACGACACAAGTTAATAAAATGTTAAATTAGTATATCTTATGATAAGACTGTAAAATTGGTAAATTTCATCACTTATATAAAATTACCCAGATCGGAAAAGAAACTACTTAATCAATTGTCAGTCTGTTTACATCGTATCTGTATTGTGTGTTATCACGGATTGTATTCATTATATAAATACTTTAACGAAATGAAAATTACGGAAGGAAACATTTTGAGTGCATTAACTAAATACAATGTTATATCTACGTTAGACGTTTTTTATCTTTAATTTTAAACCTTATATATTGATATTGTGTCAAACTAGATCAGCTACATGGTGTATAACTTACGAGAAACATGCCGTACATGATTAATGGAAAAGCGGCCGCCTCGAAAGCATGAAATCGTCAATTCGTACCTTTCGGAATGGGATATTATTAAGACTAAAAATCGGAAAAACTCCTGCGCCGTGAGATTAGCATTTAGAGGACATAGAGTCTGCTATTTCACTTAGTTAGGTTATTGAGAAGTTCACTAAGCTAGCACCTTATCAAAAATTTCTGCGATATAACAAGGCAGAACTTATTTCGAGAATACCAACGTGTTCAACGTGAAAAGACAAAAACTCCTGACGACAGTTAAGCAACATTGCACAACCCGACAACAGTATCGTATGATGCATTCGAAGCGGATAAACTTGAAAGACTTCTGTAATTTGCATGTCACTGGAGAATGTAGAGTAATGTGCATTTTTTTTGTTTTTTCCAGGATTCAAAAAAGACAAGTAATATCTGCGCTTTGCATCGTTTTTCTCTATACTTGACCTTGTTTACATATTAATCAAAAAGCTTTAAAATGCAGATTATAGTAATTATGATAATAATTAAATCAATGAATCAATAAATCAATACATAAATGATTAGTCGACTAATGGAATATCTTATACATTTAATGCACTTAAAGGTTATATTATATGTGTTTACCAAAATAACTTCTATATAACATCCTTATATTTGTATATCCTGACAAAAGGCATTGATGTTATGTTTTATTGTATTACAAAAATATAAACTACAAAATTTGTAATTAAATTATAGTCCTATTTGTTTTGGTATACAATTTAACAATAAGGTTCTTAAAAAGAAATTTTATTAATACACTTTATATACATCACTTATAAAAACGATTATCCCATTATGGATCATACCATCTATATACAATTATGGGGCAACGTCACCAGTATGTAATTGTATATAATGTTATTGTGGACCCTGTAACCGTTTATATAATTATAAACTATATCATCTATGTGTTACATGGACCAATATCTTTTTCTTATCGAGATTTCTTCTTCACATATCAACTGCGTGTAAAATTCAATAAATGAACATTTTTGTAATGAGAAGAGCGAAAATAGTTAGCTTAAATCACTTAAACAGGTCAGGTTTGTATAAAGTTCAAAATGTGCAAAATAAATTGCATAAACTGAACACTATTAATGTATTCTTTTGCCTCCTAATTACCGTATGTACAACCCTTCCCCTCTATTATACTTAACCTTTGTATCTGATTTATTCAGTAATTATGAAAAAATGCGTAAACAAGAAAGAATTATATTTTTTTAATTAAAAAAAGAGTTAAATCGAAGTACGGCTAGAAAATCAAAATTTTATGAAAAAAACTAGAAAAAAAGCTTTCTTACGGCATATATTTGTAAATAAAAACTAATTATTTATAAAGTGTAAATAAGAATATAACATGCAACTGGCCGTTTTCCATATTTGAGTATTTACCAATTAAATCGTTAAAAACCCTTCAATAACTTTATAGTCGTCATGAGTCACCAGTATTTTACTGATTCTCTGTTATTGTTTTCTGTATATTATCTGTATATTATGAATCATGTCTTGTTTTTACATACACATCCATTGGAATATCATCATTGCCAGTTTCTGTAAAATCAACCAATTACCATATCAAAATATTGTAGATACTAAAACCCAAAATATACAAATCCATGTAAGAGTGAAAAAAATGCACAGTTTTAATAACTAGCACTGGAAATAATGTTAGTTAATTTTTTTTGAATTAGTCAATTTTTTCCCCATCATGAGGCTGAAAAAATAAACTAATTTCACGTGTATTGTTTCAAACAGATTAAAAAAATACAAGGCATTGAAATGCAACATATCTGAGAATATTTTAATTTTATGCCTTTAAATAAAAATAACTAAAGGATCAGGATAATGTAATTATATCATCATTATGTCGTCTTTTCGTTTTAACTCATAACGGATTTTAAAGTCTAAAACAAAAGATTAGGTAATTAGGTAATTTGTATTAAACAAAGTATTGAAAAAATAAAACTTGGAAAAATTAAAGGTATTGGAAAAACAACAATTTGTTTTTAGGTTCATTTTTCTAAACAGGGTTTACGCACAATTAATAATGGAATCAAAAGAAACCTTATAAATGGTTGTACTTACTTTTTTTCTTTAATTTTTGATAAGTATTTTGATTATCACTAACCGCCCCAGGCTGAAGACTTTCATATGTGTCAATATCTCTGTTAAAAATAATTTACCTAAATTTAACTAAGCTGAAAATCACAATAACATGAGAGACCTTCAAAAATGACAAACATGTAGACTTATACAAAATCTTTTCGGATCCTAAAAATATTAAATTTGAAAATAAGTTTTTTACATGGAACATTTTGAAAATTTCAATTGCATTATGAGCACCCGGCCTCACTTCCTTTATTAAGTTCACTTGTATAACATATTTGGCCAGTTTGCAAAGTTTTATTTTGTTTTTTGGATTGTGATATGGACAAGAACTGGTATGTTTGTTTTATTTTTATATGATAAAAATTCTCAACAAGCCTATTCAATTTGAATAAAATGGTTTTAAAATCAGTAAATAATATTAAAAACTTAAATATTTTATATTTTTAAAACATATTCGTTTATCTATGAGCTGTTTTTTTTTATTCAAATTACATTTACCTTATCCTCTTATTTTCACATCCATGATCTGAAACTAAATAATGATATGAACATTAATAGAAGTGATCTCCTTGCAAATAAATCGTTGTGGATTTGATTAAATTGGACATTTGTTATAATCAAAATGATAATCTTAAGTAACAATAGACATACTTTGAGATGTTCTTGAAAGACAAGAACAGTAGCTAGAAATGTTTAGAGATTGTTACTTATTCCTGTTTTTGATTTGAGATGTTTATTTAGTCACTTAATTTTTAATCTTGAATAGAGTGAGGAGCATTCTTAAACAATACGTTAAAACTGTGTTTTAGAAAAAAAAAAGGAGACCTTTTCTTGTAAGTTCAGCAACTTTCTTTTGTAACTTAATGAGAAACCTATAAACTATAAATACAACTAATGACATACAGAACTACCCGGCCTCACCTCCTTGATGGGAACTTTAAAAGTTTTTATATTGTTGGAATGGATTGAATTATGGTTTTAGCATTGGTGTGATTGTGTTTTATAAATCATTAACTGTCTCTTGAAACTTGGTTTCAAAAAAATTAAAAGATACATGAATACAATGGAAATATTTTAGGAGCCATATCCTTTAGATCTCAAATTATCATGAACAGATCTTCCATAGATTTCCTATTATTTTGTTCAAATTTTAGAAGAAAAAATGTTTCTGTAAAAATAAATAAACATTTTACTTACTTGTTGTATGTTCTATTATCTGATAGGTATGCTGTTTTTCAGCAGTTGTTTCTGACTGTAGGCCCCCATGCCTGTAAAATAGGATAAAACAACCTAGTGATTTCTAACATAGTTTTTATGTGAAACTCATTCTATTTGCAACAAAAGGTTTTGAATTAAAAGAGCGAAAAACGATATCATTTAAATATTTTGATGACTTCTCGGCATATTCAAAGTTTTCTGAATAATTAAATAGGGTTGAAAATATTATTTCTTATATTTAAAAAAAATAATATGAATCAACAATTTGTTATCACTCACCTTTTACTTTGATTTTTATGACCTGAAAAGAAAAAAAAATGTTTTACATTAATCTACATTCAGTCATAATAGAGAAAAGTTGTACCTCAATATATTTAACAAATATAAAACTAAAGCAAAGAATAATCATTAATATGTAATTTATTTAACAAATAATCACCCCTCTGCTCAGAATACGAAATAAAATTACTTAAATGAAGGCCAAAAAAATATATTCATATATTCATATATTTGTTAGTGAAGTATGTTAAAAGTAAGAATAAGAAAGAAGATTGATAAAAATAACATACTTATATGTTTATGTTTACATTTAATCAATGTATAATAATAATAATAATTATAATTATAATAATAATAATAATAATAATAATTATTATTATTATTATGATCGTAATAAATTTGAATAAATGCTTTACCTGTGTGCATGTTCTCATAATCTCTTGTTTCTGTGTCAATTTTTGAAATATCTTTAAATTTTGTTCTGAAGACAGAAAGAAACGTATATGTGTAGTTAATGGTTATTCAGACTTAATTAGGTCAGTATCGTAGTAAAATATTTGAAAAGGTACATATGTTAAGTTCTTGTTTCATTTGCTAAACGTTCCGAATACAAGGAATTCTGTGACTACATAATTTATTCCAACATATAACAAACATACCTGTTTAATTTTAATGTGTTATATGTATACAATTTTAAAATAGATTTTCATCAGTGACCCTGAGGGCGAAAACAAATAAATAGCTAAAAGATAAACTAAAAATAAGAAATCAATGAATCAAAAATTCCAAATTCATGTTGAGAACGTTGAAAATATTTTAAAGTTAAGTTTTAATAGAAAATTTAAAATCTAAAATTTTTGTAAATTAAAAAATTACTTACGTTCCTTTGGGTTTTGCATCACTGTTTTGATTATTACCTTAAAAAGTAATTAATTTAAAAATCGATCATTAAAATGCAAAGATACAAAACGATTTATTTTCCTGCAGTAAAAAAGTGTGTTTGTTCTTTTATGCAGTGGTTACAATGTGACTTTCAGTGCACACGTAGTAATCGTTTTGTATATTTCGTATTACGCTTTATCCAAATTGTTAACCAAACTTTAAATCAAGAATGGAACCGTTAACCAAATTAAAGGGTAAATATTTGAGAATATTTTAATTGTGTCTATCTGTGGCAACTTGAAGGTTAGTGACCGTACTACTATTGCTTATCCTCCTTAATAAAATTAGAAGTATTTTTTAACCATATATCTGAGACATATAATTTTGTTGTGCGTATTATCATAATGTTTGACTAAAATGTTTCCCTTTATTTTGGTATTTGATACTTACCTCCATTTTTACTACATAAGCCTCTTCTCCAAATTACAATAATAAGAATAACGATTATACCAACAAGCATTACCATTATTACTGACATGATTATGACCTCTACTCTGTTGTTTGATTCACAAAGACAGTCTGAAATTTTAATTAATAAAATATAAAAAAATGAATGAAGTGATGGTTTTTTTTTCTTTTTTTTTTTTTTTTTTTTTTTTTTTTTTTTTTTTTTTTTTTTTTTTGAGGTAGAATTTTTTTCTTATATCAAGACAATTTTTTTAGATAGTTGATAAACTGCAATCCATCAACCCCCCCCCAAAAAAAAAAAAAAAAAAAAAAAAAAAAAAAAAAAAAAAAAACTTTTAAATTATTAAGACGATAAATATATCACATACCTTTCGATTCAGATGTAACAGAAGCCAAAACAGAAAGAAAACTGCTGTTTCCATTTTCATTCATTGAGTAAAGTTGAAATTTGTATGATGTTGAAGGCAGCAAATCCTCAATTTCAAAAGAGTAGTTAGTCTTTTTCAAATCATCATTTATCAAATATTTTCTCAATTCACGGGACACCATGTTATGCACCAAAATCACATATTGATGTTGAAAGTTGCTTTTAGAACCTCGTTCCCATTTCATAACAATCGAGTTGTGTTTAGTGTCGAAAATCTCTAAATATCTTGGTGGCTGTGGCTTTGCTGGAATTACAATACAGCATAAAAAAGGTCTAATATTCAACATTAATTAATTTAGTGACAATGATTTGTCGTTATTTATGCGTATACCTAGTATAAAAGAACTTGTAAACCAATATTTAGAACAATAGAATGATCGTTAACATATGCACTAGTTATGTTTGTTTATACATGAATGTTTTATTTAAGAGCATTTCAGTAAAATGTGGGCTAAAAGATCCATTAGTCACCTACCTCAGTAATACATTAATGGGTGACTTTTTCTTGTATTCGTTGGACCTAATATGCAATTATTACGCAGAAAATACATTAACTCTCAATAAATGAATAAATAAATCAATGAATGAATAATGAATAAATAAATAAATAAATAAATGGATACAATTATAACCGAATTCCCAATCATTTACTTGCAATAAAGAAATGACAACCCAAAATTCCGAAAAAGCAAAATAATTGGAAATTTTTCCATTTTGTTTCCCATAACATGAATATTTTATTATGTATCTAAATAAACAAAATTTTCTTAATTGTCATTAGTAAACAGATGATTTTGTTTTAGTGATTGCAAATTCACATCAAATAAACTACTACTGATGTCCAAAACACAACAATACATTTGAATCAGTTGATAAATAAAGCGTGCATATCACTGGTAGAATTCTACTTACGAAAACGGGTAGCCCGTATGTGCATGGTTTACTTTTATAACATAGCAGAACTGACATTAATTTTTCAAACAATACTTTAACGGTCAGGTCATTTTAAATAGTCATTAACGTGATTAAGAGTGTAATATGGTCTAATGTTGTTTGAATGTTTCCTAAAGATACGTTTGAAAAAAGCTGCCTGGTGCAAGGAACCATTTTTAATAATTTTTTTATTTAGTTTTTACTTACATGTTACCATTATTTGCACCGAGTCATTTTGAATTACACTTGCCGGATGTGTTGCACTACACGTACAAATTTTTCTATTTAATGAACTTGACGCTGTAAAAGTTATGATAGACCTTGCAATTCCATATTCTGAGGCGTTCGTGACTTTTCCACAAAAGCAGCTCCAGTTTATTACAGCTAGAGGACTCCCTCCCTTTACTTCACAATGTAGAGTTACAAAGGAGCTATCAGTTACTGACAACGAATCGCCGACATCCTTTATTTCAGCCTTGGGTTGTAAACGATCTGAAACAAATTCATCATGATTGCTTAAACTAATGTCATTCTAAATATTGGTTATCATAGAAAAATGACTAATAAACAAATGAAACATAATTTGGAGCTCATGGAATTAAGGGACATATAAAAAATTCGGTGTTGTTTGGTCTTGCGTTTCGAAAGAAAAGATTTCATTTGACGAGTGGTAATTTTATTTACTGTACAAAAAATAATGCAATCTCAATTTGAACTCAAAAACTATAAAAGAAAACTAGAAACTGTTCATTACTTTTGACTTACGTATTTACATCGCAGAAACAATAGATAATACGAATTTAATTCTTTAGGAAATTGAAATATAACATATAAAATTATATATATATATATATATATATATATATATATATATATATATATATATATATATATATATATATATATATATATAGTAAAGGTAAGTTATGATACATGTAAATACAGGATAAATATTTAAAACGTAAATAGCTAGATTTGGGAATATTTACAACCCAAATTGTATACCACTTGTTGCGGCTAAAATAGATTTTAGTACTACTTACACTGTACATTCAGTTTTGGTTTGTTTACAAGTTCGACTGTCGTGTTCGGATCAATGTTATAAGTTTTACAGTTTATAGCTAGATCAGCCTGATTCCTTGTTACAGTAAATGTCAGTATACCTGTAACTGATGTCAATTCATCTTGCCCATTAGTAACTGTAGATGAACTATTTATAGTATAGTTGTCAGTACCAATATACCACTGTATATATGATCGAGGACGAGACTGTCCTGTTACACAAGTCAATGATATGTTCTGTCCAGCAAAGACATCTATCTGTGCACCAGTTACATGATAGAGTGTTACAGAGGAAACCGGAACTGTAAACATATAAGGAACATATAAGGAATAAAAAATGTATTTTATCAGATAATTAATTTAATGGCTATTCGAAAAAAAATAATTTTTTTTTTTTTTTTTTTTTTTTTTTTTTCTTTTTTTTTTTTTTATGAAAAAGATTTTTTTCAGTAAAACCACAATTGTAACACTCTCTAATGAGAATTGCAAGTTAAAATCTACATCAACTCGTAATGAAGTAGAATATTAACTTTCTGCCAGAAAATACATATTTAATTACTGTAACAAAATATCAGTCGTCAATTAATCAACCAATAACTCCAAAGTTTTGACAATTCAATAATAATTTTAAAAGCCGATGTATCTGTTTTAAAATAAAAATGAAAATAGTTCTCGTGTAAAATCGAAAAGCAAACAAAAATAGTGATGTTTTGTAATTTTCTTTTAGTTCTGAGAAAAGGACAGAAAAAAACATGTTTAAGGAACACCTCATGAAGATATGTTCTAAAGATTTACTTTTTTATCATAATGCTCCAATTTATACAATATAATTCGGAGTAATGAAGGTCATAACCTTGCCAAGGTTGTTACAACGTTTCATATAATTAGAAAATAATTGGGAATTTACTCATCAGTTAATATGCATTCAATAATAATCAAAAATATGGATGCATTCAGGCCTGAAATGGTACGAATAATGAATAATTTTTAAAATGCGCACAAAAACTAAATTTAAGACGTACCAAAGTTAGAATTTAAAGAAAAAAGGAGTATGTTTTCGACCCAGCTTTACCTACCTTTATACCCAATACATATTATTGTTTTATATATTTTACAAATCTACAATAATTAAAATCTACCTAAAATAATACTTTGATAGTATTTGGCAGTTATTTTTAATGCAAAATCTGATTTTATCACCTCTTTTTGGCAAATGATGTTTTATATTTATCATGTATCATCAAGAACAGTCACTTTTTGGAGTCCTACATCAAAATATATTGGTAACTAAACTTATATTAGTATATATTATAGTTTAATTTAATCATATCTGTTAAAAATGAAATAATACTAAATGTGAGTGTGGTTGTGTTTTTTTTTTCTTTTGCGTGTGTGTGTGTGTATATGTGTGTGTGTGTTCATGTGTTTATGTTTCTGTATTAAAAAAACTAAAGTATAAAATTCTTATAAATCAAACTTTGTTATTGTTAGAGTTCTAATGCACAAAACGCGGTACTGTTTACATACAGGCATGTGCCAATATGCTCAATTTCTATATTGTTCATCAAAACCGTTTTACACAATTACAATTAAACAACTAATTTGCATTCAATGTTTGCTTTCTGTCTCATATCGATAGCAAATATATTCTACAATGTAACTGCGAACATTTGTACATGCAGCGTACAAAATTTACCAAACTTGTTCAAATTGAAAACAAAACATCTAGGTAAAAATCTGTAAAGTGATTTCAAGTATTTTACCAATTTTGAACAAAGAATAAAAACACCCTGCCCCCGATGTTTTCTCTACAGATCGACATTACAAAGAGTCGGAAATATGATAAATTTGTAGCTTATTTGAGTGACAAACAATTCTGCTGTCATACGCAGACATGACTAGAATGTGTACGTATGGGGAAATATATGACTGCGTATTATTATGTAGATGTCAATTAATCTTCTTTTACCAGGATAATAATGCAATAAAAAATATTTAAAAGATTAGAATCTCTTCTTAGAAGCGGCTAACATACCATTTACATAGTTGAAAAAAAAGTGAAACAGAATAAGTAAAATAAAAAGTATTAAATTTTATGTGTACAATGTCGAGGAGCACCAAAGCTGTTTGAAATTTGCAGGGTTCGTTCAGACGTTTTTGAGCGGCATTACACAAACTTTTTACTGACACTAGTATTTGAGTTTCCTTAATACTCGTTAACATATGTAATGTCAAGTTAAAGATCGTTATGATCGTTATGGATTTCTATAGAACATAAGAAGTCCTGTAATCCTAAAACGGGTTTGTTTTTTTCCCTTTGCATTTGAATAGTGCAATAGCATCAGAAACTATGAGATAATCAATTGCTTTTTAAGGTTTACATAGATAATAACCTAGAACAAAGTAATCCTATTCTTATCATATTTTAAAAGCTTAAAAAACACACGTCGGTTGTTCTAAAATATGGGTCCTAAATCAATTATAAGTCGATTACTAATACCAAACTACATTTATGATGGCGTCGTTCATAAGTTATTGGTTATATTTGTGTGTTTTTCCCCATATGATACTTTTGGTATTATTTCTAATACCTATATGAATTAATAAAAATATTACCTGCTACTTTAAGATTTAACGCTGGACTCAGATCGTTGAATTCCTTACACTTCCATGAATATTCGGCATCAATAGATAATATAGTCCATTTAGCTGTGGAAATATCTCCTTTTTGTGAACAAGAACAACGTGATGGATCACATATTGTAGCTGCTGAAGTTACATTATAACACACACCTAATCCGTCATTACTTAATTGAACAGCTTCGAATAGTTTACCATTCTGTAAAAGTTGTTTTGACTGAGCGCCACCAGGATTAAATACACAGGTAAATGTAAAAGGTCTTTCTGGAACAACATATTGACTGGATCCACGTATTGTAATAGTTATACCTGAAATAGATATATTTAAATTTTATTATTATTATTATTATTATTATTATTATAATTATTGTTATTATTATTATTATTGAGATTTAAATATCTTAGTTTCTTTTATAAAATATGAACATTTTGTAACTTGCATAATGCATTTTTATATAAATGTTTAGCACGTCAATCCCTGTATTACATCGCCTAGTAGTTAGGCAAATGAATAAATAGGTATTCCGTAAAATTCAGTATTGATTATTTAGATCTCCGTAGATTGATAGGTAAAATTAGGCAACGTCATAAACATATGTATTTATTTTCAAGTAATAAAGTATGTTATTATGCTTATTCTTTAATAGCATGAAAACTCAAATGTTTAAGCAGTTTTTTAACTGTACGTGTATCGATGTGGAATTGACATCAAGACTCTCTCTCTCTCTCTCTCTCTCTCTCTCTCTCTCTCTCTCTCTTTCTCTCCCTGTATGCGCAATGTAAATTTTATTACCATGAGCGAGTTCTTAAAATAAATTTTAAATCCATTCTACTTTTTACTGCACAAATTAGAACTTTAACAATGAAAAATCTATTAGAAATTCCCTAAGCGAAACTTGAATCTAATTGGATTCAAGCTTCTGCGATTGTGTTAAATAGTAAGATAAACATATCTATGTAAAACATTTTTCAAATTAGATTGGAACACAGAATAAAGATTGTGACAGTTAATTTATTGTTTACATAATATTTCAAACTCAAAGCTATTAATTTAAATAAATGTTACATCATTGAAATTCTTAATTTTTTCAGTGTATCAAAATTCCATTTACCTGCTACCATTAAAGTGTATTCTTCTCCGCCACCACCAAATAGACTCTCACATCTCCATACTTTATTGTTGTGACTGCTTGTCATTACATTAGCTGGTATCGTTAGTTTATATACAGGTCCAGGTTCACATGTATACTGGTACTGTGTATCAGATCCTGATCCAATTTTACATCCAGTTGCCTCTATAGTTGCTCTGCTTGTACCTGTATCAGTAGTATCAATATCAAGCCGTTTCCATTTTACAGCTACAGCATTACTATCCTGTGGATTACATGTTAATGTAAATGATTCACCAGCTACAGCAAACTCTGATGATCCTGTGAGTGTCCATGCAGCCTCTGTCAGCATAGAAAAATGACCTAACATCATTGTTTCAAACATTTGTAACAATCTGTATGCGATACCTACCTGCTAAGCAGATAACCTTTGGACAAACATCAGGTGTTTGTGATCTACACTTGATCGCATATGGTATTTATTTTGACAAAATTTTGTTTTATACATAGCTGGAAGACCTCAGTTTGGTTCGACCTTCACCTTGAATAATTATAACCTGTGGTGCAAGCACATGTTGTATGCCATACTTGTCTGTTAGGCGGATAACCAGTGAACTAACACAGGATGTGTGAGATCTACATCTCCTCGCATAAGCCACTAAGTAGCTATCCAAATTTAAATAATTCAGATGAAAATAGTTTTTTCTTAAATATCGTTAAATTTGAAAAGTATGCAAGGTTCTCTTAATTCATTTATTAATATGCACAAAGTCTATAAATGTATTGGAGAAAAATGGTTTTATAATACATCTAATAACATTCAATGATATCCCTGTTTATATTGTTGTGAATGAGTATGCAGTATAAGTAAAATACGCACACACACACACACACCATTTATTACATAGAAACGGGTTAAATTATTTGAAATTTGGAGAAATAAATCTGTACACTGTAACTTTTTTCACCTATCTACAATAAATATTGTTTGTTTAAAAATCATACAGCTTATAAATGAATGAATAAATAAATAAATAAATAAATAAATAAATAAATAAATAAATAAATAAATAAATAAATAAATAAATAAATCATTGCCTAATAAAAAAGAGTGAATAAATAAATAGAAATTTAACAAACCATACTGTCGATGAGGTCTTGTTGAAAATGCAAAACACTTTCTTTTATTTTGTAAGATCTACAGCCTTATACGTTTAAGAACCATTTATTCACTTCCATATGTCTTAAGTATCAACAAATTACTGTATGGGGATGTTATCACCACAGCAAAATAAAGAAATTATTTTATGAGTAAAAGAATTTATCATACAATCTTAACATTACTCTTGTTCAGGAACCAATTATATGTGTAATGTAAATTTGTTTTGTATATTTTCTTAATGAAATAAATACAGTTTCAACTATACTTTAAATACCTCCAATAAATTTTATATTCAATAACAATAACAACTTATACTTTTTAAATTTACGACACATGTCTATTTGACAAGACTTTCCAAACAGTTGTATGCATATTATTTTACAGCACAAACAAATTCAAAAGCAAGTTAATTAGTCTAAAATGTCATTAAGTTAAACATCACATTTTTGTATCAGATTTATAATTTTTTAAGAGAGAGAGAAAGAGAGAGAGAGAGAGAGAGAGAGAGAGAGAGAGAGAGAGAGAGAGAGAGAGAGAGAGAGAGATATGCGTTAAAAGACTTATGTAAGTGTATATAAACCCGCACAATGTTTAGCAGTGGATTGTCCTATATTTGCCGTCTATGGTAGTGACATAAGGCAATTATATATAAATATAAATATATAAGACTACTGTTTAAGTTTTATATATAAATATTGAAATAATCAGTAGCTGTAATATTAAATATAAAAAATTACAAAATAAAATTATATAAATACCTGTGACACTGTCTAAAAATATAATGAAAAAAATACTAAACTGACATAAAGTCCGTGTATCCATATTTATAATTTAAATTCCTTGTTGTGAAGTATATTATGTACATACTTTAAGGGTCATCTAAATATAGCTAAACATTAAAAATAATACATATTTACCCTTTAAAATTTACCTTTCATTTTAAATATAAGGTGATAACGCCCTTATTGAGCCATAAAAATTAATGCAGGTTACCAGATGCTGATCATTTTATAACACTTATTATATATATATATATATATATATATATATATATATATATATATATATATATATATATATATATATATATATATATATATATATATTCATATATACTTGAATGCAATTATAGAACGCTTTATGTTATGTAAAAAAAAACAAGAGTGTTATTTTCATTTAACTTCATTCGCGTCAGAACACCAAATTTTCATAATGACAATACGAATTCAATTTGAACTTGCAAGCCTGGACTTAAAAGACATTTATAGGGTTTTATTTTGTAGATTAACTGAATAGCAAAATGTGTATAAAATCAAAATTAATTAAAAAACATTGCACAAGTGATAATTAACGAGCACCTAAAATGTTACGCCTTAAAACATTAAATCGTTTTAACGAAATCAAAATAGGCTGTGACCCCGCAAACAATTATTTCTATTTTTGTTTTGAAAGTGAAGATTCTGCCAAAGTAAAGCATGACTTGTCTTCTTGTGTCGATATACTTATATATGATTTAGGTTATGTAATTTGAAATCGTTTCTATTAATAAATTTGATTGACTTGCTTGTTTTATATCTTGTTAATTCATTGTTGTTATTCAAGAGCTACATAACAATAAACGTCCAAGAGAGGACAAGTTCTAATAAGTATATTGTTCAATGTGATATATTATTTAAAACGATATGTGCGTTTATTTATCTGGCGACATGTATGTATATTTACCAGACGAACGTGCTGTAATTAATCAGGAGATATGTGCATTGATTTATCCGGCGATAATTTCATCAGGCAATATGTGCGTAATTTCATCGTGCGATATGTGCGTTTATTTATAGGACGAAATGTGCGTATATTTTTCAGGCGATATTTGCGTATATTTATCAGGCAATATGTACGTGTATTTATCAGATAATATATGCATTTATTTATAACGCGACATAAACGTATATTTATCACGCAATATGTACATATATTTATCAGGCGATAATTTTCTCAGGCAATATGTGCGTTTTTTTATCAGACGATATGTGGTATACTTGTAAGGCAATATGTACGTATATTTATCAGGCGATATGTATGTATATTTGTCAAGCGATATGTATGTATATTTATCAAGCGATATACGATTATATTTATCAGTAGATATATACGTATATTTATCAGGCGATATGCACGTATATTTATCAGGCGATATGTACGTATATTTTTCAGGGGATATGTGCGTATATTTATCAGGTGATATGTACCTATATTTATCAGGCCATGTGTGTGTATATTTATCAGGCGATATTTACGTTGATTTATCAGGCGATATGCACGCATATTTCTCATTTGATTTGTACGTATATTTATCAGGCTATATGTACGTATATTTATCAGGTGATAGTTGTGTATATTGTTATATCATGCGATATGTGCGTAGATTTAACAGGCAATATCTGCGTTAATTATTTGCATATTTGCGTATATGTTTTAGGCGATATGTGAGTATATTTATCAGGAGTTATGTACGTATATTTATCACGCTATATGTACGTATATTTATCAGGTGATAGTAGTGTATATTGTTATATCATGCGATATGTGCGTAGATTTAACAGGCAATATCTGCGTTAATTATTTGCATATTTGCGTATATGTTTTAGGCGATATGTGAGTATATTTATCAGGAGTTATGTACGTATATTTATCAGGCGATAAGTGCGTATATTTTTCAGCCGATTTTTGCGCATATTTATCGGTTGATTAGTGCGTACATTTATTAGGCGATATGTGATTTATTTTTCAGGCGATATATGGTTATATTTATGAGGCGATAAATGCTTATTTTCATGAGGCAATACATAGGCTGTTAAATATACATACACGTAGCCTAAAAATAAGTTCATATCTCATTACAAATGTGCGCATATTAATTAATATATACACATTTTAATTTAGACACATATCGTGTAAAATATTATGTACATATCGCCAAAAGCAAAGACATCTGAAATAGATGTTCATACATCCATGGAAAAACAGAAAGGTTCAAAACGCACGAAAAAATATACTCGAAAACCGCCTGAAATTTCACCACTTTTTGCCATAGAAAAAATCACGACATAAACGTATGAGGTTGTTCATGCTCTGATCTTTCAATGAATGCACAGGTGAAATGATGTAATGTGTGTATAGAAATGAGATTAGGTTTAACATTTGACTTTTTCACTGCTGCTTTGCAAAGCTTCAGATTGCTTAAGTAGATTTCTGGAAGGGTATCGGATTCTTCTGCTGTTGGTTTATTATTAGATTTTCCTGTAAAGCATCCTTCTTTCCAGTGTAGGATAAGCATCACCACCAAATATGTAACTTTTAAAAATCCCCCATTTTGAAGTCAGCCGTAACAATTAACAGAATGTCTTTTTAGTTTAAAAACTCGCATTTCAAGATGAAACAAAAGAGACAACTGTAAAATTTAATGTTAGAAAATTAGCGTGAATAATGATAGTTTTAGTCATTCTGAGAATATTCAATTATATCAAGACTCTAGGTTTGTATTGGATTGTTAATTGTTACAACTGAAGCTATATGACAAACGTGATGACTTCAATTTTTCTATAGTCAACTTTCCGTTTCTTTGCAGTAATATCCCTGCTTCGCCTGTGTATGGTGTATATGTTTCACAGTTCATACGGTACAGTAGAGCTTGTTCCAACTATGGGAACTTTCTGCAACGAAGCAAATTACTAAAAATTAAATTGTTGACAAAAGGATATTGCTAGCCTAGGCTAATAAGGGCCTTTAAAAAGTTTTATGGCCGTCATCACAATATTGTGGATAAGTATGTAGTCACTGTATCCCAACTTATACCGGATATATTTGACTTACCATAGTTCTTTGTTCCTTTCATTCTCAAAATTGAATGGCATGTGACGGGTGTATCTAGCTAGACAGGAGTTGCTTACCCTTCCGGAGCACCCGGCCTCACTTTCTTGATGGAATTTCACGCGTATAACATATTTTGCCAGTTTGCAAAGTTTTTACTTTGTTTTTGGGATTGTGATATGGACAAGGATTGGTATGTTTGTTTTATTGTAATTTGGTCACATCAGCAATATTTGAGGTTATTAATCTTTATTTATTTGTGAAAGACAAAAATGCATACCATTTATGTTTATTATAGTGTACCTTGTACTAATCATACCCAAGAAGACTTTTATAAAAGTGTTAGCTCACTGAGGTAGTGTACCACACACCAACATGCCATTTCCCACGTCACATCATCCGTATTAATCCGTTGACAATTCTCCAAAACCGAAGACGAGTCGATAAAGCCATTTCTTAATTTTTATGAATTTGCCGGACCGGGTTCGAACACTCGCCATCCCAGACTCAAGCCGTACGCTCTACAACTGAGTCACCGATACGGATGTCAGTTCTGGGATCAAAATAATAAATAATAAAGAGGAATATTGACCCAACTACGGATGACTGGATCTTTGTGTCAATATTTTTTTCTCATTTAAAACACATTTCATTTAATACTCAATGTATATTAAAATAAAACAAACTCGACTGTTTCATATTTGTTACATAAAACTGTTCAATACAAGAGAAATAACATAAAACCTAAAACAATATCAGTATTTAATTTGCTATTGGCTCATTGTTTTTGCTTAATAGTGTGATAAAATAAAACACAAACATACCAGTCTTTGTCTAAATCACAATCCCCAATAACAAAGTAAAAGCTATGAAAGCTGGCAAATTCAGTAACACACGTGAACTTCCATCAAGGAAATGAGGCCAGGTGCTCCGTAAGGGTAAGCACCTCCTGTCCACCTAGTTACAGTCGCCACGTGCAAGTCAGCAATAAGAATGAAAGGAACAAAGAACTATGGTAAGTCAAATATATCCAGTAGAAGTTTGGATACAGTGACCAAATATTTATCCACAGTATTGTGATGACGGCCACAAAACTTTTAAGGGCCTTGATCAGCCTAGGTTTGCAATATTCTTGCATTGACAATTTAATTGTAAGCAATTTTTCGGCCCCAAGTGTCACTGTTGATTAATGAATTTCCGAAATATGCACATATGGTACTGCAAAATTTAACTGGTATTTAGTTATATATTTACAATTAAAGTAACAAATGTGTTAAAACTGAATAAAAACCAAAATCACAAAAAATAATCAACTTTTTTATTTACGGTAAATATGTCAAAATATAATAATATATTTATTATAATCCGTGAATTTTTTAAAAACTACCGACTTTGCTCGGGAATCACGAGCGTTCATACCCTTATATACGTGACCAAACAGAAGTCAATTCTTATATTTACAATTCATGGCCTATTCTTGTGTAAAATCATTAAATAAATTATGTATAAAAATCACGATGTAACAAATTCTTGAACTTTCATACCATTTTACAGCTTATTTTACAAAGTCAGTGTACATGTGCTAGTTTCGGGCCAAAGTTTTAAAAACAAAAATAGTTACAGTTTTAACACGTATTTAATTGCAATATATGAACGATTAAATGGTGCTTTTTATAAATTATGCAGAAGTACATCGCGTCATCACGATATTTTGAAAAAAGATACGTATAAACATTAATGTGCATTCACTTACGTTTGTTATAAATAGATTAGGAAATCCCCCGACATCTGTTTACAAATTTTTCTGTATTCTAACGCCCTTAGTTGTCATGTCACACAACTGCATGTTCTATACTGAAGTTATGAAGTTATGTACTAGCGAGTCTAACAATGGTTCACATAGTACAAAATATTATCTATTTTAAATATTTGTTTATAAGTTATACATGTATATGGCAAAGAAAAAATTACCCTGTTTATTCAAAAGCTATCTAGGTACTTAACTATCCATTGTTAACTGATTTTTGGAAGATTTTGTAAAATAATATCTAATATTTGGTAAAAATATTTTAATGACGGTGAGACGTTCTACTGTAATAATTGTTTGATATTATGTAGTCGTAAGAATGTAAAATGTGGCTTATAATATCAATCTGGTGGGTCAAACTAAAACATTTTGATAATTTGACATACACAAGTCTCAGTGCATTTTTTTATTAAACGATTGACTGATTTAATTGTTCACAAATAAAGATATTCCTTGCTTTTTTGTTAAAAATCTGATTAAAAATTAAAAGTTAAAAGTTAAAAATTAAAACGGCTGAAAATTTAGCTAAATGGTATATTTTCTGACAGCACAAAGTACTGCCTACTGAGTTATGTGTATCCTCGTGGAGCTCCACTAGCAGTGGTACCTGATATTAGAAAATCAACTCAAACGTATTCGTCTGTGGTTTATAACTTCAAGCAAGAATTGTGTTTAAAGTAACTTTAGACGCATTTTACTGGTTAAATCACAGTATATATAGAAACACCTTGACCAATAAATCTACTTTCATGTTCGGTGTATTCTTGACTGAAAGGGCTATGTATAAAAAGTTAATGATTTACTCTAAAACATTAGCAACTAATCCACACAACGAAGTATATTCCACTCCACCAGTAATGAGGGGGTTTATTGATACCCCTGTCTGTGAGTTTTTGGATGTATCTGTGTGTCCACCTCGATTGACGTCCATCTAGTTTGAAGAAAATTGTAATCAGATTGACCGAGAGCTTGGTCAGTTGATTGGTCATGAGGTATGGGATTGTTAGACATCTTAATCATGCATCCAAGATGACCGCTGTTACTGTAAATATTTTTTCGCCCTATCATAGTTTCCTTGAATTTAATACAGTACATCAGATGGAGCTGAAACTTGTCAGTTGATTTGTTATGATGACAAGATAAAAAAAACACATATAGGGACCACTGATTATAATTGCTAATTTTGACTATATATCGTTAAACAATCCAGAACATCCATCTGACGCCATTTTAAATATGGACGTTTAAAAGTGCAGAAACTGAAGTGAGATTTTGAAAAAAAAGTTTTGATTAAAACTTTTTGCATTGAAAGATGGCTGACTATATGTTGGAAGTGCAATTTGTGTATCTTAGACGGACGAAATCAGCAAGAAAATAATTTTCAATGGTCAAGCATGTAGGTTTCGAATCTTCGCGAGAATGTTTGAGCGTAGATAGGGATTCTGTGAATTATTGTTTCTGGAATGTTGGCATTGTTCGGTTGACGTTCACTCTTGTAATTTATCTTAAACTTTAGTTGCAGAAATTCATACTTCATTGTTCAAATATTAGACAGCAAAGCAGTGAGGAGCATACTTATACTTCCCATAAATCCACGTTCCTTTGAAACGAAATTTCATCAATTTTTTTTTTTCAATTGACATGCTGATAATAGATAAATTAAAACTTTATTTCTGTGGTACATTAAACACTCTTTAACATTTCAAAATTCCAAATATCGTGTTATATATTTACAAATAGAAACTGTATCTTTAGTGTCTAACACGTTTCCGTATTGACATACACATTTCTTTCTGTAACCGTAGTTGTAGTTTTGTCTGAAAAAAGTAAAACAAAAGAACGCCAATAACCTAATTCTCGATAAATTAAAAGAAATCTAATTTCGTTATCATTCGTGTTATGAAAAAGTGCTTATTCAAAATCCAATTTTTCTACCTTTTATATATCTGCTCACGCTAAATTGCTTTTGCGCTTTGTATTTTTGAATGGTCAGGTTGTTATTGAATGATTCTTTCATTTAGTGTTAGTTTTTGCAAATTATGATGACTATTTTCCAATAACAGATATCACACTTAAGTCTACAATTTATTCTTTTTAAATGTCTGTGGTATATTAAGAAAATATAAAAACTGTTTTTCTTTTTTTTTACCTTCCAACTTAATCTATTCATAGGTTTCTTGATCATTTGGCATTTTTAAGGTTTCATATCTCAGTGTGTTCCTAAAAATTACACAAAAATGTAATTATCAATCATACACACAAATTACGTAATCGGGATGTCTTATTAATACAAATGTCTCTTGCTAAAATAACAAATATTGTGAATTGACATTAATTTTTTAATGTAAAATCATAAGCATTTATTGATATCAAATGAAGTACCAAAAAAAAAAAAAAAAAAAAAAAAAAATAAATAAAATAAACTCTTTTTTGTAAGTATTACATTACTATATTCTGAAACGCGATTTTATTTAACGCGATAAAGAGAATAGACATTGTAATTTTACTCTTAATTAAAAATAAAACACTTTTTATAAATAAAACCAAACTTACTTTTCCATAGTGCTGTCAATTTCTTTGGCATCTGCAATATAAAGATTGAAAGAAATAAAGATTTAAATTGAGAAGTGTTGATTTTAGGAAACAAAAATGATAAACAATGTAGTTGAACACTTAGACATGTATGTAACCAGAGTTTATGAAGTTGAATTTAAAATCACACGTATTTCTATCGTAAAAATGTTTAATTTCTGGAATTGTAAACATAATTATTTTTGTTTGTTTTGCAAAGTAAAAGCCTTAGAGGATACATTCTAAATATGATTTTACAATATCACAGGCAACGTGTTTGCATTAAAAATAGTAAAAGCAATTACGTTAAAGACAAATGTTACCTTCCGTTACTATATCATTATAATAGAAAAGACAAATATTACCTTCCGTTACTTTATCATTGTAATAGAAAAGAGAATATTACCTTCCGTTACTTTATCATTGTAATAGAAAAGAGAATATTACCTTCCGTTACTATATCATTGTAATAGAAAAGAGAATATTACCTTCCGTTACTATATCATTGTAATAGAAAAGAGAATATTACCTTCTGTTACTATATCATTGTTATATATAAGAGAATATTACCTTCCGTTATTATATCATTGTAAACGTTTGTTTCTGTGCTTACTCCTTCATTTTCTTCCTGTCTTAGATTGCTGAAATCAAGTAAAAATCAATGCAGTTAGAATAAGACGATTTTTTGTAATTTTGTTAGACATTTCATAAAACAAAACTCATTTATTGATGTATCAAATAGTTTGACTTAAGACTTCTTGTACCATTTTGTAGTATAAATAAAACAAACACATAACAGTCAAAGTCTAAATAAAAAGAAAAAAGTGAAAAAAAAAACTTTAAAAGCTGGCCAGTTTATTTAAGCACTTGAGCCTGAGGCAAGGTAAGTCGGAAGTTTAAAACCTTGGATATTACGTATCGCTGATGTTTTACGATAACTTTGATGGAAAAAAATAAACAATGCATTTATATTAAAACGATAAGCATATCGGTCGGTACGTTTTTGATACAAGGTGTCTTATACTGGAAAGAAGATATTATTATTGACATTGGATATATACTTCATGTAAAAGAATTTTTTTCTATTTTATAAATTGAAGTTGTATGACGGAAACCATTAACAAAACTTTTGCAATAAAAACCCTTTTGACATCGTGGAACTTATTAGATACATTTTAAATTTAATGGCCAGAAATCATCAAAATTGCTTGTCAATAAAATGTTTTACTAATTTCTTAATTTTTGAAATTTATTTACAACCAAGGTTTGTTCTCTTATGCCAAGCAAATCTTTGCTGGATTTGGATCCATATTATATTGGAAATTTAGAAAAGTTTATTTCTAAATGTCAAAAATGTCTGCCTTTTTTATCTATCAAAATTTTCGGCGTCACTGATGAAGAATAATTTTCCGAAATTGCAAGTTGTATCTATATGCACAGGTTACAGATGTTCATATTGAAAAATTAAGGCGAAATAATTACAAAATATTCTTCTGTTATATTGGTCTCGGTAGGAAATAATTTTCTTCCACCGGACAAATAAAAATATTTAACTCACAAATTTGTATATCTGACATCCAACTGGTAATTTTAAGTTTTAATTCAAAAGCACAATGTCAATATAACGAGTAAAAAATAATATGATTTGTGAAAATGATCAATTGTTCTCACTATTCCCTGTCTGAATTTCTGTAATTTCTTTAAAACTGAAGTTTTCCTTAGCTGGATTTACATTAATGAAATTTTGGAATTTGAGTTTATTATTTTTTAAATCTTTTGTTTATCTTTCTATCTATCAACTTTTTGGCCACTAGTGTTACTGATGAGGTATGAATTTCCGAAATTTGCACATATGGCACAGGAAAATAAGGTACGTTTGTGAAATATTATATTAAGCAGAGCAATGCTCAATTTTATTCTAAGTAAATCAATATTTTGTGACCGGGATAAAATTGCAAAACTTAACGAAAAATATGAAATATTTAAAACTTACTTATATGATAAATCTTTCGACGAACAAACTTACCTGTCATCCACTTGCACATCTTTAATATCCTTAACACCTTTTTAACAATAAGTAGAATTTACATTGGTATTTTATTATAAAACATGCATTCCTACATTATGCATGTGCAAAATATGACAATTTACGTACATTAAACAAATATTTTGAGCCTGATATATTAAAAAAACTAAAAAGAACTAACGATTCAAGAAAAGGAAACCATGTATAATGTTACATGAAAAAACTACTATTACTAGACATATATAGATGAGTTTTGTCTTCAATTCAATATACTTTTTATTAATATTTTTGATAGAAATAAATCAATCAGTTAAAATTAATGTAAAGGTAGACATATTTGGTTACATCAAAAGATAGATATTTGAAAATAAACAATCATATAAAATGTCTTAGAGAACACTTTATTATAAGTTATTTTTAAACCCTACATTTTCTTCTGTCAGATTATATTTAACAGATATTCTTTGATAATTGTGGATTGTGTATAATTAAAAATTGTAAACAAATACAAATACATTTCAATAAATTAAAAACCTTTAGAGCTTTGATATTGTCTAAGGAAATATATGACACCAGCAAATACTATTAACACAATAACTACAAATGCTAAGGTAACACCGACTGCTACACCTGCGTTTAATGACGCTTCTTTGATAGGTTTAGCTGAAAAGAGACGAACATCGATTAATTAAAATTACTTGGAGAAAAAATATCAACACAGTTATAATAAAGCATAATCATTTTGTACAACAAAATCTTGAAAACAAAAGATTGAGGAAATTATAAGTTTTTTTTTTCAATGAATATTAAAGGCTTCAGGATAAATTTTGGTCCATAATTCAATTACATTTATAGAAAAAAATTGTACATGATTTCCTGACGACGAAATAATGTCTAATCGCCCCGAAGTATTGCCAAACAATAAGAAAAAATATTTTAAAATATCAAAACCCTTAATCTCAGTGCAAAGCATCACGTGATATATATTTATAACTGTATAGAAGCCATCCCTTCATGTTCAGAGTACCTATAACTTTTTTTATTCACTGTTCCATTATAAGTAACACAAACTTGAATTTTACTAAAAGTCTGCCATCAATAAATTAGTATTTTGTCATCTTTTATTTTTATTTTTGTGGAGTTAATTTCTAAAACCTACTTTTCATTAGTTACCTGTTGTAGAACAATTGACTTTCAATCGAGAACTTTCTCCAAAAGAGTTCTTAGAATATATTTGAAAGAGATATGTTTTTGATTCTTTTAAAGACACAATTGTATGGCTTATTGGTTTATGCACTCCTGGATCTATTATATCACTGACTAAGGTTTGTTCTGTTCCATCTACTTCTTGATAAACAATATTAAATGTTTGTCCATCTCCATTGTTAGATCCCGACGTCCATGTTATAACTGCAGCGTTAGAGCCGATACATGTAGCTAGGAATCCTAAAGGTTCGTCTGGTTTTCGTATTAAAATAAAATGTAAAATTTCATAAAAAATTCATAAATTTAGAAAATTAAAAATTTGAATATTTGATTGTTCTTCTTTATGACATTGTATGGAATGTTTAAGTTTTATTATTAGAAATCTGTTCTTCAGTGCATAATGGCGAATTGGATATATGGTAAAATACTTTGAAAATTAGTGAAATAAACAAAAGAAAATCATAATCAAAACCATGTCTTATTTATTATGCTCATAATTCTTACCCACTTGTCTGACTGTAAAGACGTCTTCATCTGTACCAATGGTGTTACTCGTTTTTAGAATGTAAGTTCCAAAACCATCTACATTAAGGTTTGTTCTTATAAATTCAGTTACGAATGTGTATGCATTAACAACAGCGTTTTTTATCTGAACATGTTTTTGATCATCTGTTATCTGTACTGAGGAACCACCGGAGACGTTCTTAAACCAATGGAAAGTCGGTCTTGGATAGGCAATATATTGAACAGTAATATTAAGACTTTCCCCGGTACTTAAGAGAAAATTGTGTTGTAATGGCTTTTGTACTAATCTAGGTTTGCCTTAAATAAAAAGCGAAAGGAACTAAGAAACAAGTTTAGAAAAAAAAAATACAATACAAACATACCAGTCCTTGTCCATATCACAATCCTAAAAACAAAGTAAAACTTTGCAAACTGGAAAAAATATGTTATACACGTGAAATTCCATCAAGGAAGTAAGGCGGTGCTCCGGAAGGGTAAACATATCCTGTCTAGCTAGCTACACCCGTCACGTGCAAGTCAATTTTGAGAATGAAAGGAACAAAGAGCTATGGTAAGTCAAATATATCCAGTACAAGATGGGATATAGTGACTACATACTTATAACCAATATTGTGATGACGGCCCTAAAACTTTTTAAGGGCCCTGATTAGCCTAGGCTTTCAATATCCTTGTGTCAACAATTTAATTGTAAGTAATTTGCTTCGTTGCAGAAAGTCCCCATAGTGGGAACAAGCTCTACCGTACCGTATTAACTGTGAAACATATACACCATAAGCAGGAGAAGCAGTGATATTACTGCAAAGAAACGGAAAGTTGACAATAGAAAAATTGAAGTCATCACGTTTGTCGTATAGCTTCAGATGTAACCTTTCATGGGTGTCATAATTGAGGGATAAGTCAAAATATGAAGCAGAACATTGAGAATCTGCCGTGTCTTTCTTTTTCAAGCTCACTTAGATAGATGGCATTCACATATTCTCCAAATTTGTGATTATTTAGAGAAAGAACGTCATCTATATATCTGTATGTGTAGTTGAATGATTTAGCGACATTCTATTCTCCAGATTTGACAAGGTTCTGTAAAAATTCTGATTCATATGAATAAAAAAAACAAATCAGCAAGTAAAGGTGCACAGTTTGTGCCCATTGGTATACCGATTGTTTGTTGAAAGATAATATTGCCAAACACAACAAACCTATTGTCTATCAAAAACTCTAACATTTTGTTGATGGTATCTTTAGTATCATTTTGTTTGCAGTCTGTATGGTGTTTTACAAAATAACCAGTATCCCTGTTGAGCACTAGTTATTTATATATTGGTATACCGTTTTTGTAAAAGAATGAAAAGTGAATGATTTGTTTTAGACGTTCTTTCAATTTTGCATGAGGGATAGTGGAGTAAAGGGTAGAAAAATCAATTTTTTTTATACTTTTTACCGACGATAGAGTATTAGAAACAAAATGGTCTAGTAGTTCTTTAGAATTCTTGAGAATCCACATTTGTTTGATGCCAGATGTAGAAAAGACTTTATCTGAATAAGTCTGAAGGTCATCTTTGACGACTGTCAAAATTTGTGTTAGAATTACTGATAATGATTTAGTAGTAAATTTAGAGGAACCTGCTATATATCTTTCTTTGTATGGATTTTTGTGAAATTTTGGGATCCAATACAAGTAAGGCAGGTCAAGTTCTTCCTGTTTTAAACTGTTACCAAAAGACTCAAGGTCTCCCCTATGATAGGAAAGAATTTCATCTTTGGAAAAATTACTTTTGGTATAAGTAGGATTCTCCGATATACTTTCTAAACCAAGCTCCTTAATAAGATATTCAACATAGAATTTCTTACAAACGAAAATAATGTTATTAGAAGCTTTATCAGCCGGGACAACAAAAAAACTGTTATGTATATCAGTAAGGATTGTAGAAACCTCAGGGAACCTGAGCACTAAAGAGGGTTTAGTACCCATAAACCCATTAAGTTTTGCAATCCTTGAATTGACAAAATTTCTAATTTTCCTTATTGGGTCTAAAATACACTTCCATAACTTCTGTAATAATGTGATAGTTTATATAGATAATAATTTTTTTTCGCAAAACAAAACCTAATGCTAATGTATATATGCGTTTTATTAGCTGCAAATAGTTACAGTAATAAAGTAAACATGATTTATCAATTAAATGTAAAAGTTTAAAACTTTAAAAGTTTAGGTCAACTCAACAAATTTTTGGTTTCTTCTGTTTTCTTTGATTATGCGATTATTTATTTATATAAATATAAACCATTCAACGATTTTACAATAATTTAGGAACATCTATACTTACATAACACAAATATATTCCTCTGCAACGGTAGTCGAGAGGTAAATGTGTTAGTTGCCTCACATTTATATATCCCGGTATCTTCACATCTTGCAAAAGGGAAGGTAAAATCCAACCTCAGATCATTTACCGATTTTATAATACTGTTGTTTGATATAAATCTTAAAGTTATTATTGGCTGTGGTAAACCTTCTGCAAGACAGGATATAGTTTTAGTTGAGCGTTCAGGTATTGTGAAGTTGTTTCCGTTGTTTATCTCGATACGTTTGACTGCAGCTGCATCTGTAAAAAATTATTTCATTCATATTTATACCATTATAGAATACATGGCTTAATAATAAAGCACAAAAAAAAAAAAAAACAGTTTTTACTACCCGTGAGCGGGTACCGCTGCTGGTGGAGTAAAACTCCCCGAGGGTATCCATAACTCAGTAGGCAGTACTTTGTGCTGTCAGAAAATGTACAATTTATTAAAATTTTCAGTCGTCTAAAATTTGAAATTGATTTAAAACTAAGGTTTGTTCCCTCATGCAAAGCATTCCTTAGCTGGATTTGGATTTACATAATTTTTGAAACTTTAGAATCATTATTTTCAACTTTTTGGCTCATATTTTTTATCTATCAAACTTTTCGGTCTTAGTGTCACTGATGAGGAATGAATTTCCGAAATGTGCACATCTGGCACATCAAAAGTTAACTGGTATTTGTATTATATATTTATAAATAAAATGTATATCTTTGCTTTTTCCCTCAGCTAAACTATCTTGCATTTAATACATAGACACGGTATACCTAATGATTTGAATTGATTCCAAAAATCCTATTACTTGTAAGTCTGAACAAAATCGCCATCAATTCATGGTGGAATATATTATTATTTTTTTATAGTAATTTTTATAGTGTGCTAGAATACGTTACCCATATAAACAATCCTTTGAATGCGCTAATTTATGTTTAAATTCATTGGTAACTTTAATAAGATGCTTCAAAATTTCAGGTTGCTTATTAAAGTACACTTCTATGAATATGATAACTCTCAGCAATGATTAGCAGCTTTTTCTGTTATGATTAATTGTTACAATTTGTTTTTAACGTATCATGTAATTCTATAGAGAAAACAGACACCGCATGCTAATTTTATCATTACTTACAATGAACAATAACGAAAACGTAACTTGAATTCTGAGTACCGACTGTATTATAAGCCTGACATTTGTACGTTCCTGTCTGTGTTCTCTGTATACAATTGATCATCAGAGTATCACCTTGTATAACAGCCTGGTTAGGTCTGATCCATCTATAATTACAAGGTGGTTCACACGTAGCAGAACACTTCATGGGTCCAAGTTGATACGTCTCATTTACAATATTTTTTAGAAATGGAGGTGTAAGTGTCACGTGACCAGGTCCATCTATGGATAAAAGAATAAAAGGTAATAATGGGTACAAAGTTGTCTTAATACAATCCAGGATCCTAGCTTGTTATTCAGGTTAGGATAGGATATGTATACAATTATTCATATACAGTTGGATTTCCAAATAACTTAAATTTAGATTTCTAAAATATTATGGAATTATAGATACCTTGTTTTGTACAGTGTCCACTTGTTTTTTAATATGATAATATTATATTTTTCACTTTAATAAATAAAAGGAAAACTAGTCTATTTTAATTTTCTTAGAAAATTAACAGATGGAAATCCTGCACTATGTGATACGACATTTGTCGAGATGATATTCTTTTAGTTTTCATCTATTACGATTAGATTTAAAACAAAAAATAAAATAAAATAAAATAAAATAAATAAAATAAAATAAAAACATGATGATTTTGCTTTTCTTTATATTATATTCATTTATAAGTAGGATATGCTATGTGAAAATGTCTAAATAGTTTTTGACAGTTGAACTTTAAATATATAACACAAATACCAGTTAAATTTAGATGTGCCAGTTGTACATTTGTACTGTTTCCTTTTTAGTATACGTCAAGTAGTTTCGTTATACTTATTTTAAACCCTGTTGATGGAAGATGAATTATACTGTCGACCTTTACAGCATTATTCTCGGATGATTTTGCTTTTCTTTATATTATATTCATTTATAAGTAATTGAAGTGAATTTTTACGACAAAATGTCTAAATAGTTTTTGACAGTTGAACTTTAAACTATAAAACACGGTTGTTTGCTATAATATAAATAGAGTTTATGTTATACAATAAGACAATCTATGTTGTAAGATTTACATTTGTCCTTTGACCTATATAAAACAAGTATTGTCCGGTATATATGTGTGTTTGATATACTTACATTGTACAAATAAGTTTCACCATATTGTCCTCTGTGTTGAAAGCTTGATAGTTTACACTTGACCCCTTTCATACATATATACTTACATTGAACATTTAACGTGGGTTTTGTAGAAAGTTCCACGATATTATTATCTGTGTTGTAAGCTTTACAATTGATTTGTAATCCATTTTGTGACTTTATAGGTATAAATGCTAGAGTACTTCTTGTATAAAACAGTTCCTATAACGTTATCTGTGTCTCTGTACTCAGTGAAGTCACATTGGTCAATCCTATATACCATAAAATACGAGATGCTGGTCTACTGGCACCTGTTACACATGTTATAGATTTTGATTGTCCAGATGTAACTGTTATCTCCTGACCAATGATTCATTCTAGAGACACGGATGAAACTGGAACTAGAATTGCAAAAACAATTTTATATCAATTTAAAGAAATACAAATGCCTCTTAAGATTCAATGTATTTACTTAAAGCAATGCAGATTATTTCAAGATAAAAAAATCACATGCCAATCTCTAAGGTCCAAAAAAGATGGGATTTTACATTTTACATGGTAGGCATAACTATTTAATTTGCAATGGTTAATCGTAGGAAGTGACATAGTCGTTTCAAGAGCTAGATATTACGTAGTGCAATCACTTTTTGCTGCCATTAGCCATTAAGCTTGCACTTTTATTAAGACTTGCACTTTGTATTTTTCCACTATATCAGGCCGTTTTAATATTTCAAAATAATAAGGGATCAATCAATATTCCTTTGCCGATTTAAATTAGAAACAAAAACAGATTAAGTTAAAATCTAAAATCTAGGATTCTTTATTGCTTTTCAAATCCTTGTAATCTTATCTTTATTTAAAGGGGTTGAAAGAATTTGGAAAATTTGTGACTAGTATTATGAGGATTTTTTCAAAATTCTTTAAAAAAGTAAACCGTTGAATGACTTTTACCGAACTTAGATTTTGTGTATTCACAAATTTTAAAAAGTGACTTGCCAATTTCGGTTAAAAATACAAATATGTAATGTAAAAAAGAAAAGAAAGTTTCAAGGGAGAAGCCTTGAAATTTGAAACAATAAATAAATCAATAGACAAAATGAAATTAAAATTTAAAACAGAACAATTAAAAAAATGAAATCAATAAATCAATGAAAATAACCTTAGAATGATATTTTCAACATTATTTCGAAATAAAGTGACATCAAAGTAACAGTTTCAAAATTATTGATTCAGTAGATTATATTCAACATAAAAAAATGTATTTTCTATTTTTCTGTAATTCATTTTTTCACTCACCAATGATAGAGATTGTTACTGTATCTGATACATTTTTTTGTGGAGCACAACCTTCACCACTACATCTAATTGTTTGTCCATGCAGATTTGTTGTCCCGTTAAAGTAAAGGGTATATTGATGATTCTGGTCATCACATGTTTGATAGTATCCATTTGTGCTGTTTTGACAAGAATACCCAACAAATGCTGAGGCTACTGGTGCGGTTATACTTGATAAATACCAACCAATACCTAAACAATTACCGTTCAATGTACAAGTTACCTGACCTATTGCATCGTTCTGTATATATGCTGTATCTTCTGTTATAGTTACATTTTGTGGAGTGGCACCTGTGCAACAATATAAAAAAATAATGCTATCACTACAGTTGCCATTTCAAATAATTTACTAATAATCAGAGTAAAACACAGAATAGTTACATTAAAGGTTGTTGTACGGTCGCGGATTGCTAATACATTACGTCACAGGTTGGTTAAACATTACGTAGCGGGTAGGTGAAATTTCACGTTGCGGTCCCTGAAACATTACTTGCATTGTTGCTGAAAAATACGTCGCGGGTGGCTGAAATATTATGTCGCATGTTGGTGAAAAATTATGTCGCGGGTTGCTTAAACATCACGTCGCAGGTAGCCAAACATCACGTCCCAGTTTACTAAAACATTACGTTGCGGGTTTGCTGAAATATTTTTCCGTAGGTTGCCGAAACATTATATCGCGGTTTGCAAAAACATAACCTCCGGGTTTGCAAAAACACTTTGTCGCGGATTGCTGAAATATTACGTCATAAATTCCTTGTGGCTGTTGGTTAAAACGTCAGCTGCGTAGGGCATTGCCGATTTACGTAAAACGGTTCTACAAACAAAAATGGGATTTAAATAAAGCGCTGTTAATTTAAGATCTAATTTTGATGTTTCAACCTCAATATAAAATATTTTTATTTGTTTGTTAAATGCTAGTACTGAACAATTATCGAACAGTAAAATCTAAAATATCAGTTAAGTTTTTGTTATATTCAAATATATTTTTGTTTGTATATGAATATATGTTACAAAAAATCAATATCCATATTTAAATCTACAGGGCTATCTGCTTATTAATGAGCATTAAACAAAAGTTAAATGAGAAACGTTGTATATATAACGTTAAACTACAGTTATTTCTTAGCAGAATAGTCGGTTTTAGTGTGGACATAAAAGACAATTTAGATAAATCTCAGTATATTTATACATAAAACAATAAAATTCTAAACACTACAACTAAAATCATTATAAACCTGGAGATTACTTACCAGACAAGTAAATAATAAACAACCACACATGTACAACAAACTCCATTTCATGCTCTATATAATATAACTATATATTATCGGGTATATAAGGACAGTCATATATCAATTTAATATTGTGAATGGATTTACGTGTAATATATATATATATATATATGATTTACTTCCTGCTTCTAACCTGATATATGATGACTTACTTTAAAATATGTAATTTAAAAAAATAACACTCTATACGCTTTTAAACTAAATAATTTATTTAGTAATCACCATCTAGAATAACGAGGTCAACAGGTCGCCATTGATGTAATTTGAACATTGGTATCTGTATTGTAATATGATGTAGCAAGTGGCGATTTTGATGGTATCCAAAAAGTGAAATAAAAAAAATTACCCTAAAACCGCTGGGACCTTTAGCGACTCCCGGAAGGCACTCGAAATTTTCCATAATAAAATTTTGAAACCGACATTTAAAAAAATATATCAGTAAATATAGTGACTTTTTACTTTCCGCAAATATGTATTTCTTTCACATCATTAATTTTTAACTTCGCTTTAATTCTAACCATGTGTTATCACTTAAATAACAGTTTTAAAGAATATATATTAACATCCACGACCGTCCGTTTGTGTGAAAAGGAACTCTAACTGGCATCATCTATACGATATTACATTGATGTTAATAAATTACCTTCACATACTTTTTCAAACCACCTAGACCATAAGAGTAAGAAAAAGCCAAATGTTTGTTATGAGGTTATAAGTATAATCGGGTAATTACTCTATAACAAATGTAAATGCAGATTTATGTACAGAATTTTGACCCAAAGTAAATTCAAACAATAATTTCTTTCATTTAAAAATTTTAACAAAGAAGGTATTTGTTTACTTGTTTTGTTGTATTACAAAAATATATATAGACACAATAAACAAAGCGCATTCTTTACCTTTTTAAGTTACCTATTTAAGTTATACAATTCAGTATTTTAGTTCACAAAAGTAATGTTTAATACACACGTAGATAATTTAAAAACGATCATACTGCGATTTTTCAAAAAAAATGAAAACTCAAAGTCGCGCTTACATATATTCTTAATTTATGAATTGTTTATATACATAGTCTTGTACTCATAGATTAAATCAAAAGTTAAAAAAAATTATCCTTAATCTAACAATTTGACTAATACAGTTCTCGACTCGATACTTAGTATGCAAATATTTAATAATTCGACGACGCACGTATTGCGTATTACGTTTTCCTCGATAAAATAAGTTATCAATGTCGCGTTGATAATTCTTTAAATACACTAACCTGTGATGATACAAGGGTTAGAATTAATACATGTGCCTTAAAATACATTTAAATCTCCATGATTCAACCGCATACATATACAGTAAACTTTCATAATGGGCATAAATTAATTTACGAGTAAGAGGCGATGAAATATTCATATTGAATCTTTGAACAAATAAACATATTTATTTCAATACCATAATTTGTAAATATTTTGTTAACAAAATGAAAAACCCATTCAAGTATATTTTTTTTTAATTTTTGAATATTAGGTGTACAATGAACGTATATCGAACTTTTTACATAATTCATCACATTTTATTATATTCTTTTAAGACATGTATGTTATATATATATTGTATTATATATATATATATATATATATATATATATATATATATATATATATATATAAACAGAAGGGCCACATTAACTGCATTTAGTACAACAAAGTTTTGCATGCATGATACTGTAATTGTCTGAACAGTAAAACATTGGCAAATGAAACTAAAGTATCATTTATTTAAAAAAAATTTTGGAACTTTAGATTCATTAGTTTTCAACTGTTTGGCTTATGTTTTTCATTATCAAAATATTCGGTCTAATTGTCGCTGATGAGAAATGAATTTCCGAAATGTGCACATTTGGCACATCTAAATTCAACTGGTATTTGTGTTATATTTTTAATATAGCTAAGATTTTTTAATTTTTATCTACAAATAATAAAAACTACATCCCCTTTTAGTCCCATACTTAAACTAATTTATATATTGAATAACATTTTTACAAGAAATAAAACAGTTATTTCGACGAGAACATTTTAATGTTACCAACAAATGGTTACTTTTGCACGAATGTGTTATAACAAATTAAAATTTTCTTTAAATAATATACGCCCGTCACCCTTTATTCTTGATTCGAAGCGGCCACTTTTGAGATGATGGAGAAAATCAGAAATTGGTGACATTTCAACGTCACTTTTTTAGTGCAGTCGAATTTCAAATGAGATCTTTCGTAAGTTATTAGCCTTTAAGTTATAATAAAATCCATAACTCAATAAAATGAGTAGGTTCAAAGTGGTACTTAATGATAGTCAAAAGAAATACTAAGGAGAACACTTCCTACTATAAACTTTATTTCATTAAGTAGATAATGACATAACAAATCCATAACACTGACAAACTATATACAGATACTAGATAATTCCATGTATATTAGTCGTTCGACAAATAATATAACACTAAATTTTGGGTATATATTACAAGTACCCTCTCGACGGTTTTCTAACAGTTTATTTCACATTAAAAGTTAAAAGTATAGATGTAATATCAAGTCTTATATAACACACATATAGTTTCAAAATACAAATTTTCATTGCCCTTAAAAAGTCAAAATATACTCACATTTTATAGTAGCAGCCATTAAGTCCATCAATGCAATTAATATAAACATAAAAAGCAGCCTTTCATACTAGTTCTTGTTTAACTGGCTATGATTCAAATTTGTAATAATAATTTAACTCATTTTATAAAGCAACTATAACCTAGAAATTGATAAGAATTGTATCAAATTTGAAATGATATCAGTTCACGGAATTGTTGCAAATGATATATCAAGATACCAAAAAATGTATCAAACATACAATTGCAACAACTGCAAATCTAGAATAATCAAGGCCCTAAAAATGTTTTTTGGTCGTCTTTACAATATTGTCGAAAAGAATAATGTCACTGTATCCAGAGCAAGGAAAGGAACATATAAGTATGGTAAGTCAAATATATCTAGTATAAGTTTGGATACTATGACTACATATTTATCAACAATATTGTGATGACGGCCATAAAACTTTTTAAGGGCCTTGATTAAGCTAAATCTTTTTAAGGGTCTTAATTATGATTTATGTAAAGAAGGAAGCAAAAATTAGTTCATATACTAATGAGAGTAGGACAAAAATAGTCAGTAATTTGCGGACTATCTTTGCTTGTTTGATCTACAATCCTACATTAGTGTCAATGCTTTTGCATTTCCGTACAGTACTGATGACAACTACGCTGTACATTGACCTGTCGTTTTTAATCAAATTTCAACATATAGTAGCCACAGTTATATTTTTTTGTTTTATTTATTCATTTATTGTTTTATGTTTACATGTGCCAGAGTCTACGGTCGCTTCATCATCATCTATTTGATTGTAAAGTTCTTTCTGTTTAGTTGCTAATAAAGCTATACAAACATTTAACAAACGTACCTGTTTAATTATACTGTGCCACATGTGCACATTTCGAAAATGCATTCCTTATTAGTGACACTAGGATCGAATAAATTAATATAGAAAATAAAACATTTGGATATTAATGAATCTTAATTTCTAAAATTATATGTATCCAAATCCAGCTGAAGATATTTGAAATGCTAGTGTAGAGTAGACCATAAACAAAAAATGTAGAACTAAGCCGATATAAAATTTACTGTCTTTTTAAGAGTGGAAAGTCAAACTTAATTATGTTTGGGAAAGCAGGGCGATTAAACCTGTTCTCAAGATATATTTTCTGATTTTATATAATTCTGGAACTTAAGATTCATTATTTTTAACTGTTTGGCTTTTTTTATCTTTCAAACTTTTCAGTCTTAGAGTCACTGATGAGGAATGAATTTCAGAAATGTGCACATCTTGCACTTCAATATTCAACTGGTATTTGTGTTATATATTTGACAATTAAAAAGAGTCGGCTAAGAACATATTCAAAAGTTGATACTGAAATTAAATTATCATTACAAGAAAGAAATAGTTATATGTGGTTATGATTAATATACTTTTTTATCTTAAATGCCCGGATGAATAAAGTCATAACAGCATAATTCTTGAAAAATATTTTTATTGTTACAATAAAAAGAATATGAACAAGAAAGGAAGGAAAATTTATGCAGGGAAGAGCAACTTATAATGTATGAACTCTGTAGTAATTAATAAAAGCACTTAATGTTTTCTTCACCTCGATAATCTACAAATTAACAGCATCATAGTGGCAATATTACAATATAAATTCCTCATGCAAACAGTTAAACAACTGCATTTGTTTCTAAATTACTCTCAGTATATGGAGTACATATTCTTAATTATATATACATAAATTTTAGAATATATCATGCTATAATAACTAACAAACTCACCTTTTTATATATCGTTACATTTGATATAAACCAGTAAATACAGAATTATAACCGATACGTTTTTGTCTAAGCGTAAAAGTATATGGAATATTTTTTTTCTTAAACCGGACCTTAATCTTCATAGAAAAATGCGTGCCACATAAAGGATTTCGTTTATACTTTTCAAACCGATCTTCAATACTCAAGCAATTGTAAAAAGTCCTTAGTCTTTGTAAACATTTTGTATATCTAAAACTTACTCCTATCTTAAATGTATTGATCTATTAAATGTAACCACATGTAAATTGTTATTTCTTTTATAACTAATAACAAGTTTTTGATTAATATAATAAATACATTAAAAATCCACCTGAATGTTTAGTTCTCCATAGATTATATAACATTATATCACAGTATTCATTTTTTAACTTTTACACATAAAAACTTGATACAGTACGTATTTGTATCATCAAACATTTTAAGATTAGCACACATTTAAATTGAAATCCATCAAAGCCAACTATAATAAAATGGTTTCAAATCCTCCAAATTTCTGTTAATCCTGGTTTGATGAATTATAAAGAGGGCATATATTACTTCAAACTTGTAAAACAAGATTCATGGAAAATTCACAAAGTATTATTAGTTTATTTCTGTGATTTCATACTCAGATTTCGGTTCTAAGGTCGAATTCTCTGAAAGAACAAAATAATAAATTAAATCAATAAGTGTTTTAATAAAAGAATTAGATGATTGTCAATACTTTGCTTTTTAAATGATTGTTATTGATTCATAATTACTACTTATAGGACAAACCTAAATATTTCGTGTCCTGTGTTTTGTTTTGTTTTGTCAGCAGTCCGATGATAATTTATACTTTATTTTTATTTATTATTTTTATGATTTTAATTTCACTTTTTAGATTCAAATAATACATAATAAATTTGTATTTAGTTTCTGTTCAATAATGATTAAAATGTATTCATATACAGATTTGAGCATAATTTTTATCATTCCCATTGGTCGTTCAAATGTTGTATAGATAAACCTGTTTAATTTTGACCAGCATCTGTGCACATTTCGGAAATTCATTCCTAATCAGCGAAACTTAGCGCCGGAAACACAAAATTGTTTTAAAAGTTTTAATATAAAAGAAATCTCTGATTTATTTTAACGTGATAGATAAAAAAATAATCCAAATATTTGAAAATAAATGTTTCCAAAATTCCAAACTAAAAAAATTAAATGATTGGCATGAGGGAAGAAACCTTAGTTTTATATAAATTTTAAAAAATTATGGCAGCTAAAATATTGTCATAAAGTTCATTTTCTAAAAGCACAAGGTACTGCCTTTTGAGTTATTGATACCTCCTGGAAAGTTTACTCTGGATGCACTGATACCCGTTTAGGGATAGTAAATATTTTACACAAATACCTGTTTAATTTTGTTAAATTAAGTTTTTTAATGTAATTGGAATTAAATGAATCCAAAGTTCCAAAATTAAATTAATCAAATCAAGCTAAGGAATATTTTGCATGAGTAAATAAACCTTAGATTTAAATATATTTTAAAAATAAGGACACCTCAAAATCTTGTTTAAAATAAGAAGTAAAATGGTATGTGTTTCCCAATTTTATGTTGTAGCAAATTCACAATGAACTAAAATATTTGAAAAACATAGTGATGTATCATAAACCTAATTACCACGTCCTTGTATTTCTTCATATTCTGCTTTATCTTCCTCTGTTTGGGAGTGACCATAATGATCTTTGACACTAAATAGATAAAACATTAATATGAGACACTACTTATAAATATCTCACTATTTGATAGATAGTTAAATTATATCAAGAGAGAAAAATTGTTTATTTTTATTGAAGAAAAAACCTTCTACAAAATTACGTTTGTAAAACAAAAGGAAATAAGCTTAAATAGATAGTAGAGTTTGTCATTTTGTGCTAGCAAGATGTTTGATTTGTTAGAAAACAATTTAGATATTTTACAATAAGTGTTTAAATTTATTAAAGCTTACGAACTTAAAAGCAGGAAAACAAAAAAAAGTTAAAGTAATTAGCTTATCAACGGCGTTTAAATTTTAACTTATTATCTAGTAGATATCTTTGAAATGCTCATGTTAATCTGTAACATTGCAGTTGCAATTGAGGGTTTATTAATTGTACATTGGATGGGAATATTTCTTTAGGGCCTAAACATAGATTTAAAAATATAGAGTAAATCGGAACTGACAATTAAACAAAATTAATTGATTAAAAGCATACCTTCAACTAAATTTATACTAAAAAAGCAAATTATTATTTGTTGAATGTTATTTAGTGCCAATAAAAATAACTTACCCTACGTCATTTATATATATATTCTTTTGAACTGAAAAACATTAACAATTTAGATTATATATATCCCCGTTTAGCAAGTATAAATAATAATTAATTAATTTTTTGTTTATTTGCTTTAAAATCTATCTAATTAAAATTGAATTAAGCTTTAAAAATAAAATTATAAACTACCATTAAACTAATCAATTTTTGCACCTTGTTTTGTAAGGTTTAGGAAACGACATTATTGCAAGGCGATTAACACAATATGCTAATGGTGAATATTGTTTTAAACAAGATTGTAATGAGATAGAAAAGTGAAACAAATATTTTGTTTTGTTAATACCTTCAGTTCCCGGTGCATCATAAGGTTCTTGTGCTGTTCTGACTTGTAGCTCCTCGTATTTCGATTCAATTCTGTAAAAAAAATTTATACTATTGAAATACTACCAATAAGTTTTGTTTTGTTTGTTAACCAAGGTATCTTGAATCTCCTATCAAAATATTTTTAAAATTTGTAAAATTTTATACGGGCATTGAAAATAATCTAAACATATTATGTAGTTTATAATTTGTTTTTTGCCTGGGGAATAAAAGAGAACAAATATTTTTTTACAAGTTCTAACGTTGTATATAAATCAGAAAAGAGTGTATTTTGATGAAAATAAACTTTAACAGCCAATACATATACAAAACAGTGACATAAATCGGAAAGGGAATCGTCTAATACAAAATATTTAAAGTAGGATTATTTAAGACAAACTTTGGACTCCAATGCTTTACTGATTAATATAGTATATATTATATAAATAAGGTACAGTTGTGATTAATATAATAAGGAACCCGTTTGACAAAGTGGTTAAAACATATTGAAATAAAATACTCACTTTTCATTCATTTTAACGGTCTCGTTCTCGTTTTCTGCAATGAATATAATATTTTTCAAATTATACAATACATCAACCGAGAACAATTTTTTCTATTTTCATTTCAATAAATAGATTGAATAGGAATACATATGTAAAATTCTAGATTCTTTGTAAAAACATTTAGTGTACGCTGTATATGATTAATATGGATGAATTCATGTTTTGTTATTTACTTTACGATGCATTTAAGAGTGTTTTATCCCCCAGTTTTGATTACACAGGGTGCTCGAAAGACAATAATCGTTATGTTTGTGGCGCGTTCTGTACCTTTTTTATTTATTTATTTATTTATTTATTTATTTATTTATTTATTTTTTAAAATCCTATTTTTAATTATTAGATACGCTTATTAACAGAAACTATTGCACGTACTAATAAAATCGTGTTGTCCTTGAAATTTACTAAATTTAGATGTATTAATTTACCGTTTAACTTAATAAAAACTTACTATTTATCCTCCTCCTACGAGCAAAATAGATGACTATAACAACAGTTACAGTTACAGCAACGGTTACTGATACACCAATAACTATTCCAATTACTGTAGAATCATGTGCATTGGTTTCTCCTATTTCTTCTATAGTGGACAATACCAAAAAAGAAAATAAATAGAACATTATATATATATATATATATATATATATATATATATATATATATATATATATATATATATATATATATTTATATATATATATATATATATATATATATATATATATATATATATATATATATATATATATATATATATTTATATATATATATATATATATATATATATTATAATAATAATAATAAACTCCCTATAATACCAGAATAAGAATACGAAAAATAGAGTTATGAAAGTAAATACAAAGTATACGAAGAATGAAATAAAAAGAAAATTAGGGTAAATAATGACTGACTTATTTTGTTTCCGAGACATCAAGTGATAACCAATAGTTTAAAACCAGCAAATCTCGTGACGGGGAAAAATTAAATTAATTCTTATATTTATAATATTTTCTCTATCATTATTTGTACAAACCTGTCGATTGCGTTGTACAAATGAGAAAGAAAAATCGCTAAAGACCAAATATGTCGGCAATAGTAAAAATTATGGGAACAGCAAAAATATCGATCAAGATAAGCCCTGCCTACTCGTTGATAAAATGACGTAATAGGCGGTTTAAAAATGAAGCGTTAAAACGAAAAGAACATTTCACATTTCATAAACTTTTTTCCGATTTGACGAACAAAGTTACAAATTGATATTGATTGTTAAAAAAACAACTGTATAAAGTTAAGTTTGTTTTATATCTAACTTTTTGTAGATGTCGGCTTTTAGAAAAATCAACCCTCGATGTTTTGTCGGACTGGGTTGTGCTCGTGCATGCGAGCATTAAATGTTTCTTAACGTCGCTGTACCTTATAGATGGAGAGAAAGTGCATCGCAGACGATGTAAATATTTTATGTATACAATAGATAAATAAATAAATAAATAAAAAAGATTTTAAAAATTAATTGATTAATGTTCTTTGTATTAAATGTAAATGTAGTGTCTTTTATGTTCAAATAGTTTTATAAAAGTAAAAAAATGAGATTTTTATTTATATTTAGTTGTATTTATACCCACAATGCATATAAAAAGGCCTGGTCTTTGCTGAATGTTTCAGATTTTTACAATGAGTTCATAGGAATTGTATTTGTATTGTAAATATTGATGAATAATCATACAAAATTCTTTTAGAAGTCATTTTAGTTTTTGCACATGTTAATGGTTGGAAGTTTTTGAAGCGTTCCAATCAATACATCTTATAACACTATTCAACGAGTTTGATGTGATATATCCTAACATTTGTTCCCTCAAAATCAATGATTGTTGCACATACCATTTATGTGCCATATATGTATCTGAATTTTCTACAGGGTACATTTCCTGATAGCACGTAGCCTACTGAACCAAGAATACCCTCGTGTAGATAACTGAATTGTGATTTCTATAAAGCTTTTTTTTCTGAGAACCTATACTTATAATAAGAACGCTGCCAACGCTTTAAATCAACTTTGCTATTCTTAACCTTAGTAAAAGTAAAAAATATTGGTAATAACCAGCATCAGGGTGTACACAAGGCGTTCTAGGTTTTCTGAATAGTAATCGAATAAAAGTATCTGAATAAATATCTTAATATTTTAAAATTACAAATATTTGTGGTTGGTGGGAGGGTTGAATTTTGCTAGTTTCATGGCTAAGTATAAATACAAAATTAAATTGTTTCCACAAAATTCATTATACGAAATTGTATTCCAATAACATTTTATAAAATGTCTAAACCACATTTGATCCAAAAAATATTAAGGACTGTATGAATCTACAATATTGCTTAATAAAAAATAATAATGGGTTTGATATCAGCAACATTCATTGTGTAACAATAAATTACTCATGTAAAAAAAATCAACTACTGATGAAGGAAAATTTTGTTAAAATTTGATGCTCCTTTTGTGCATATTTCGAAAAAAAAATCCTCATCAATGACACTAGGTGCAACGAGTTTGATAGATGAAAAAGCACAAGCCAAACAGTTAGAAATTTATAAAATGAAAGTTTCAAATTTGTATGGAAACAATAGCATAGTTTCATACAAAATAAAGGAATTAGTTACCTATTTGTTGATTTTTTCGTTGATAAATAACTTGCTGTGTTGCGATTCCTTTAACGTTTTCAATTCTTAACACGTATGTTCCAAAGTCATCATCAGTTACATTTGTGATGGTAAGCTTCGCCCTGTAACCTTTAAGTTGAACTCTTACTTCACGAAGTGTCAATGTTATTTGTACGACGATGTTACTTTGTCGGTATTTTTCACTAAGAGAAACTACTGCTCCTTCTTTCATCCAATCTATCTTAAGAGGTTTTGGAACAGAATAAAAGTCAACTAAAATTTCTACATGTCGTTTTTGTTCCCGAAGTTTAATTGTTTCCGCTATCACAGGTTTATCTGGAAATATAAGACAATAAATGTTAAGTTTGTCTTTTACAATGATTTACTGGACGTTTTACTTCCTAATTTTTTTTTTTTGATTTTTTACTTGTTTTATATTTGATACTGTGTGTACTTCTGGATGTAAAATCAATGACACGTGGATTTGAATACACCATTTATATTATTTAATTTCTTGTCAAACGTCAAAATTGTGATAATCGTCAAACCATTTTGCCTTACTTAAGTTAGTAAATTTCTTTCTTGTGTTCAAATTGTTTGTTGTGTTTGCTTTTTAAACTAAGCACTTTGGTATGTTTCATATTTATTTTGCATTACTTCATTTCAGGTTTTAAACGTACACTGTTCCACAATATATCAATTAAGAATTTTTTATTGCTTTCCTAGGAACCAAATCATTAATTGAAATTCGCATTTCATTTCTTTCATCAATTTTTTGTTTTTCTTTTACTTACCGTTTATTGTTACTTCAATTCCTTTGCTATTTATGAAAATTCCATTTCTATCATAAACATAACATGTGTAATTTCCAACATCCTGATAACTACTGTACGCAATCTTTAGAAGAGTTTCATTGTCTGTATTAAAACCATCAAACGTCCGTACTACGCTTGATCCTATTTTCTGTGTCCATGAACGGAATACGACACTTCCGTGATTTCCTTTGACGGTACATGTTAATTGTATATCTTGAGTCGTCTCAAATGTCAGTTTTGAAGCCACAGGATTTATATCAATATCTGAGTGTATAAATATATAACAATACGTCAATGCTTTAAATATATATATTTTAACACAAAACAATAAAATTATTAAAATCAATACCCTTTGCTTTAACCTTATAAAATTCTGTTGGAAATAGAATAACGTAGTATAAAACTAATTACTTCGAATGGATTTCCCTGTTATTGTGTAACATTAACAGAGATGTTTCAATTACGAATAACTAAATATCTTCTCTTTGATTTGCGATTTAAAATTTTATTCTTAAATCCACTTGTTGTGTTTGTTAACAATTTATCCTACCGAAATGTTAAACTATGTTTTTCCATTTGTAACATTTCTCTTTTCAATAAAAAAGAATAGAGATGTTTATTTATATATATATGTGTGTGTGTGTGTGTGTGTGTGTGTGTGTGTGTGGTTGTACAACCTCCCCCTTCTAAGGACAGATGTATAATTACACAGCAGCGATTGGGGACAATACGCTCAAGTGAGGACGTCCCCATTTGTCAAATTTATAAAACGTGCTAAAATGAATCAAAATCATACAAAACGTCGAGAAAATTGAAAAAAAAATTGATGTCCCACTCGGAGGTTTATTGTCCTATTTGTGTATGACTCGATACACAACCCCATGAAATCTCCATATTGCACCTTTTCATAATTCACACACAAGGAATAACTGCGCATGCCCAAACGGAAAACGGAAACGATCCAGAGAGAAATGGCGGCAACACGTTTTCGGACTCGACTGAAGAAGAAAGGTTTGTAAAATTGTGAAATGTTTCATCAGTGTTTAAGGCGATTTTATGTAAAACACTCTCACAAAAATTTAGCATATTCGTTTCCAGCTATCAGATTTGGTTTGAAATGGTTGTACAGCCAAGTTGGAAGACCTTGGCTTGTGTCTGGCGGTGCTGTCACTGAAACATGAAACTTCATTTCACGAATTTGAGGTGTCATGGAAACATTTTATCGTTATAATGCAGGTTATACATCGTTATTCGCTGTGGTATACGGGAATCTATTTAACTGGCTGTACTCGCCCAATTTGATTGGATCGATACAGTTAACACATTGCCTAGGGTAATATACATGTAAGCGCGTTATTCATATCGCTGTTTTTTTTTTTAAAAGTTATTGCCCTCTTTTGTTATTTTTTTTTATATTATTACTTCTAACTTATGTCAGAGTCATTGTGACAACTACTTTGATATAAGTGAAAATCTGAACTGGGGAGTAAAACATTGCAATAACATATTTAAGATTACATAATAATAACCTTTGAGTGATGGAGTGGTGATAATTAAATACATGTATTTAATTAAATGCAGTAGTGCCATAATAATATTGGATCATATACCCCACTGACAGGCAAACATAGCAGTTGATTATACACATAACTCAATGAAGCAAAGCTGGTTTTAATCTAAGAAATTCTGAACAAAATGTTATTTAACTTGATTATTTATGGAGGAAATAGAATGATTTAACCTACGGGTATATTAGCCTAGACTATCGTCATCAACAAAACTACAGTTGTATTTATTTTTGTTCAATTAGCCAACTTAGAGAAAAAATGCGAGGAGGCATATTGGTCAAGTCACATGGATCCTGATGGGTTTGAAATCAAAGAAATTCCTGGAAAAAGGTCTGATTTATTAATTTAGTATGCACATCAAGTTTCATATCATGGCTGCTTGGAAGTTGATGAATCCCAAAATGAAGTTAAGGAATAATCTACCCTTATCCATAGCATTTTTTTTAGAGATGGCTTATCCAATTTTTTAAAATTTCACAGTAGTAATAAGGAGGGGGTGCACACTTCCTTTTGCTTTTAATGTTTTCAAAATAGCAACAACAGCTTTATTTATCAGAGTTTAATGACCCTCAACAAAGTGTACTGTTAACACAGACCTGTTTACTCCTACAGTTTAGGAATAGTTTACACAATTGTGAATGATAAAATACTCATTACAGTTTCCTATTTTGAAACTACGGTTTTAATTGTAGATCGATTCCTATCTGTTCAATTCCATTCCATCATCCAAGTTGAGATTTACCGGTATATTGGTTATTAACTCCAATCCTTTTCTTGTAAGATTTTCTAAAACCAGAGTCAAGAGCCTTATAAGTTAACGTGTGGAAGATTCAAACATTGTGATACACAGACTTCGCTATCTAAATTATGAAAAGGTAAATGGTTTAGAAATTAGATCCCAATAACAATGTAATAGTCTTAAAACAATACCCCTCCCGCAACCTCCTTCCTGGTTGCTTTGCAACTCAGTTGCTGTTATGACATCAAAACACTACTCTTGCAGAGTCAAAAATACACAAGTTTGCTATTATTTATAACTACTCCTCAACATAAATGCGGTAAACAGGTCTGGATACATGATACAAATGGTAGTGAATTTTGACTTTTGAATAAACAAGAACTATATTTATCAGAGTTCAACATTCCCTCCAAAAACATGGTAACTGTTGAAACTTGGTGGTAAGTTAACATGGTTCGCACAGGTCTTGAAAAACCCTTGGGTTTAGTACTTGTCTTGAAAAACCCTTAAAAACTGTCCAAGGCCTTGAAAATCACATAAAACCCTTAAAAAACCCTTGAAATTTGTTGTTTTTAAATATTTTTTCATGAAATGTGAAAAATTGCCAGAATTTGAATAAACACGGCAAATTTTATGAATTCGTGGATAATTTGGTCAAACGGATTTGGTTCAGTGTTTAGTCTCTCCATTCATCAGTATTGTTTTTGCGATTGATAGACAAAGGCATTTTTTATTACGCTAAGCATATTTGTGACATAGATGACTGCTTGACTAGCATGTGTCATGAAGTGCAGTGACATCCAAATGGCAATTTAAATTATGGGCAAGTGTACTTTTAACCGGAAGTGGTTGAATGATCCCAAGTATAAACGGTGGGTAAGGGAATTACAAGAAGATAAGTATTCAGCAAATTGTTGCTTCTGTAACAAAATAATTGATCTCGGGGGGGGGGGGGTGAATATGTGTTAAATTTGCATATGAAAAGCAACAAGCATGTAGCAATCGAGGCTGATATCACCATAAAGGTGGATTTTTTAAAACATAAGGTGAATGGGAGAGAATAAACACTGTATTATAAATGAAATTGTTAAGTTAGAAATGTTATATTAAATGTTAATGGTCCTTGAATTTTGGAAAATTAGCCTTAAAAAACCCTTGAAAAACCCTTAAATTTTGTTCTCCAAAATTTGTATGAACCCTGGTTAATGCATGATAATTAAACAAACAAGAGTGATAATGCCAGAGTGTAATGCCCCTTCCAAAAACAAAGGATGATTATAGTTCTATAACATTGTCAGGGTTAGTGCTGGATTGAAAAATTTTGTCGCCAAGGAAATTGCCAGTTTTAAAATTTTGTCGCAAATTTCGTAAATGTGTCGACAAAGGGGGGAGGGGGACACATAAAACAATTGACACTATACACCAGTCCAGTCAGGTACATGCATGTGAAGGTAGACCTACATACCAACTGAAATCCCTTCATGCTAATTATAAAATTTATACAAAATTTCAATAAATAAGAGATATTGATTATTTATAAATTAACGGGTATAACCAATGGACATGGTTATTGGTAACATTGTAACTTCGACAAGGCTGTATTGAAAGATAAATATCATGTACTGCCCTTGTCCGGAAAACTAAATAAAACCTTACCTTTATTATCTGTTTAAATTTCTTAGAAAGTGAAAGATTAAAATTAAATTCTTGGTGAGAAAAAATGTACATTGCATGTCCTGTTGGTATATGAAGTGACATTATCAATTAATTTAATTGGATGAGAAAACTCATGGAACCACCTCTGATTTGGCAAGTTAATGGGATTTCCCGAAAATGAACATTTGGTTCAGCCTGCTTATGTGATCAGTGGTGATGCATTAATTTTTTTTTCCACAATGACAATTACATTAATATGTATTTGAAATGCGATTTAAAACTATTTTTTGAAAAGTTTGTTCTCTTAGCTGTGATCACAATATATATAATTTAGGCACCGTGATCTGTTTTTCATAAAAAATGTTCTTGTGACAAAATGGGGAATATTCTTGACCAAGACAAAATATTCTAGACTAGAATAACAAATTTATTTAATTTTGTCTAAGTGGATATATCGTTATGATCTCGAACCTGAAATAGAATTGGGAATAACTGATAAAAGTCACATAATTTGCTAAGAAACAGATGATCCCCTACAATGTGTAATGTGCATTGAATCACAATTACTAATCACGAGACACTTTGTAAAAATCTTTTAATAAAATAAACATGTTATATTTATCTTTATTTTGGATTTTACGATAATTCTGTGTCCATGTCTAATAAAATCGTGAGGGAGTCTGGATATATCCTAGGACAGTGTCAACACACTTTGACCCTGCTGATAATTAGAGGGACTTAAGTTCACACTTTAGACAACGATCTAAATCAACTCCTAGGAATTATCACTAGTTGTTAATGACATTGTTTATATAGTGACACTCTCGGATCCGTCACTGGCTTCAATGTGTTATCACCTGTTAATTAGAGGGTGACCAAGATACCATACTTTGAAAAACTGTTGCCAAAAAATCTCCAATTGCTGATTTTTGTCGCCAGTCAAAGAAAAAATGGCAATCGGCGACATTGGCCATGCCCAGCACAAACCCTGATTGTTAACTTTTTCTTAATTGTAATAGGATCCATTAGGATGTTACCCAAATGAAGCACTTATTGGCTTTAAATACACATATCTTGTTTGACTGAGTAAACTTCTCCATACCATCAGTTTTTTCATGAAAGAAATCAAATGTAACGACACTTATCAAGCCTAGATTAACTTATTTAGATTCATTACTAGATTATATAGATTATCACATGTTCTTTATAAAATATAAATGGGTATCTGATGTTCCTTCATTTTCTATTTCTTGTAGTGTTTGAAATTCATCTGGTTTTGGTAGTTAACTCTATTTGATATATAACACTGTATACATGTATCAGCAGTTCTACCCATTTCAGCAAGTAAAATTTAAGTCTGTTCACATTTTACAACAATTTACCAAGAAAACAAATAAATTGGCAAGTATCAATTCCTCAATCAACAATGCACTGATTATTGACTTCATAAAAATCATATACAGCATTGTCCGCAAAAATGTGAATAAAATGTATGAGTTCGAGATACTGATTTTATTTATTCAAAAAGCATTTCTCTTTATTTCTGTTTACTGTTTGAGTGTTAACAAATTGATTTCAGACAATGTCAGTGGTTTATTGTTGTACACTTGTTAACTTCTAGGTTTTTTTTTTACTGTTCACATTTGATACATACAGGTAGAGGGATAATTTCAACTAAAAGAAGGAGGGCAGGCGATTTTCTTCATTATGCGGGTGAAGTTATCACATACAGTGAGGGGGAAAAACGTGAATCCATGTCTTCCTCAGGCTTCCGTTTTTTTTTATTATGTTGGAAAGCAAGGCTTTTGGTAAGTGATGTCATTTTACAGCTTGTGTTTGACACTCAAACATCAGTGCTTCAGATAGCTGGTGTGTCCACATTATTTTTACAAAAAAATTAAATGGCCCCAGATCAACAACACAAGTTTATCAAAACTTGGAATACTAATTTGTTCTATCTCATCAATACTGGGAGTGATGTTTGACTTAAAATAATTTTTGTGATAATAAACTTGTTTGCATGTCATTATATAGGGGTCAGTATGCTCAGAGGAAGAGCACTCACCTATAGAGTGGGAGGTCCTGTGTTCGATCCCATTTTTGGGCTTTTCCAACCCTGAGAAGAGACCGGCCAACAAAGTTTGAGTCGGGATGGATTTGGTGGTTTTGATTCAAGGGAGTTGAATAAAAAAAAAGGAATGTAGCTGTCTGAGAAATTCAGTGGTAGAGAACTCCCCTATAGCCTGGGAGGTCCTGGGTTTGATCCCCAGTTTGACCCTACATTATTTCTCATTCCTGTAACACATATCTGTTAGCATAAATTTTATCAGCCAGTTCTAATTTATGTTTCATTTATCTGACACAATACTGTCAATAGACCCATTTTTAATGATATATTTTATGTGGAAAGGACACCAGTCTGGCATGTTTTCTCAATTTTGTTAAAAAAACCCACTGCAGTAGCTCATTTGGTAGAGTGCTGGCTCTGTAATTGGCAGATTGTGGGTTCCATTCCCAGCCACTAGAAAGTGGGTAGTGACTGTTATTTTGCCATGCACTCAGCAAAAGGAAATGAAAGTCATGGTTCTTTCAAATGGAAACTTAAAATAATTGAGGTCCCTTGTCACGATGGATACTAAAGATACCTGATGTATAATGCCATAAGCGCAAAGCACAGGCAAAATTTCTGCACCTTGGCCTATAGCAGGCTATGTCTCAATATAAGTGAAATAATCTTGACTGGGAAGTTAAACACCATTACTCAATTCAATTCGACTCAATTTTGTTCAACAGTGTGGATGCTACAGAAGAATCTGGGAGACTTGGGCGCCTTGCAAATCATGGAAGGAAAAAAGAAATAAATGCTAAAATGAAAGAAATAAATGGAGACCTATTGCTCTTCAGTATCAGGTAGGTTTGCTTGTAAATTAGACAGATAAATAAACATGTTTGATATGAGCACAATCAAATAATTAAAAATATTTGTAGCTCAGAACTTTGAAAATCTAGCGAGAAGTTAAAAAGCAATTACACTTACATTAAACAAATTTTTATCCACAATTTTGTTTAGATAATGGATTCTAGAGGCAATATGTACAGGGAGTTATTAAAGATACCTTTTGGTTTCATTCATCCATTACTTAGCCTAGATATGGCTAAAACATTATTTTTGTGTAACATATACATGTAGTTTACCTAACATAATTTTATAACAAAGTCTCAGCCAATATTTTGGGTGGGGTCTTGAGATTGGCTATTATTCATCACACACTAATTGAATTTCTGTAAGATTATCATTAATTCTGTAGACAATGGCAGGTATACAAATACAGGCTGTCCAGTGGCCCTTAACTTTTTTTTTTTTTTTTTTTTTTTTTTTTTAAAAAAGTTTAAATTCCGGGAAAAATCCTCAAAAAGTCCTTATTTTTCTATCAATTTCTTTTTTAAAATTTGTTTTCTAACAATTTTTGAAATGCATTCATACAAAAATGTCTTAATGTAGTTTGCAATTCTAATTTGGATTGTGCAGTGAAAGTAAACTGGCTTGGTTAAATTGATGCTCTTCTTGTACTTAATTTTTACTTAATTTATTGAGTTTCTATATTGTTTGAAATAGTGAACACTTACAACCAGACCTGGTCTTGGTAATTTTAACATTTCTATTGTGGTATATATTTGAGACTATTGAAAAAGGAATCAGTCCTTCCCAAAAGTTACCAGTCTCAGATTGTGGGACTGACAGTTGTTTAAAAAACACATTTGTCAAAATTGCAAAAGTATGTCTATTTAAATGTCTCAACAGTCTGCAAATAAACATAAATAAATATTCCCAGGACCATTAGTAGTTGTTGCAAATGTGGTAATATTTAAACTTGGTTCATTTTTTCAGACTACTTCATTCAGACTCATCATGCTCACCCAATTCTCATCACTTACATGCAAATATTGTCACCTTGTGTTATTGTTGGAAATAAAGTTTTTGTCATCATGAATTATTTATATACCAGTAACTGGTTCTGGAAAAAAGTGGAGTGTATTGTGTTATCATGCTGTATGCCTAAGTTCATTAGCTTGTGACATCAAATAGTCCTACAGTTTTAAATGAAATTTAATGAAATTAAAATTTTATGTGTTATTTGTTATAAGGTGTGCATATTTTAAAATTATGATGCTACTCAAATACGTAATGGTGTAATGTTTTTTTGCAATTCTATTTACACAATATAGTGATTTTGTGACCTTATGTTTTTTTTTCAACAAGTAATTAATACTAGTTGGAGTTCATTAATAGGTGTATGTACTGCTCACACTACTCTTATTCAAAATTATAGAAGATATGCTCATAAATTTGTGTAACTTATACAGGGTCACTGGATCATTGGAATTGGATAGATAATGAACATATCTATATACTTGTCCATTGATTTTCTCAAATTTTAGAAAGGTATCAACATGGGGTCATGTAAACGTGTATATCTAAAAAATGTCATTTAGTTGGTATGGGAATACAGGCAAAGAGCAACTGTTATTACTATTACTATTCATGGAATCTTACAAATGTATTTACAATTTTAGGGATATAGAAATTAGAGAAGAAATTTTATATGATTATGGTGTTGATGGACTGTCATTTGAAAAAGAAAAGGTAACAATTTATCATTAAAGATTTTAGCAATTTTTATAGCTCACCTGGCCCAAAGCACAAAGAGCTTAAGTCATTACTTTATTTACCAGTGTCTTTTCGTCATCCTTGTCAGTGGATTTTTAGATAATCTCTTGAGAATACTGGGCATTTTTTTTTTTTTTTTTTTTTAAATTGAAACATTTTATGATTTGCCTTTGCAACTGTCTACTTTTCATTTGTTTAGATAAGACACATTGCTGAGATTACTCAGGATTTATTTATTTATTTATCTATTTTTTATTTATTTTTTTATGAATAGGAGTTAAATTTGCAATAATATAGTAAAATAATACCCTGAAAGGACCTTACAATTTGAGTTAAAAAGTCTATGGACTCTGCTACTGCAAATTGATAATGGGTTTAATTTCAGTAATATTAATAAATAAAGCAGATAGTAAAGAGCTAACAAAAGGCTACATTATCAGCATTGCAAGATTAGATTATTTTGTAAAGATCTAAACAAGTTAATTGTATTATTTGACAACAAATGTTTGAGTTGTTGTTCCTTATGGGTCTAACTGATATCTAGAAAGTATTGGATTTTGTGATTGCCAGTTGAGAGATTTGGGCTCATAAGAGCATCATGTATTTAGTAAACAGAATGTAGATTTAATACACACTAAAAAACAACAGGATCAACATAACATTTAAGTTACAGATACATCTGTACATCTAATGATAATGTTTTTCAGAATGTTAGCTTAAAAAGTGTAACAAATAATGAAGGAATTGGAGAAAGTATACAAATTTTTATGTTTTTTATGTCAGAACTCCAGATACATATAGGCTGTAAATCTTTACATGCAATTAATTAAATTAACTTAATTCCAATTTGATTAATGTTCTGTTGAAGATGTTTATTTTTTGACTGTATGTATAATCATGTCCTTCAATTAAATTTAGTTTACATGATATCAGTATTTATTTATTATTACAATATTTCTAATAGTTTCAAAATGTGTCTGGAGATCTGTAACTTTCAAGTTTGTCTGCTCACTTAAGCAAAGAACATCCGTTTCCTTTCATGTTGATTTGCTTACATTCAGTAAGTCATTAGTACATATACCTTTAACCAGTATCAGGAATTTTTTTTTAGATTTTTTTGCAGGAATTGCCTGCATTTTCTGAAAAGAAACAAATTTATTAGCTCCATTTTTTTTAAAATTTTGATTTTCTTAATTTTTTTTAACAAAACAAGATTTGCTTTCCTTATCTGTCACAATAAAAACTTTAAAAATTTCCTGATTTTGGTTGTTTCAAGTTTTTATGGTTTTTCTTTTATTAAATATATATATATATATATATATATATATATATATATATATATATATATATATATATATATATATATATATATATTTCATGTTTGGCTGTTAGTTTTAAATTATCATAATGTGTTTTTTCTCTTTTTGGCCATACATATGTCTAACATGTATGTATAAATAAAGTATATAGGTAGATGACCAAGGCAAAATACACGTATATATTTCCACGGATTTCCCTAGACCTTTTTTGGCAAAATTTCAGCAACATTCACAATGCAATTTTGTTTTCTATATTGGGCTCATCTAGCAATAGCCAGCTGAGGTTATTGCATGGTTAAGCATATGTGCCTTAACTTTAATCTTCTCTGAAACTACTAGATCAATTTAAACCAAATTTGGTGTGGACACTCCCTAGGATCAAAGATTATAATTTGCAAAAATCACATTTCTGGCTATAAATAGCAACAAGTGATTAATTGCCAATCAACAATTAATTATCTACTTATTTAATTCAAATTTAGGGATATAGAAAGCAGATGTTTAATGTTGATCTACTTTTTCCTGAATATGATAGTCATGTGTTATTTTCAGCGAGTCCTTCACAGTCTTCTACCCTAGAGCAACTTGACCAAATTCATGATATTCATTGCGAAAATTGTTAGTTAATGCTTATTGAGTTATGTCATGACTGTGATATGACCACATTTTACCAGCTAAGCCATACAGATGGGCTTCTTGTTTATTCCAATACACTGAATTGACTTAAATGTACTATGAAACTCAGTTGACAGGTGTACTGTGAATATAATACTTTTCTACCTTGTGTCCCCAGTTGGATGTGTATCCTGATGTGACAGATGTATTGTAAATATATACTTTACTACTTTGTGTCCCTTGTTGGATGTGTATCCTGAAGTGCGATTGTATTGTAAATATATACTTAACTTCCTTGTGTCCCCAGTTTGATGTGTACCCTGATGTGACAGGTGTACTGTAAATATATACTTTACTATCTTGTGCCCCCAGTTTGATGTGTATCCTGATGTGACAGGTGTATTGTAAATATATACTTAACTTCCTTGTGTCCCAATTTGGATGTGTACCCTGATGTGACAGGTTTATTGTAAATATATACTTTACTGCCTTGTGTCCCCAGTTGGATGTGTACCCTGAAGTGATATGTGTATTGTAAATATATTCTTAACTATCTTTACCCCAGCTGTACACATGTGTACCCTGATGCAAAAGATATATTCTAAATATATACTTTACTACCTTGTGTCCCCAGTTGGATGTGTACCCTGAAGTGACAGGTGTATTGTAAATATATACTCAACTATCTATTGACCCCAGCTGTACACATGTGTACCCTGATGCAAAAGATATATTGTAAATATATACTTAAATATCTTGACCCCAGCTGTACACATGTGTACCCTGATGCAAAAGATATATTGTAAATATATACTTTACTACCTTGTGTCCCCAGTTGGATGTGTACCCTGAAGTAACAGGTGTATTGTAAATAAATACTTTACTATCTTCTGTCCGCAGTTGGATGTGTACCCTGATGTGACAGGTATATTTTAAATATATACTTTACTATCTTGTGTCCCCAGTTGGATGAGTATCCTGAAGTGACAGGTGTATTGTAAATATATACCTAATTTCCTTTTGTCCCCAGTTGGATGTGTATCCTCATGTGACAGGTGTATTGTAAATATAATACTTTACTATCTTGTGTCCCCAGTTGGATGTGTATTCTGAAGTGACAGGTGTATTGTAAATATATACTTAACTTCCTTGTGTCCCCAGTTTGATGTGTACCCTGATGTGACAGGTGTACTGTAAATATATACTTTACCATCTTGTGCCCCCAGTTTGATGTGTATCCTGATGTGACAGGTGTATTGTAAATATATACTTAACTTCCTTGTGTCCCCATTTGGATGTGTACCCTGATGTAACAGGTTTATTGTAAATATATACTTTACTGCCTTGTTTTCCCAGTTTGATGTGTACCCTGATATGACATGTGTACTGTAAATATAATACTTTACCATCTTGTGCCCCCAGTTTGATGTGTATCCTTATGTGACAGGTGTATTGTAAATATATACTTAACTTCCTTGTGTCCCCATTTGGATGTGTACCCTGATGTGACAGGTTTATTGTAAATATATACTTTACTGCCTTGTGTCCCCAGTTGGATGTGTACCCTGAAGTGACATGTGTACTGTAAATATATACTTAACTATCTTCTGACCCCAGCTGTACACATGTGTACCCTGATGCAAAAGATATATTGTAAATATATACTTAACTATCTTGACCCCAGCTGTACACATGTGTACCCTGATGCAAAAGATATATTGTAAATATATACTTTACTACCTTGTGTCCCCAGTTGGATGTGTACCCTGAAGTGACAGGTGTATTGTAAATAAATACTTTACTATCTTCTGTCCCCAGTTGGATGTGTATCCTTATGTGACAGGTGTATTGTAAATATATACTTTACTTTCTTTTGTCCCCACTTGGATGTGTATCCTTATTTGACAGGTGTATTGTAAATGTAATACTTTACTATCTTGTGTACCCAGTTGGTTGTGTACCCTGATGTGACAGGTGTATTGTAAATATATACTTAACTTCCTTGTGTCCCCAGTTTGATGTGTACCCTGATGTGACAGGTATACTGTAAATATATACTTTACTATCTTGTGTCCCCAGTTGGATGTGTACCCTGATTTGACAGGTGTATTGTAAATATATACTTTACTATCTTGTGTCCCCAGTTGGATGTGTACCCTGATGTGACATGTGTATTTTAAAAGTATACTTTACTATCTTGTGTCCCCAGTTTGATATGTACCCTGATGTGACATGTGCACTTTAAAAGTATACTTTACTATCTTGTGTCCCCAGTTGGATGTGTACCCTGATGAGACAGGTGTATTGTAAATATATACTTTACTACTTTGTGTCCCTTGTTGGAAGTGTATCCTGAAGTGACAGGTGTATTGTAAATATATACTTAACTTCCTTTTGTCCCCAGTTTGATGTGTACCCTGATGTGACATGCGTATTTTAAAAGTATACTTTACTATCTTGTGTCCCCAGTTGGATGTGTACCCTGATGTGACAGGTGTATTGTAAAAGTATACTTTACTTCCTTGTGTCCCTAGTTGGATGTGTACCCTGATGTGACAGGTGTATTGTAAATATATACTTTACTATCTTGTGTCCCCAGTTGGATGTGTATCCTGAAGTGACATGTGTATTGTAAATAAATACTTTACTATCTTGTGTCCCCAGTTTGATGTGTACCCTGATGTGACATGTGTATTTTAAAAGTATACTTTACTATCTTGTGTCCCCAGTTTGATGTGTACCCTGATGTGACAGGTGTATTGTAACAGTATACTTTACTGCCTTGTGTCTCCTTGTGGATGTGTAACTTAATGTGACAGAGTTATTGTTAATATATATAAGAAGATAAAAAGTGAAAGTACAATGGGTTTGCTGTGTGTCATGCAATCCTTGTTATCAGAGTCTTGCTGTTAATTTTTTCATGGCATTCTTTGTGTCAAACATTTATTCCCCTCGAAAGCCAATTTTTCCATATCTGTCATTACCCAACATGTTCAGTATGTCTAATTTTGTTTTTCTTCAATCTGTAAATTATGCTTTGTTTTTTTTGTGTATTTTCATGTTGATATATAACTGTTAGTTAATTTTATAATTTGTTTTCTGTATAACTGTATTAGAACATTTCGATAATGATGTTTATCTTAATGGTACCTGGTTAGTTATTGCTAGATTCTGTCATGCCTTTTCTATATGTGTTAAAAGATGAAAAAATATTCAAGTTCTATTCTGTAAATTTACATGTTTACAAAATTTAACTTTATTGTTTTTAGACAAAAAAGCATTGGAATAAAATAATGGATAATTGCCGATTGCACAATGTCCTGTAATGTATAATATACACTTGTAAACATGGGTTACTTCCCTTTGTTTTGATTTTGGCTGAACCTCAAGTCCTGTTAAGTTGAACTTGGATAAATTAAAATATTTTTCTCCTCCCATGAATTGTGACTGAATTTACCACTACACTTATGTGACTTATGGAAGAGGTGTACTGTAATACATGTTATACTTTACAATACGGGTTTCATAAACTTTATACTTTTTCAGAATTCTTTGGTACAATTACAGTCTTACAAAAGGATGGAAACAGATGGACCAATTTTCAAGATGATAAATCAAACATTGTTGCTGATAGGGAGGTATGTAACAGGCATTTGTATGCATGTATGATCATGTCTTCAGAAAGGAAAATTTTTGTCAACTGGCATTGGAAATGGGAGGCATGATAAATGACAGCTACAGGAATTTAGAAGGGAAACTTTTTAGCTCAGATAAGCTATTGCAATTGTTCACGGTTTGTCATCTGTCAATCTGACACATGTTGTTTGTCATGCATTAAGTTTATTTCCCAATTCATCTTGAAAACTAAAAACTTGTATATTAGAATATTGTAGATATTGATATAATGATCATTATTATAAAGATAAAGGTCATGGGTTCAAAGATCAAGGTGACAGATGTATAATTTTACCAAAATGGTTGAAATTATCAGGAATATTTCAAGTTAAACATTTGCTTTGAATGGCCTTCAAAGTAGGGAAAAAGTCATGCCTTTATGTTTTCAATTTTCATTCAAGGTCAGAACGATCTTAAATATTCAAATATCTTCGTGCCATGTATGGGCAGGCTTAGAAACTTGATGTCCATATGTCATCTATGCAAGAAAGGTTATAAAGTTTGCATAGGATTTTTTTTTCACTTGACCTGAATTAAAGTTCACAGGACCAAAGGTAATGGTACTTTTAATGATATTTTTGTATGAAATGAAAGGCCTGGAATCTTGAATTTTTAGACAAAGTACCTATACCTATACTTAGTCTTTTCATGTTGACCTTGAAATTCAAGGTCACAGTTATCTTAAGTAGTAATACATTTAAAAATCTTTGTATAAAATATTTATTCGCCTCTATTTTTCATTTGGTTTAAAGCTATATTATTATAGTCAGGTGATCCTCAAAGCCATTTGGGCCTCTTGTTTGAAATTTACATTACGAATGATATCTGGCCGTATTGTTGATAGTGTCTTGCATAACCAGGAGGGCAGCGGGACATACTGAGGATTAGACATTGGCTTCTAAATATTGGGACATCCCCATTTTTCCTGGTGTTTAACTTTCATATTTTCTCTCATTTATTGGATGCTTGAAAATAAGAATTATTTAAATTTGTCCAAATGCATAAAAGGTTGGGTATACATGTATATATATTTGTCTATTGAATTTCTGCTGCATTTGAATATCTTCAGGTCATGGGCCTCTTCTTTATCAAATAATTTCAAATAATTCAGGGCACTTATTTTGATTTCCATTTCAATAAAGCAAAAAGAAATAAATGTTAATATGTTTTCTCCATGTTACTAAAAAGAGTATATATGCTAGGGCCTTCTTTGAACCACAAAAAAATTGAACCAAATTGAATTGAAATATATTGAAAAGGGTAGTTTTATGATGTATTTCAAATTGTTTTTTTTTTCCACAAATTGATAGCAGAAATGCTATGTTTTGATTGAATTACTTTGTGGGAAAATAGTTTGTCATTCCAATTGTTGTCATTATTCACAAAATCCAAAAACAGCACCACAGCTTGAGTGGTAACTCTCATTGATGATGCCATGCTTGTACCATCAATTTTAAGAATTTTGCTGCTTAATGTGGTTTATTATTCTTTAGCTGGCAGGCATGTGACATTATAGTGAAGAAGGCTAAAAATGAACATTTTAGAATTGAAATAAACAGTGTAGGAGAGGTAAGAAGGGAGTTATGCTATGAACTTAGTTTCACAATCAGTAGTTTAATGTATTTTTTGCTTACTAAACTGATAGTTAATGTTAACTTTTGTGGTCACAATAGTAAGTGGTAACTTCTGTGGTCACTTATTTTATATCATTCTTTTGCCAGTTTGTTAGCATTTTACATCTCACTATCATAATAAAATTGTAATTTTTGTACGATTTATTAAAATTTAACAGTTCCCTGCTATCAATATATTGATCAAGAAATCTTGCATCCTAAATTTTACGGTGATATTGTCTCAAACTCAATAAGATATTCAATAAGGATGATTGATATATTTTCTGTAGAAAATTTAGTAAAAAAAAAAAAATTTATACAGAGAATATGAAAAAATGTTACAAGACACACCTTACTTATGGTTGAAGGAACCCAGGCAATCTATTTTCCTTGCACATTGGCCAATAGAGCTGGAAGGAATTAATGACAGGTCCACATTATAACCACAGCACTGAGTATTAACTCCACTGGCCATCCAATGTCAGGAATTTAATAATCATTGGTCCTTATAAGTGTTTGAGCTTTCTTGTCATGTCTTGTGTGGCATGTTTTCGTTTGTTGTGATGCACCATGTTTGTGGTTGTATTGGCTATTTTTCAGCTGATAACTCCCTTTTTTATTTAAAATATAAACATTTCATGAAATAACTTAAACTTTTTTAAACTACAAAGATAATACTTTTAAAAAGAGAACAAATAAAGTTAAATGTAGAGAGAGAATTGTTTTTTTCCTTGTCTTTGCTGCTTATTAAGAAATTCTATGTATGTGAAATTGTAAATGTTTAATATTTATGTATTATATAATTTCCATGTAGAAGAATTCAACAGTATTTAAATTATTATCAGATAATAGTCTACATGTATTAGATCAAGCTCTAATCATCTTTATGTTTGGAACTTTGCAATTAATTAGAATACGATCTACTAGTCTTATTATCAAACTGTTTTCAGTTATTAAAATTTTTGGTTTTGTTTCAGGCATTTCTTTTGATAATGTTGAAGGAAAGACATTATATTTAATAGATAACAACATAATAAAAACTTGCAAAAGAGAATTTAGATGGAACTATCCAAACAGAGAACAAATGGTTAGTTTTGTTTTAGATCTAGATAAAAGCCAGCCTCTTCACTTGCATCTGTGTCCACTGTCCAAATGTAGGTATAGAGATGTCAACCTTAAGAAATTAACATGCAGATCACAATCACATTGTCTGAAATAATATTTCAAAAAGAGAAGGTATACTGCTTTATTTCTGTTCTTCCAATCATCTGAAAACTATGTGTCAGTTCACCAAGCAGAAATTACTTTATTCAAAATTCAAAGCTTGGAATTTCTCACTGCCTTGAAAAAGCAGGTATATTGTATGTCTCAAAGTATGTTATATTTTCCTTTCACTGCTAAATTATAAGCTAGTATCAGAATATATTCTACTCTGACCAGGTGAATGATGCTGTAATGATTTAGGCTCCTAGGAAGCACAACAGAAATGAAATTACCTCTTACCAAGGATTAAAAAAACTAAATAAGATATTTAAGTCAGATTGAGCTTTCAAAGTTTAAAGCTGCAAATTAAATTCTTTCACATATTTACTTTTATAGGATTATAGACAGCTCGCCAATAGTCAAAAACCAAAAACCACACTTGATGAAAGTGATGAGGAGTTGAATTATAGTGGTAAAACTGATGAACAAAGAATACTGGATGAAATTGTCAAAGAGGCAGATACTTGTGTCAAAAATTTAATAATAGTAGTGAACTTCTCAACGAAAGTTATAAATGTGATGAACAGCATGGTGATATTGGTGTTACTGGCAAAAAATCAGGTGATAGTGGTGAAATTCATGAAAACCAAGTGATGGTAGCAAAACTTCTGATCAACCTTGTAGAAGTGGAAAAAATATTGAAGAAGCAGTCAATACTGGTGGAAATAATGATGATGTGGAAACTGACGAACCTTCCATGGAGATAGAGGTAAGTAATCTGCTCAGAATCTAGACTGATGCTTAGTTCTGCAGGATTAGACACTACAGTCTTACCTCCAGGCTAAGTTTTGTACTTTGAATATTTGCTATGAAAGAAGTAGCAACTAGTACCAGCAATACATGACTGTATGCAATAATGCTTTAGACTGACCTGAAGGAAAGTCCAATGGCCAGAAACATTTCTAACTTCCTTTTAAAGAATAAGTACATGGTTTGTCTCAGAGTCTGCTAAATATTTCTTTTTACTTCTAAATTTTGAGCTCTTTTAAGAGTTGAGTTGATTAATCTTGTTTAACATCCCAGTCAAGAATACTTCACTTATATCAAGACATGGCCAGCTATAGGCGAACATGCAGAAGTTTTGTCTGTGCATTATTCTTATTGAATTATACAGCAGGGTTCTTTAGCATGCAAAGCCCACTGTGACACAAGACTGTGTTTATTTTAAATTTCCATGGGAAATAAACATGACTTTCTTTTTGTAATGCTGAGTGCTCTGCAAAAGAACAGTCACTATGCACTCTCAAGTCTTAGTCAGACCCAGCTGGGAATCCAACCCATGACATCCCACTTACAAAGCAAGCACTTTACCAACTTAGCTACCACAGTGGTATAAGGTTTTAAAAGGATATTCAGCTCTGACCAGGTGAATGATGCTGTAATGATTTAGACTCCTAGGAAGCACAACAGAAATGAAATTACCTCTTACCAAGGATTAAAAAAACTAAATAAGATATTTAAGTCAGATTGAGCTTTCAAAGTTTAAAGCTGCAAATTAAATTCTTTCACATATTTACTTTTATAGGATTATAAACAGCCCGCCAATAGTCAAAAACCAAAAACCACACTTGATGAAGTGATGAGGAGTTGAATTATAGTGGAAAACTGATGAACAAAGAATACTGGATGAAATTGTCAAAGAGGCAGATACTTGTGTCAAAAATTTAATAAAAGTAGTGAACTTCTCAACGAAAGTTATAAATGTGATGAACAGCATGGTGATATTGGTGTTACTGGCAAAATCAGGTGATAGTGGTGAAATTCATGAAAAACCAAGTGATGGTAGCAAAACTTCTGATCAACCTTGTAGAAGTGGAAAAAATATTGAAGAAGCAGTCAATACTGGTGGAAATAATGATGATGTGGAAACTGACGAACCTTCCATGGAGATAGAGGTAAGTAATCTGCTCAGAATCTAGTCTGATGCTTAGTTCTGCAGGATTAGACACTACAGTCTTACCTCCAGGCTAAGTTTTGTACTTTGAATATTTGCTATGAAAGAAGTAGCAACTAGTACCAGCAATACATGACTGTATGCAATAATGCTTTAGACTGACCTGAAGGAAGTCCAATGGCCAGAAACATTTCTAACTTCCTTTTAAAGAATAAGTACATGGTTTGTCTCAGAGTCTGCTAAATATTTCTTTTTACTTCTAAATTTTGAGCTCTTTTAAGAGTTGAGTTGATTAATCTTGTTTAACATCCCAGTCAAGAATACTTCACTTATATCAAGACATGGCCAGCTATAGGCGAACATGCAGAAGTTTCGTCTGTGCATTATTCTTATTGAATTATACAGCAGGGTTCTTTAGCATGCAAAGCCCACTGTGACACAAGACTGTGTTTATTTTAAATTTCCATGGGAAATAAACATGACTTTCTTTTTGTAATGCTGAGTGCTCTGCAAAAGAACAGTCACTATGCACTCTCAAGTCTTAGTCAGACCCAGCTGGGAATCCAACCCATGACATCCCACTTACAAAGCAAGCACTTTACCAACTTAGCTACCACAGTGGTATAAGGTTTTAAAAGGATATTCAGCTCTGACCAGGTGAATGATGCTGTAATGATTTAGGACTCCTAGGAAGCACAACAGAAATATAATTACCTCTTACCAAGGATTAAAAAAACTAAATAAGATATTTAAGTCAGATTGAGCTTTCAAAGTTTAAAGCTGCAAATTAAATTCTTTCACATATTTACTTTTATAGGATTATAGACAGCTCGCCAATAGTCAAAAACCAAAAACCACACTTGATGAAAGTGATGAGGAGTTGAATTATAGTGGTAAAACTGATGAACAAAGAATAAGGGATGAAATTGTCAAAGAGGCAGATACTTGTGTCAAAAAATTTAATAAAAGTAGTGAACTTCTCAACGTAAGTTATAAATGTGATGAACAGCATGGTGATATTGGTGTTACTGGCAAAAAATCAGGTGATGGTGGTGAAATTCATGAAAAACCAAGTGATGGAGGCAAAACTTCTGATCAACCTTGTAGAAGTGGAAAAAATATTGAAGAAGCAGTCAATACTGGTGGAAATAATGATGATATGGAAACTGACGAACCTTCCATGGAGATAGAGGTAAGTAATCTGCTCAGAATCTAGTCTGATGCTTAGGTTATACTTTATAGATTGGTTAAATATGAATATTTTTTTAAAATACAGAATAACCTCTGAAAACCGTTGGACCTCTGGACAGGGAAAAAAATTTGGTTTTGACAGGTTTCAGTTTACAGAGGTTAACCAAGAGTTAGTTGCCCCTAATAACTTTGAACGCCCCCTTGGTATGTATTATTGCGGTACGTAATGACAGAAACCTTTATGTGTATTAAAAATTGATAGTTGTTCATGAACTTGACATTTTATTTTTAAAACGTAATTTCAAATAAAGTGAAATAAAAGTTTAAAAAGTATTGTTGTATTGGGCTGTTACGGTATAATTGCATCATCCATATGTCGTGATGCACAATGTTTCTTCCGAGAGAAAAACTGGTCAAATTAATGGTGTTTGTAAAATGTACTATCTGTCAGTACATCAAACTTACTGGGACTTGATATATGTATATAGTAAATTTATTTGAAAAATTAACGTTTTCAAGATGTTTTGTCAATGCAGATTGGGATATTTTTTGGCTGATCTGTTTATTTGTACTTATTCGAAGTTCCCTTTCAAAATTCGCATTGTTTGCTTTTTGAAATAGAGATACATTTTGCTGCGCAGTGCTATGTTGTAACAAAGCCTCAAGGATACCTTTTATCTTTCAAATGCTATGTATACAACCAAACACACCTGACCCACTTTCTGAGTTTTACTGACACCTGTCCGACAAAAAGTTACGAGCAGTATGGTTTCATGATTTGGAATTCAGATCGCTTTTGTTTGTGCTGATTAAATGCCCCCCGATTGGCGATTGTCAGGTAACTTAAACAAATAAACAAGCAAAATTATGACATGAAAAACTTTATTAACTATTTATTGATTTTTACAAATGGATCTTTTCCCGATGTGTGTATTTTCCACAGAACATATTTATAAAATAATTATTTAATGTATTTTTATCTTTATCAAATTAATAAATCGAACATAAAATTATTGCATTACTTTTCATTTTTAAATATTCAACTTGAAAAAAACGATCGGTTTCCACAGGTCAAATATCAAATATCAAACTGGTTTTTCCTGAAAAAGTTGTCCGGTATTCAGAATTCACAGGATTTCGGTTTATCAAGGTTTTCATCATATGGAATAAAGGGTAAAAAATTCGGGACGTACGGAATCCAGCTGGTTTTGACAGGGGTTCTGTTTTAAAAGGGTTCGGTGTCCGGAGGTTATACTGTAACAAAATAGTATGATTATTTTGTGAAAAAACATGTTTGTTTTGTTTAAAAATTGTGAGCAAGTTAATTTCCCTTTTGGACAAGTTTCATTCTATTTTCCGAAGTGGAAAGTTCTGTAAAATAGAATTTTAAATGCCCATATATCAACAATATTTCAGTCATGCAACATGAATATCGGTATAACTATATACAAGTATTTTAATGAGGGCAGCAATGCCTGTGGGTGTTTTTATGTTCTGCACTAAGATGATAACTTTTAAGGTTCACCAAAGGACAGTGTTCAACTTTAACATCCTATTCATTCAAATTATATTGACACTGAACTTACAAGTGACCTTGACAACTTAGTTGCTAAGACAACAAGTTATATTATAATCCATAATTATGAGAAGTTTTGAAGATTAAACACAGTCCTTATTAAAGATTATTGTTTTTTAGGATGATGTTATCTCAGAAAAAACAGAGGTATACAGTAAAAATATTGCTGCAGACAAACAAGAAAATATTTTCTTTTGCGGAGTTATTCCAAATTATGTAAGTAACTTGATTACTACTAAATGTGAATTTTTAAGTTTCTGCAATAATTTAAAATTACCATTTCAAACCATTTCAGTTTATGAATTAAGGATAATAATTGGAACAAGCAAAAAGTATATCGGTTTAAGGAAACGTTTTGAGATGGAGAGATGCATTATACATGCATTATTTAAATATTGTTTTGCTATTGTGACTAACATGGCAGTCATTAGCCGAATGGAATGGAATCTGCTAAGAAAATAAAAATTGAGATACATGTTACTACATGTACTTGCAGATGAGGATAATAAAGGATATGGCTTGCAAAAAAGTTTCTGTAGTTTCTGGTATGCTTAAACATATTTTTAGCTCAACTGGCTAAAGCCAGATGAGCTTATGGCATGATGCGTGCGTGCGTGCGTCCGTCCGTCCGTTAACAGCAAAAACTCTGAAACTACTGGGCCAATTTTAACAAAACTTGGCAGGAATGATCCCTAGAAGGAGTAGATGAAAATTTGTACAATTGGTTTCCATAGCAATCAAAAGTAGGTCACAGCGACCTAGAATGTAAAAAACCTAAAAAATGCTTCTTCTCTAAAACCATAGGTTATATGCAAAATCTGATGCGATATTTGGCTTCTAGACACCCTTAAACATATAGTTTGTACATTTCGTGAAATTCCGTAAAAAACTAGGTTACGCGTTTTTAGCGTTTTTCTGTCATACTTCGTAAAAAGTGCAAATAAGGCTTATAATGGGATATCAAATTTGAAAATCTTCTTCTCTGAAACAATGAAGCCTTAAGCTTTCATATTTGGCAGTTAATATCAGCTTGAGCCCCTTTACCAAGTTTGTACAAATGGTGGCCCCCGGGCCATTTTTGGCCCCACCACAGGGGCCTATATATCTACATATGCCTACATGGGAAATTGGGTTTAAAAAACTTCTTCTCTGAAACTGTAAGGCCCAGTGCTTTGAAATTTGGCATTTAACATCAGCTCAAGTCCCTTTACCAGGTTTGTACAAATGGTGGCCCCTGGGTCAATTTTGGCCCCACCCCAAGGGCAAATATATCTACATATGCATATATGGGAAATCAAGTTTAAAAATCATCTTCTCTGAAACCGTGAAGCCTTAAGATTTCATATTTGGCAGTTAATATCAGCTTGAGCCCCTTTACCAAGTTTGTACAAATGGTGGCCCCCGGGCCATTTTTGGCTCCACCACAGGGGCCCATATATCTACATATGCATATATGGGAAATTGGGTTTAAAAAACTTCTTCTCTGAAACTGTAAGGCCCAGTGCTTTTAAATTTGGCATTTAACATCAGCTCAAGTCCCTTTACCAGGTTTGTACAAATGGTGGCCCCTGGGTCAATTTTGGCCCCACCCCAAGGGCAAATATATCTACATATGCATATATTGGAAATCAAGTTTAAAAATCTTCTTCTCTGAAACCATGAATTCTAAATCTTTTATAGTTGGCATTTAACATCATCTCAGGTCCCTTTACCAGGTTTGTACAAATGGTGGCCCCTGGGTCAATTTTGGCCCCACCCCAAGGGGCAATATATCTACATATGCATATATGGGAAATCAAATTTAAAAATCATTTTCTCTGAAACCATGAAGCCTTAAGATTTCATATTTGGTAGTTAATATCAGCTTGAGCCCCTCTATCCAGTTTGTACAAATGGTAGCCCCCAGGCCATTTTTGGCCCCACCACAGGGGCCTATATCTACATATGCATATATTGGAAATCAAGTTTAAAAATCTTCTTCTCTGAAACCATGAATTCTAAATCTTTTATAGTTGGCATTTAACATCATCTCAGGTCCCTTTACCAGGTTTGTACAAATGGTGGCCCCTGGGTCAATTTTGGCCCCACCCCAAGGGGCAATATATCTACATATGCATATATGGGAAATCAAATTTAAAAATCATTTTCTCTGAAACCATGAAGCCTTAAGATTTCATATTTGGTAGTTAATATCAGCTTGAGCCCCTTTATCCAGTTTGTACAAATGGTAGCCCCCAGGCCATTTTTGGCCCCACCACAGGGGCCTATATATCTACATATGCATATATTGGAAATCAAGTTTAAAAATCTTCTTCTCTGAAACCATGAAGCCTTAAGCTTTTATAGTTGGCATTTAACATCATCTCAGGTCCCTTTTCCAGGTTTGTACAAATGGTGGCCCCTGGGTCAGTTTTGGCCCCACCCCAAGGGCCAATATATCTACATGCATATATGGGAAATCAAATTTAAAATCATCTCCTCTGAAACTGTAAGGCCTTATGCTTTCATATTTGGCAGTTAATATCAGCTTGAGCCCTTTACCAAGTTTGTACAAATGGTAGCCCCCAGTCTATTTTTTGGCCCCAGCCCAGGGGTCCATATATCTGCATATGCATTTATTGGAAATCAAGTTTAAAAAATCTCTCTGAAATTGTAGGGACTAAAGCTTTTATATTTGACATTGAACATCAGCTTGAGCCCCTTTACCAAGTTTGTACCAATGGTAGCCCCCAGGCCATTTTTGGCCCCACCCCAGGGGCCCATATGTTTCGTATGCATATATTGGAAATCAAATTTTAAAATCTTTTTCTCTGAAACTGTAGGGATTAAAGCTTTCATAATCAGCTCAAGTCCCTTTACCAGGTTTATACAATA
>JARBDR010000426.1:0-13075 GCA_029721355.1 Tegillarca granosa | reverse complement strand
GTTCGGTTTGCAGGAAGTTGGTCAAGTGTTGGTGATCAATTTTGCGCACAAAATCAAACGGACGTAATCGTATGGCAGCGGTGAAATTGTCAATCACCTCTGCGGCGCGCTCAGGTCCCAATGACTTTTCTAAAATAGCTGTGGCGTAGTCAATTCCACCTTCAAGAATGTACTTGGAGGCGGAGACGGTTTCGTAAAACTCTTGTAGTACCAGTTCCTTCTCTTCAGGGGTAACTTGATTGAAATGTACAATTTCATAACTTACTTGCTCAATCTCATCCTCTTTAAGATGTTTGAGAATCTCAGCTGCTAGTTGGTTACCGATGCTGATTAGAAAAATAGCGGCTTTTTTTTTGCCGGATAAAACTATCTTACTACCGGGGTTTAGGTTAAGTGTTGCCATGGTTAAATATATTATGCTTCACTCCCTTTGTCAATCCAAAATTTAACAACTCGAGCAGCATTTTTACTGTCTTGTTTCACGAGTTCGATAATTTCATCTTGCAGGCGATCTATGGTCTTAGCATCACGGAATACCGAGGTGTTGCCTTCTAAAGACTCTATGTCGGAAAGGATCTGTTCGCGCTGGATCGACCGTAGTTGCTCCAGTTCTTTTTCTTGTTCTTCTCGACGGCGGCGTATAAGTAAAATAATATAACGAACTATATATACTGCTAATATCGAGAATATAATCAGTGCGACTACATACAAGAAATAATTGCGCAGGTTTCGGTAAAAAATAAAGTTATCGTTTTCTGCTTTAAATTCTTCAGTACGGTCAAAGGCAATGTTTTCCACCACCACTTTGTCTCCTCGACTGATATTAAAATTAATACTGGCTTTGATAAGCTCTTCCATTTTTGCAATATCCTCAGGGCTCACCGGGATATATCTACGGTGAATTTGATTGCTTTCGAATATAATCTCCCCGCTAGCGTCTCTTTCATATTCCCATATTCCGTCCACAGTTAGGGAAACTGATTTCTTCTCAATTTCCATAGCGTCATCTACTTGCTTTACTATCTGCTCTCCGTTTAGATAGTTATTGATGTTTTCATCTTTGGTGTATTTGTTTTTCCCCTCCAAACTTTCTTTGTATCCGGGAGGAATGTTGGGCTCCTGCCCGGGAGGTCCCTCAGGAATAAATCCCAGTCCTTCAAAGTTTTCACTGGTTTGTTTTTCACTTACCTTTACATTTTCTTTTACAATGGAGTCATCATAGGGCAGTCCGGGGGTTCGTTCTTTGATGACTACCGGGAGGATTTTCTTTTGGTCAATGCTCTTACGATTAAAGTTGAGTTCTACATCTACCGCGACGCGATAACGGTTAGGAGTAAGTACTCCGTTGAGTGCACTTTCAATTTTTTCTTTGATTTTTTTTAATCTCTCGCTCACGTACTCGACTCTCTTCCATAGCTTGTTTGATGTTGTTTTCATAGTCATCATCACTAAAAAGGTTCAGTTGGTTTCCGTTAAAGTCGGTGATTACGATGTTGTTGGGATTAATTCCATCAATACCACGGGCGACAATGTTTTCAATTCCTCTAATGATTTTTTTGTTTTTTAGGTAGTCATGAAATCCTTCCGCAGGTTGAACGGATATAGCCGCACTCACATCCTCACTACGATCACTATAAAGAGTTTCTTTCGGAATAGAAATGGTTACTTCTGCATTATCTACCCAAATCAGACTTTGCAAATGGCGCTTCATTTCCCCCTCAATAGCCCTACGAAGTTTTACATTGCGATCAAACTCTGTGGTGGTCCAACTTTCCATATCAAACAGTTCCCAGCCCTTAATATCATTCGGAAGAAGTTGATTCTGCGCCAGGGTCATTCGAATACGGGCACCGGTTTGTTCGTCTTGGACCAAGATGTATTGGTCTCCAATGGTTTCAAATAACTCACCTTGCTGTTGTAATTCAGCGGTAATCAAACCGTAATCAGTAGGGCTAAGCGGTTTGTTAAAAAGATAAACATATTCTTTGTTGGTAGAAAAATTGATGGAATAAAACAACATGCCTAACAAAGCCACTAAAATAGCAACCAAGACGGCTTTTTTGGTGGTATTGAATTTTTTGAAACTTTGGTATAAGTTTTCGAGAAACTCTTTTAATTTATTTGACATTTTCCCTCCTTATGTCAAATGTTAACTATACTTTTAGCTATCACATTACTAATTTTTCGTAATAAATCGCTAAATCTATACTGATTTTTTATTAGGTTGAATTTTTAGTTAAAAATACTTGACAAATTTTTAGGTAAAAAGTAAAAAAACGCTGAAAAAAAACCTAAAAAAGAAGATTTTTTTTGATTTTTAAGATTTTTTTTAAACTTTTAATAATTTAATTCTATTTTGCAACTATAAACAGAATTAAACACTAGAACTTTTTTTGGTAGTAAAAAATGAAAAAGACTATTACAAATACCGAAAGGAAAAAGAAAAACAAGATAGGTGATAAATTATCTTGGTTGTTCATAAAACTAGGATAAAACTCTGTTTCAATGTTTTCAGTAGGTGAACCGGGCAAAACAGAAGGCAATTTGATATCAACAATCACTTGATTCCTTTTGAAGTAGCCCATATCGACGAAATAGTTCTGCTCTTCGGTACTGAGCTCGTTGTTTTGATAGGATTTGATATCTGCACGTATTTGTTCACTTTTAGTGTTGATCTCGCCGAGAAGTTGTTCTTTTAGTTCTAATTGATAAATAGATTCCGGTGAAAAATAAACAAAATAGACTACCAATAAGGCAATGCACCAAAGAAAAATAAAAACTGACTTTTGCATATCAAAAACCTAGTAGCAGGTTATCTGTAAAGTGGAGATGGCGGGAGTCGAACCCGCGTCCATCAGGCAACCGTAAAAACATCTACATGCATAGTTTCTTGATTAAATTCAGTAAACCCATGTCCAAGAAACCCGACCTAAATTTACCTAGGTTTTTAAAATTTCGACAATCTGACCAAAACCTAAATCAAATTGTCTAAGTCACACCGGATAACAGTTGCTAACTTACAGTGACCTCAAGTTAGAACCGAGCGGCTAATGATTAAGCTGCTAGTGCAAGATTGTTATCTGCAGTTGTTACGTGTTACGTCACGTTGATCGACATGCCATTTTTACGTCTGTTCTGTTGTCGAAGCCGTTTCATCCCCCTATAGTTTATTTATCAGTCTTTAAATAGTACTATATTGTATCACACTTTAATAAACTTGCTGATTATAAACCCACTAGAATTTTACCGCACCAACTTTGATTGTAGGCAGAGGGAGAAGCTATTAATTGGTATTGGTGTTGGTAATGGTGAAGTCATGCCCACGAATGACTAGAAGGTCTATTTTAATGCTTGAGTGTTCTTATACCATAAAAATCAAATAAATTGTAACACCAGGCATATATAAATCCTAGTTATGCTTATAACTGTGCTAAAATTTTATCCGCACTAAGAGAAAAATGCTGATAAACATCTTTAAATGGTGCGGAAATACCAAAGGTTTCCACTCCGAAAAAGAGATCCTTATCGCCTAAAAGCCAGTCCCAGCTCATACGAATCCCCGCTTCTATTACCACTACTCGTGCATGAGCAGGAAATAGACTACTACGATACTCCTTACTTTGGGCTTTTAAGAGTTCCATGCTAGGCACGGAAACCACTGCTGCAGAGTGCTCGGTCTTTTCTATCAATGCTTTAGCGGTATCCAATGCAATAGCCACCTCTGAACCGGTTGCGACAAAAACGGTAGTAGCGGTATCAGTTTTATTAGGGTTAAAGTTGCTACTTTTCCAAATCACATATCCGCCTCTACCGGTATGTTCAGCAATCTCTCCCGCCTCAGTGCGTAACAATGGTAGGGATTGGCGACACAGAGAAAGTACCGCGGGATGTTTTTGGTCCATCAGCATCAGTTCCCAGCACTCTGCCACTTCAACGGTATCGCAGGGGCGATACACCCGTAGGTTTGGGATAGCTCGTAAACTAGATAAATGTTCCACCGGTTGATGGGTAGGTCCATCTTCTCCGAGTCCGATGGAGTCATGGGTCATCACCATCAGAGTAGGAATTTCCATTAAGGCACTAAGACGAATGGAAGGGCGGGCGTAATCGGTGAATACTAAAAAGGTAGCGCCGAAAGGAATGATTCCTCGGTGTAAACACATCCCGTTCATTATCGCTACCATAGCATGTTCACGAATGCCGTAATACAGATAGTTACCGCTAAAGTCTCCAGGGCTAATGGGTTGGTGTTCTTTTACCATGGTTAGGTTTGAGCCGGTGAGGTCCGCGGAACCACCGAGGGCACTAGGCACATGGGGAAGCATGGCTTCAATTACTTTCTGACTACTTTGACGGGAGGCAAGGGGGGTCTTACTATCGATATAGCTTTCTTTTAGTTCTTTTAGTGCAGTGGTGAGTGAGGGGGATAGCCGATGTTCATGGGCATCAATAAAATCAGTTTGTTTAGGAGAGACCTTGAGGCGCTTTTCCCAATCCGTATAGACGGATTCACTACGGTTGCCGAAACTTTTCCATGTGCTGAGAAGTTCTTCTGGTATTTCAAAAGGGGGATGACTCCATCCGAGTTTTTTCTTGCTCAGAGCCGCTTCCTCTTCCCCTAGGGGTGAGCCGTGAACCTTGCTGGAGCCGGCTTTATTGGGAGAGCCGAAACCGATGACCGTGCGATAAATAATCAATACCGGCTTTTCCGCGGTTTGGGCTGCGGTAAGGGATGTTTCAATTTCACTGTAGTTGTGCCCATCCGCTTCCAGGACTTCCCAACCATTTGCCTCAAAGCGTTTACGGTGGTCGGTAGAGGTACTAAGTGTGGTTGGTCCATCAATTGAAATGCCATTGCTGTCGAAAAGCACTATGAGGTTATTGAGTTTGAGGTGTCCAGCAAAAGATATAGCTTCTTCAGATATTCCTTCCATTAAGCATCCGTCCCCCACTAAGGCGTAGGTCTTGTGATTTACTAGTTCACTACCGAAACGTGCTGCCAGTACCTTTTCCGCGATTGCCATTCCCACTGCATTAGCGATGCCCTGTCCTAGAGGACCGGTGGTGGTCTCTACCGCAGGGCATACCCCATACTCCGGATGTCCGGCGGTTTTTGCATGAAGTTGGCGAAAGTTCTTTATATCATCGATGCTTACCTCATAGCCGGTTAGATAAGCAAGAGCATAGATGAGCATGGAGCCGTGTCCGGCGGAGAGTACAAAACGGTCACGGTCATACCATTGGGGCTTAGCAGGATAGTATTTAAGGAACTTAGCAAACAAGAGCGTAGCCACGTCCGCGATTCCCATCGGCATACCGGGATGTCCGGATTTGGATTTTTCTACTGCATCGATTGCTAGTGCACGAATACAATTTGCGAGTTTGGAATATTCTTCGCTAGTTGGATTGGATGAATTATTCATGGTCAATGTAAAAAATATTTAACAAGAGATTTTAAAATTTAATTTTAAAAAACTGCCGCTTCCCGATTTTAAGTATATCATTTTCTTTGAGTATTAAAGTGTCATTTGGTTTTAACTTTACTTCGTTTACCTTTACCGCGCCACTACTGATGAGACGACGAATTTCAGATTTACTGGTTTGGGGTAGGACATTCGCCAGCAAGTTCACCGCCGGCTTTTGTAGGTCAGCGGTGCTTAGGGTTATCTCACTGATGTCATCAGGGATGCCTCCTTTAGAGAATATCGTTACAAACTCCTCATGGGCTTGTTCAGCGGCACTGGGGCTATGGAAGTCGCTTACGATAGCTTTGGCAAGTTTTACCTTGTGGTCGCGTGGGTTTTCTCCCGCCTGAATGCCTTCCTCAATTTCCTTGATTTCAGCGATAGGAAGGTCAGTGAGGAGCAGGAAGTAGCGTATAATGAGTTCGTCAGGAATCGACATGGTTTTTCCAAACATATCCTTGGGGCTATCATTGATAGCGATGTAATTGCCAAGGGATTTGGACATTTTGTTTTTTCCATCAAGTCCTTCTAACAAGGGAACCGTCATCACGATTTGCGGTGCTTGTCCGTATTCGCGTTGGAGTTCACGTCCTACCAGTAAGTTAAACAGTTGGTCAGTACCTCCAAGCTCCACATCGGTCTCCATTGCCACCGAGTCATAGCCCTGTACCAAGGGGTAGAGTAGTTCGGTGATGGTGATGGATTGTTGATTTTGATAGCGCTTCATAAAGTCTTCACGCTCCAAAAGTCGTGCCAGGGTGTAACGTGAGGTAAGACCGATTACATCTTCAAAGCTCATAGGTCTTGACCACTCACTGTTAAAGCGGATGATGGTTTTGTTCGGGTCCAAAATACGAAAGATTTGTTCCTGATAGGATTTAGCGTTTTCTTTTACTTGCTCGGCGGTAAGGGGAGCGCGGGTTTTGGATTTGCCGGTAGGGTCCCCAATCATGCCAGTAAAGTCACCGATTAAAAAGTAACCTCATGCCCCAACTCTTGGAATTGTTTTAACTTACGAAGCACCACTACATGCCCCAGGTGAATGTCCGGCGCTGAGGGGTCAGCTCCGAGCTTAATGCGTAGTGGTCGATTCTGTTTTAATTTTTCCGTTAAGTCTTCCTTAGAGATGAGGTCAACCACCCCCCTGGCTAGAATTTCAATCGCTTCTGTTATGGAATGTTTCATGGCTTACCTTGTGCTTGAGATAGCTACTGATGAATTCATCAATCTCTCCATTCATTACCGCATTTACGTTTGCGGTTTCATACAGAGTGCGATGGTCCTTCACCATGTTGTAGGGGTGAAAGACATAGGAACGAATCTGACTACCCCATTCAATTTTTTTCTTTTCCGTTTGTTTGGAGGATGCCTCTTGCTCCTTGATTTCCCGGTAGTGTTGATAGAGTTTGCCCCTCAATATTTTCATGGCTACCTCTCGGTTCTGGTGTTGGCTACGTTCGGCTTGACAAGCCACCACCAATCCGGTGGGCTCATGAGTGATACGCACCGCAGAGTCAGTGGTGTTTACATGTTGACCGCCCGCACCACTGGAACGGTAGGTGTCAATACGCAGATCCCCGGGTTTGATAACCACTTCAATGTCATCAAGAATTTCCGGAGATACGGTTACCGAAGCAAAGGAGGTATGTCTGCGTTTGTTGGCGTCAAAGGGAGATATCCGCACTAGGCGATGAACTCCTTCCTCCGCTTTTAACAGCCCAAAAGCATGTGCCCCCTTGATGTAGAGGGTGGCGGACTTGATTCCGGCTTCTTCCCCTCCTTGATACTCTAGGGTTTGAGCAGAAAAATTTTTACCTTCTACCCACCGCTGGTACATACGAAGGAGCATCATCGCCCAATCACATGACTCCGTACCCCCGGCACCTGAGTGGATGGTGAGGTAACAGTTGGCATGGTCACTGGGGTCTTTGAAAAGGCGTAGGATCTCCAGTTGATTGAATTCACGGGTAAGGTTTTTGATGAGTCGATTGATTTCTTCTAACTGACTTTGGTCGTCTTCTTCCTCTGCCATTTGGAGCAGGGTTTCGGTATCACTCAGTTTATTCTGTAGCTCCTTCCATGGTTCGTACTGGTCTTGCAGACGACTGATGGCTTGGTTTATATTTTTTAATTGTTCAAAATCATTATAAACCTTGGGGTCACATTGTTTGGTTTTAAGTTTTTCAAGTTCATCTTCATACTGCACCAGGTTCACGGTGGAGAGTGAGGCATGAATGCTCTCTGCTAATGATTCTAATTGCTCTTTTGTTTCTAACATTGAAATGTGCTTATCCAATATTTTCGAGGAGGGTGTCGATGTATTCCGCCCGGTTGAAGGGGGCAAGCATATCAATTTTCTCTCCATAGGTAATGAAATAAATCGGCAACCCTAAATCTTGGCTAATGGTAAGTAGAAATCCTGCCTTGGCTTGGGTGTCCACCTTGGTAAGAATGATTCCGTCTAGGTTGATTTTTTCGTAAAACACTCGTGCTTGGTCAACTCCGTTACGCCCTAGGGTGGCATCGAGTACCAAGATTTTCTTTAAGTCGGCTTTAGCTTCAAAACGTTCTACTATTCGAATCAACTTCCCCAGTTGCTCCATTAGATTCACTTTATTTTCAAGCCGTCCAGCGGTATCAATGAGACAGAGTCCTTTTTTAGTTGCATTGGTTTTGGTTTTTGCTAGAGTGGCTTCCACTGCGTCAAAAGCTACCGCGGCAGCGTCGGAGTTACTGCCTTTACTCACAAACTGTACTTGGAGTTTTTTTGCCCATTCTTCCAGTTGTAAGGTAGCCGCCGCCCGGAAGGTATCGGCTGCTGCTAGCACTACTTGGTGGTCTTTTTCGTAGTAATGAGCGAGCTTTGCTAAGGTGGTGGTTTTCCCGGTACCGTTTACCCCCACCAGGCAGAGTACCGGAGTAAGCTCCGGCTTAAAGTTGATGGATGGGTCGGGGAGTAGTTTTAAAAGTAGCTTTTTCAATTCAGCAATAGCAAGGTCTGCTCGGGTGATTTTTTGCTTGGATAGTAGGGTGCGAAATTCCGCTACGGTCTGTAGGGCAATTTTTGCTCCTAGGTCTGCACTGATGAGTTCTTCTTCAAGTTCTTCAAAAAAGCTATCGTTTATATCGCCTCGCTCAAATAACCGAGACCAAAATTTTTTTGTAGCAGCGGATGCTACTGGCTCGGTACTTTCACCACTACTGTTAATCAGAGAAAGTGAGCTTGGTTGGGATTGTTCGGGCTCCTCTTCATGGTTAGCTTTGATATGGGCTTCACCATCAATGAGGGTAGGGGTAGGGGTAGGAGCAGATTCAATAGGTGAAGGAGAAGCTTGGTCCTTCTTTCCAAAAAGAAATTTAATAATGCCCATATTTATAAAAGTATAAAGAGAGAATTTAGAATTCCTTAATGTACTTGATTTCTACATCACCTTTATGGTTAAAACTGGTTTCAATCGGAGCATGTTTACTGTACACATCTAAAGTATGAAACACTAGCATGGTAATAAGAGACACCAAGGATCCGGAAAACACCCCTAAACTGATGCCCAAATACCTATAATAATCTTCACTGAGTTGTTGCGACTTTTCCCTTTCGCTACTGGCATCTAATCCGGCGATGGTGAGTTCATCTACTCGTTTTTGAGAACTGTTTTTTTGGTCTTCCAAGCGAAGGGTATGTATAAATAGCCCAAATGAAGCAGCTCCTAGTCCAAGGCCGAGAGCACCAAAAATTTTAGTGTTAAGAGAGTAATCCAAAAGAATTTTTTCAAATGGTGTCTTGGGCTTCATCTCTTCCATTCCAAAAGTAAGTGTGGTCTTGGTGTCGGGCTCTACACTTAACTTAAAGTTACGGGTAACATAATTGCTCTTTACCACACTTACATAATACTCTCCGGCAAAAAGTTCTGCGGAGTAGGTGTTGACGTTCTTGCCGACAAGTTTGGTATTGAGATAATAATCTCCTCCGACATTGTTGGCAATGTTGATATCGAGTTTTCCTCTGGGGTTATCGGTGAAAGAAAAACTAACTTCACTGTCAGATTTGTTAAGGGTTATGGAGTCGGTAGTCATCCGAGTGTTGCCACTGATACGGCTGGCTTGTTGATTTGGTTTCCAAACTTCAAAGGTATAATCTCCTTTCACCCACTCCTTAATATTGATAGGTAATTCACCTATAAACACTTCGTTGAGTTTTAGCATCGCGCCGGGAGGATCAGACTTGATTTGGACATTGCGTATGATTCCCTTCTGTTGGAGAAAACTTAAAATGCGCGCATCAATGATGTCGGTTTTATCTTGTACCTGACTACTGCTGAATTTTTTCGTTAAAAATATGGGTGATTTTTTTTTCGTAAGCATTGATTATATATACATTGAGTTCCATTTGGTTGCGATTAACCTTATATGCCCCATAAATAAAATAGTCAATATTTGGTACGCCCAATATATTGCCTAAAGGTGCGTCATTGAGGCGGTATAGCTTGTCATGAAGTTTAAAACTTTTTTTGGGGCTTCGCTCAACCGGATAAACTACTCGCCCCTCTTGATTGGTTAGTAGTCGAGCAGGTGGTTTGCTGGTAAAGTATTTTTCATAGGGAGCCAGTAACTCTGGGTCATAATACAGAGTGGGCTTTTTTTTGAATAAATAAAAGCTATATTTTTGCAACTCTTCATTGGTATAAAAATACGCGACCCTAGCATTGGTAAATGCATCAAAAAAACTTAAACTAGCAATATCAATTTGTAACTGATTGGTGGAAATATTGGTGACCACTACTGGACCCAAACTGGTTTGGTTGGTAAGGACCTTGGTGATGACTTGAAATTTATTCCCATCGACATCTGTAATAATAGTGCTACCAGCATTGTTGGTAATGAAGCTAACATTGGTTGCTTGGGTTCGATTGGTAAAAGCCGCATTGGTGAAGAGATCCGGGTTTGCAATGGTGCGGTACTCTAGGATTTCATTAAATAACACTTGATTGACTTCGGCATCTTTAAAATTAATTTCTTTTACTAGATATTGCCTTGCAAGGTTTTTTTGTATCGGGATGAAGTCATTGGAGCTAGTTTCGATGGTTTTTATTTTCTTTAATTTGTCTGCTAGAAGTCGTGGTAGAGATGAACGGTAGCTATCAGAGATTTTTTTTTCGGTTGTACTGAAGTTTTCAAACTCAATGAATCCGATTACTCGGTCTGATTTGTTTTCTCCATAAACCCATTCAATCTTATCGGTTTCAGTGGGAACTTGACGCCCTGCCCAGATAGGGTAGAGCTGGGTTTGGGTGAGGATTAAAAGCAATAGCATCCAGACACCTAGACCATATGCATATGAATTGGGTCGTGGTTGTAAATAATGCTTTGATTGAATGATTACCAATCGAGCAGTTTGAAACAACTTAACCAAAAGGTTACACACACATTCCATAGTATTAGCGGTCTTTTAAAATATTAATAAATGCTGTTTGCGGAATACTCACACTGCCAAAACTCTTCATCTTTTTCTTTCCTTCTTTTTGTTTTTCAAGCAGTTTTCTCTTACGTGAAATGTCTCCTCCGTAACATTTTGCGGTTACATCTTTACGGATTGCTGATATGGTTTGACGGGCGATGATGTTAGACCCGATAGCTGCCTGCAAGGGAATCTGAAACATATGGCGGGGAATTTCATCCTTGAGTTTTTCCAAGATAGAGCGGGATCTATGTACCGCATGCTCACGGTGAACCATAAAACTAAGCGCATCCACCGGCTCCTTGTTAACCAAAATTTCCACTTTCACAATGTCGTTACTCCGATAATCAGCTAGGTCATAGTCCATGGAAGCATAGCCCTTGCTAAGGGATTTTAGTTTGTCATAAAAGTCAAACACCACTTCACCGAGCGGGATTTCAAAAGTACATTCCACTTGGACTTGATCCAGGTAGCGGAGGTTTTTTTGTACCCCGCGGCGATCCTGCACCAGTTGCATTACATTGCCGAGATAGGTGTTGGGGGTGATGATATTGACCGACATATACGGCTCTTCAATTTTTATGATGTTGCTGGGGTCCGGTAGCTTGGAAGGGTTATCCACGACTATATAATTTTCCGGATCTTTTTTGAGATATACCCGGTAGCGTACAGAGGGAGAGGTGAGTAACACCGGCACATTGAACTCTCGTTCAATGCGTTCTTGAAACACTTCCATATGTAAAAGCCCCAAGAATCCACATCGGTATCCGAAGCCGAGAGCACCGGAGTTGTCTTTTTCATAATAAAGCGAGGAGTCGTTGAGCTTGAGTTTATCTACGGCTACTTGTAGGTCTTCATACTGGTTGCTGTCAATCGGGAATACTCCACTAAACACCATGGGCTTCACTTCCCTATAGCCCGGTAAAGGTTTCGCACAGGGGCTTTGTGCACTGGTGATGGTGTCACCCACCCGTACTTCATTGATGGAGCGAATCCCCAGCATCACATAGCCCACCTCCCCTTCGGTTAGCTGATGGCATTTCACTCGTTCAATTTTCAGGTGACCAACCTCTTCGGTGATATACTCTTTGCCGGAGAAAAATAGTTTTACGCGCTCTCGTTCACTAATGCTGCCAGAAAAAACCCGGATACACAGCACCACTCCGCGGAAGTTGTCATAAAATGAATCAAAAATCAATGCTTGGAGTTTTTCTTCCTGTGGTTCTTTACGAGAGGGGATGGGGATGAAGTCAATGATTTTTTCCAAAAGATCATCTACCCCAATTCCAGACTTTGCGGAGATGGGCACAATGGACTCCTCTTCCAGCCCTAGTTCATTTACTATCTGTTTGGTCACCATCGGGATGTCTGCGGCAGGCAAATCTATTTTATTGATTACCGGTAAGATGGAAAGATTGTTTTCCATCGCAAGGAAAAAATTTGCCAAGGTTTGGGCACGCATGCCTTGGGTGGCGTCGATTACGAGGAGGGCTCCCTCACAAGCTGCCAGTGAGCGACTGACTTCATAGTTGAAGTCCACATGTCCCGGTGTGTCGATTAGATTGAAGATATATTTCGTACCATTTTTGGCTTGGTAATTGATACGGACACTGGCACTTTTGATGGTAATACCACGTTCGCGTTCAATGTCCATACTGTCGAGAAACTGTTCTTTCATTTTACGTTGCTCAACGGTCCGGGTTTTTTCAATGATACGATCAGAGAGAGTTGATTTTCCGTGGTCGATGTGAGCGATGATGCAGAAATTACGGATATGTTGTATATGGCTGGGAGTGTTCATGGAAGCAAATTCTACTGATTAGAACTCATTGTATACTAGCAAGAAAAATCTCCAAAAAACCTCGGGAAGGTCAATTGTCAAACTTAAATTCAACACGTAGCTCGGGATTGCGTGCTTCTAGACTTGCTGAACTTACGAGCTTCTGCTAGTGAATCTTTAAACGCTCGTTCCCGTTTTTTAGCAAAGAGAATATTTTTAACTTGATTTATTGCCACCTCATAGGGGATAAATCCCTCTCGAATAATATCATTGACTTTAAAAACAACTAAGCCCTGAAGACTGGTAGTGAGTTCACTGATGTCGCCTGGGTTTAATTCATTTAGCATTTTTATACTAGCGGCATTGATTCCCAAG
>JARBDR010000425.1:25000-73472 GCA_029721355.1 Tegillarca granosa | reverse complement strand
TTTTATTTTTTTATTTTTTTTTGAAGCAATCAAAAAATAAATAAATAAATAAACAATAAAAAAAAATTAAAAAATAATATACGTTTTGAAAAAGTGAATAGAGAACTCGCAAACTTCAGCTGATTCCGTGTTTTTCTGGTATCAATATAACGTTAAAAGTTTCTGTTAAATACGTAATAAGTTTATCCATTTTAATATATTGAACAAAACTGTTTAATTCGAAATATTTTTGATCTTGAAAACAAAGTCAAATTTTTATTGTCCCAACAATTTATTCTTAGCCTGATTTGACGATTCTTTAATTCAATCCATACTCTTTGAATCCACTGGTATTTTATAGAAGTTATCGGTTTGGTTTTTATATCAAAATGATCAAAAGCATGATAATTTGCACAATAATAATGTTTCGGCTAAAAAAACAGACATTTAAATTTCACATTCAACAACACTTATAAGAAAATATCACTTATAAACAAAGTTTTACAGATTGCAGTGTTATTTAACATCGCATCAGCAAATTTTTAGCTTTTCTCGACGAGAGATTATTTTCCATCTTAAAGTATTACACCAAGAAAAAACTATGCTTGACATGAGCGAGACTGTTTATTGCTTGCCTTGTACTAGCGGACCCTCGGATACACCATAACGATGCTTACAGTCAGTGTGCCACAATAAGCAACAACCTAAGTCAAATAATACTGACCTAATATAAAGCAGGAGTCTCATTGCCGAGCGCCAGCCAAGGAAAAAGTAGATGGCTAATAATGCATTTACCACTTTAGCTGTATTATCTGTGTTAACTTTTTTATGCTTGTATTAGATTTAATATACAACAAGTTACTAATTGAGGTTAAGTGTTCTTTCAGTTACAACAAGACAAAATTGTTCTTTGATAATGGGTTGAAAAAATGTCTAAAGAAAACCAGCGACCTTCGGCGGAGATCGAAATGAAACATTTGTCTTCAAACACGATATGATACAGTAATAGATACATTTGCGCCGTCATTTCGTTTCGGTTTGTCCATCAAATCTGAACCTATGGTCTTGATTTATGTAAGATAATTTTAACTTAGCGAACATTACCTACCTCATTCTACTCATAGTATTATTATCTTATAATTGCAAGGACAATGATGCAAAATATAAAAAAAAGATGATAGTGATAATCATAATGACGCTTGACATGTGATACAATTAATATTTATGATCTGAAATGTATATGTCATCTATATTACTATATCTATGATTTTTATATATTTATATTTATGTAACAGTCACAAAAAAATTAAAACGTAAAATTCAGGAAAAATAAATATTTCTCATGCACCTCATATAGCTTATTTCGGACCCGGTTATGTATTGTTAAGTTAGAAAGAAAGAATTATTTACAACAAATCACCAAATTTGAGAGGTAACAGAAATACCTCAAGAAATGAATAGGTAATGATAATATAAAATGGAAAAAAGATAAATTTAAAAAAGAAAAAAAAATTGAAAAAAAAAACTACTTACACAATTTTACTAACAAATGTTTTGTGACCTCTACAATTGGTAAAATAGTTAATGTGTTATTCCATCAATATATATATATATATATATATATATATATATATATATATATATATATATATATATATATATATATATAATAGGGAAAGCATGAACACATCATAGCGTTATCTTTATCTTTTCAGTGATCACAAAGATAAATTTACAATATCAGTGTCAGAAAAGCAAAATGAACCTGCAAATTAAACTTACAAGGGCCAAAAGTCGTTGAAGCGAATAGTTTATTCAACGACTTCATTTGTGGATGCAATCACTAATAACATTGTTAAACATTGCTTTATCTCAAAAAACACCTGCCTAATTTTGACGTGTCTTATGTGCACATTTCTGAAAGTCATTCATAATCAGTGTCACTAGGGACCGAAAATTTTAGTAGCCAAATAAGTTTTAAAAGGAAGCTTTCGTGTCTTTGTAGATCGTTTGAGATAATTATCTGAAAGCAAAAGTCAGCTTAAGAAGCAGAACACAATTAAAGCTAAAAAAATGGAAAATGTTTGATTTCGGAAAGAGTATAGTAATTTTTACTGCAACCAAGTGTAAAACAAAAATAATCACCCCTTTGTCTTTTTACATAATGGTCGAATTTTCACAACAATTAAAGCAATTACTTTTAACTCCAACAAAAAAATATTGTTCTTCTGCCGTCGACCATAATATAAAACATTGTTTGATTATAATTAATTTTGCACTAATATTAAACGAAAACTATACCGCCTATCTTTTTATCAATAAATTTAGTGTTATTTAAATTGCTTCAAATAACAAATTAGCTAAAATATTATAAGATTCGACAATAACATTTTTCCGAATTTAATTTTTAATATGTGATATTTTAAAGCCAAATATCTAAAACTTTAACCATCTACAATAACATTCTAGATATATATAATTTTAAAAAAATCTAATTTCAAGTTGTAAATAGAGTTTGTATATGGTTAAAAGTTGTTCTAAAAGGTGTCAAAAAACTAAAAATAATGAAATCTAGATTCAGCCTTAATGTAGAGCATGTATCATTTTAGACCCCTTCTGCTGCTGAACTGTTTGAAGCATTTACAAACATAATTGTTTTTGATAAATCTTATCTCAGAAAAATTAGATTATATGGCGCAAACGACATCGCTTGCACGAAAAGCATAAACGTCACATTATAAGTGCTTCCAAATAAAACAGGACATGTTATATAGCGCAAACCCTTTCCTACCTTGTTTTAATTGGGCCATTTTTTATTGCGCCAAATTGTCTTTTTGAAAATGCGACTTGTTTGCGCAAATAAAATATCTTAGTACATTAGAAAATAAACACTTTTAACCTTTTCACCTGTAATTAGGCGAATGATGTTACCTGTGTAGAAAATTCTGTATGTGTCTCTTCCATACCTGGTCTCGCTTCAACAGCTTTATCAATCATGCTTGTTGCTGCATCAGACTTAGCCTTTTTAACACATCCGAATAGTTTTCCTAGTCTTGGACAACGTTTACGAAAAGCTTTTCTGAAACCGTCATTTAAAAATGCGTAAACAAATGGATTCACGCAGGAATTTGCGTATGATAATGTATGACTAAATATTTTAAACATCAGTAAAACTTCAGACTTCGGGAAGTAAGGGTCCCATTTATACCACATGTTAATAACATGGATTGGCAACCAGAAAATGGCAAATAATAAAATCACTGCCGCCACCATGCGGGTAACTCGTCTTTTTCTTCTCAACTGCGCTGCACTTCGAAGTGGTACAGTCCCATTTGCCTCATTCTGTTAAAAGAAATACAGTTGATAGTTCAATACATCTATATAATTGCAGTATTGTTATATAAAAGAAAAAATTACCTTTTTTATCCATTAATAAATGTATCAAATTACACTTGCGAAGTAAAAAACTTCGAGATATCAAATCCACAGTGACTTATTTTATCGCATATTAACTTTTAAAAACTTGATCATTTTATAAATTTTGGAGCATTCTTTAAATATTATTATTTAAAAAATAATAAGAACTGGCACAACAACAGATATTTAAACGGCGCATTTTACATTATATAGAGTTTAAACTACATTTTAAAGTTGTTTTTATAGAAACATATGGTACAGAGAATTTGTTTTGTAACTTTTCTTCGTTCTTACTATTATTGCACGCTGCTATTTTTTTAATTTAAAATTTTGTGATTGTGTTTTAGCACATTAAGACACTTAATGTTTGGTAACGAGACAAGATTTAATGGTATATTATATATTAGTATGTTTGGTTAATCTGAAATTTCTAAATGTTTTATCAAACTTGCATTTATAAAGCTTCTTACTTGTGAGTTGGAAGCTTTACGTTTATCACTTATTTGTTCTGTTTTACTTAGTTTACTTATTTTTTTAAAATTATTTTGTAACATTTAATTAAGTCTCAACCAATTAGGTCAAATTGAAAGTTTCATATTGACATATGATACTAACTCTACATGTGGCCATTCCCATAGCTAACATGCACTGGCTGCGCCCGTGAACATTTATCTTGAATCTCGAATTTTTTTTTGAATATTGAAATTTCACCTGTTTGTATAAGTTATTCTTGTTTTATTCATACTGACAGACTGCATTACTCTGTCAACGAAATATAAGCTGTCTGAACGCCAAAATTATACATCTTTTTATTGTATGTCAAATAATTTTATTAAACGTCGATTGATTTTAAGATCCTAAAAATTGTATGTCAAATGATTTCAGATCCTTTTTATAGTACGTCAAAAATCAGATGCTTTTAAATGTACATCATTTTTCTGATAAAATTTGAATTAAATTTTATATATTCTTAACAATTCTATTATTGTACGTCAAATGTTTAGGAGAGTTTTAATTTACAAAAAAAAAAAAAAATAAATAAAAAAAAATAAATAACCAGCAAAGATTTTGTGGTACTTGTAATATAAGTATGATTAAATATTGCCTTTTAATGACATAAATGTTCTTAGCAATTATGTGACATATTCTCCAGTTTATTAATGGCTTAAGTTAACCCAAGAATTAAATCATACGTTGATGTTCCGGACATTTAATTTCATTTTATACGTTAATTTAAACAGTATAACAGCCGTTCTGTAACAAGGTTATATTCCAAAAGATTGATGTTTTTCCCGTATGAATAAGGGACTGTCAGCAAAGCGGTATAACCTGTGATACAAGTAGATTGTGATTCCCATGCAATCATTGAATGATTTGATTTATAATACAATCTATTAAATTTCGTCTGGATTGTCCAAAGGATAATGTGTCTAACATGTTAAACAGATAAAAATTGGTAACTCATTTTTTTATTTAAACGAACAGTCAATTATTTTGCATGAACGACAAATTGCAGTCTCCAAGGAAACAAAAGCTGTTATAATACATTGCGATATAATTTATTAAACTTGTTGTTTAGACAAGTAAAACGCATAACTGCATAATGAAAATAAAGTATAGATGCATGTTATTAAAACAGATATTGCAGGAATGTGAGATGAGCATAATAAAATATTAGTACCTCATGTTGTTAAGGTATTTATCAATTTTATTATTGAACCAGGATATGATAAATTTCATACGGTGTAATGAAATACCGAAATTGGGAAACTAAAGTTAAACTTAACGTACTTGCATAATTGTTTACATATAACTAAAAGTAAAATCGCCAAAACCGACAAGTTCTGCTAAGTTGCCTATAGATCTTGTCACCTTCTCAATCACGATCATTTTGGTAAATTTCAACTTAATTCGTTTTTACAATGACCTTTTTTGACCTTGCGTTACTTTGATTGATTTGCAATCAAACAAATAAGCCAAAAGACCTCTTATCGACAAAGTTATCACATGAAAACATTGATTCAAGAATTAATCATTTAACGTTTATTATATCCTATTTCACGTCGGTGAACGTCTTGGTAAATGACTTATGTTTGGCCTTCAATTACTTTGATGATTTACTACTCTAAATACAAACTGTAGTCAACTGTGGTGTTACAAAAGGTCTTATATCTAAAGATATGTTTCAATCATTTATCACTTAACTCCATTAACGTCTCATTCATAAAAGGTAAACGTCTTAGTGATTAATTTTTACACAATGAGCTTTTCCGTCTTCGATTACTCTAATTGATTGGCAATTGTAAACTGGCGTCTTTTGTATTGCATAAGGTCTAGTAACTAAAGGAGTTGTTTGATAGATAACGTCATGCCAAGTATGTCACAGTATTTATGAATAATGTCATAGAAATTTGTTTTTGATAATGGATGTTGCTTTACGACCCAAACAAAATGCAATCAATTAACAAAATGACGCCTTTTCAATTCTAACAACGGTTCAGGGTCCAAATTCCTGTCTGTTTTAGAATGACCATCAAACGTTAAAGTTATATATACGACTGGGCCATCTTTATCGTATAAAAAACAATGACCACTCTATTTGGTAAAAAAGAGAAACTCCAGTGGCGTATGTGTATGGGTGTGCTTTTCTTTTCTTAAGTAAAAAACTTATTCGATGGTAGCGCTTTCGCGTAAACATATAATAAAGATAGAAACTTTTATCACTCAATTTGCAGGTTATTTAAAAATTGTATCCATGTAAGTGTTTGATTATCGTACTTCAGAAGAAAAATCTAGAAAACTAGTAATGAAGTAGAAATGCTTTATATTTAAAGGAGTCAGTACGATAACGGCATATTCGGCCCCAAAAATTTGCAAAAATCAAAATGCGACATAAACTTGTAATATTTATGTTAAAACACAACCTTGATATGGACTGTTGATTTTAAGTTTAATTTTTGTCAAAGGATGTCTGATGACGTCACGGCTACGTTACTAATGGTGACGTAATGGCGGATTTATCATTTATTTGCCGTATTTTAAAAACTTTTCCCAAAATTTTATACCCAGCGCACGCAACAACCAGAAAGATATTTTCAAAATAGATGCATTTTAGAAACACCTCCAGCATATATAAATATGGTTTTGGTTGTTGCATGCGCTCGGTATGAAAAAAAGAAAAAATAGACAGAAAACTGGGATACTAAAAACAAGTTTCTTAACTTCTAGAGCTCTATATATAGAAAACTTTAAAATTAAAACGCTGTCTTATAAAACAAAGTGTTATTTTAAATGGAATGCAAGTCATATGAGATGCAATATACCTTATTCATTGCCTATAATCAATTTTTTGTTTAAATTATTATTAGATATATCTAAATATCTTAATATCTAGAACTACTTGGTTTAGTTTCGTGTTGCTTGGCACAGACAGCGGACTTTTCATGTTAGAGAATTGTTTTCACCATTCACATTTTAATTATCGATATCAATTAAGGGTTGTTTTAATCCACTACGGAAAATTGAATTCCAAATACTGCACTGAAAGTTTCAGAACTTAACGTCCGAAATACGGATTCTTCACGATTACGCAACGGAACAGTACAGACTTTTAGAATATACAACTTCCGTGGATACTGTTGTCAACGAAGCTTTTCATTGCACCAAAAGATCCAGAGTTAACAGAAAATGTGACGAACAACACTAAAATAGGTAAATAATATTGATCAAAAAATAATAAATTATTGATAGAAATGTGTGTAGATTTTAGTCAATTTGTAAAGTCGTTATACTTGCGGATTCACTTTCATCATGTACACAAAAGTTTGCTGTGTACAACTTCACTGTCACTGACTACAGTAGTTATTTATGTTCACGAACACATTTCTGTTTTCAATTTTAAAAGTTTATAATTAAACAAACAGCAATATGAAAGGATCAACGCATTTATCCCTGGTCTCGATCAAAAATGAAAAATATATAAATTGGCTTATAATATGCATTCAGTTCTTAGGCAAGGGTATCGTCATCGGCTTGCTTTGTGATTGACGTCCAACTCTTTCTCAGTCGGATCATTTTAAATCTTGAAATAAATATTTTCTATGTCCAAATCCATCCATTTTACATTACATCTAAAGTCAAAACATATTTCGTGTATAAATTGTCCGACCAAACAGACGATCCTACCATTTCACATCAGATGCAAATACTTATTATACACTGTTTCGAATGAGTAAATATGTAGTCTTGGTTAGCCGCGGTCGCACGCAAGTGCGCCTCCAATATTTTCCTTGTCGTATGGTTGGGTTCGAATCCCACCTGGTGCTTTTTTTTTTTTTTTTTTTTTTTTTTTTTTAATTTAATTTTATTTATTTATTTAATTATTTTGGTTTGAGTAGTACATGGATGCATAGAAAAATTAACAATTAATATCACGACTGCGATAATTTTTTTACATGTTTCATTTTACATTAGAAATTCCTTGTTTGTCTTTGACTGGGAAAGACATGGATAGCTTTCTCACACTTGACCAGTTGCATTTTTTCCAGAACAACAAAGCTGCAATAAATTTTTTAATTTTCTGAATTTTTTTCTATTTTCTTAAAATATTTTTTTGTAAATAAAAAATAGATAACTACTAATTACGATCCATGAGATTTCTAGAATTCCATGCCCTATTGGCTGTAAATAAATGGAATCCTCTAACGTGTTCATATTTAACGAGGATAATTATTAGCTTGTAGCATATGCGCACTTATGGACAGAGACTCAATGAATCAATGGGAAACCATGATATAAATTACATTACTTGTCCGTTATTAATATCCAAATGAATTTGCAATGGTATTATTTATCCATTACAACGTCACAATTGACAAATTTAATAAAATTCTGTGTTTAATTTATCGTATTCCACCGGTTTTTAATTTGCGTTTACATGATCTGTTTTTTTATTACATGTTCTAAAATGTAGAACCTGAAGGTCTACATCTCGATGGAAAATTTATCTATATTTATTCGAGCTTTATCGTTAGTAAATATATAACAAATACCTTAGTTAGTTCTTTTCTACAGTGCGGTTACGTCTTTGCCAAGTTTTCAAAAATACTGATACATCTTGGCAAAGTTTTCAAAAATACTGAACACTTTGCATTAGAACATGCATCAATTTCAAGTATGGTCAGACGTGATCGGGATTGTACATTAACCCGCGACATGAGTCTTTAAAATGCAGATGTTCTGTTATACTAATGAATCGAGATTGATATGAAAAAAAATCATATAATTAAACAGGACAGATGTACCTTTCATAATTCGAAAACCCAAAAGAACTAGATAAACATTTTTTGTCACCGCTGATCACATTTTATCTACAAATAATGTGTACGGTTGTAGAACAGTAACTCCAATAGAATTAGACCGCCCTGGTGGCTCAGTGGTAGAGCGTTCGCCTCGAGAGCTGGAGGTCGTGGGTTTGAACTCCCGGCCGGGTCATACATAAGACTTTCAAGTTTTAGATACTTCTTCCTGGTCTGGCGCTCTGCATTTAGAGGACAGGGTATTGACTGGTTCACCTGGTACCAGGATAATGTTCTTGGTGGAGTGGTATGCTTGTCTCCGGCATTACTGACTTGGTGAGCTAACAACCTTAACAAAAAGACGCCCTGAGTGCGCGCTAGTACAAGGCAGATCATAATATACACACGCACATCTCACGCATACGCAAACTTGTTCTTAAGATTAATAAAACTTGCTCGTTGTGAAAAGCTGAAAAATTGCTCATGGGACGTTACACAACATTACAACAATCAACCAACTGAATCATGTAAGATCTGACTGTTTAAAGTCTATAGGTTTTATGAGACTTTAGAATCAATGGTTATTTGCAGTTTTTATTTTAATTACAATTTTGATTTAATATCAATCTCCATGTAAAATAAACGTAATATTACAGTTGTAGTGTCCAATATAACACGATTATGTGATTATGTTGTCGTGCTAATTTATGAAAACTAGCGCTTTATTTCATAAAATTATCACATGACAATGTTATTACATGTTTTCTACTAAAGTTTATTAACTTAATGAATGGTAGTGTGTTTAGCAAGTTTAAATAACATACACATTTGACATAAGTGAAATTTCGTTATTTTTTAAAATTCCAGTTCGCTTTGTAAGTTCACGCACTGCGTTATGTTAAGTCACGGAATCCACTCAAATCAAAGGAAGTGTGTTACTTATCAATGATACAGTCGTATTAAACTTAAGCAAAGGGAAAATCAAATATTATGATGACTTTAAAGTGATTGCATTTGGATTCACGATCGCAGATTAACATTTATTTTGAACAAAATGGTTACTAAATTAAACGTATATTGAGCTGACTAGTCTCGTGATTGACAAAATGTCCTTTTACTGTACGAATTTGATGTAGAACTTATGACTTTCAGACATCTCCTATTTGACCGCTTAATCTCTAATGAAGTTTGAAACAGGTAAATAATGTGATTCTGTTTCTTTTTCTTTTTTTGCTTTAGATCAGATGGAAGCTGTAAAGGCATACTGCTGTGTCTTATGTTCTAAAAGAACAAAGCCAAATGATAGAAGGAAATTACATGGAGCTAAAAATGAAAATATCAGAAAGTATTTATATAAGACATTTTGCATTAGTGTGAATGAATCTCATGTTCTATGCAACAAATGTAGACAGTTATATTATACTGATGATCGAAAACGTCTCTTAGAAAACAAGATTGAAAGAAGTAAGCCTGATGATAATGGTGATTCCAGTGATCCTACGTACCTACCACCTACTACAAAGAAAAGAAAATCAGAAGTGGGATCGCCACCATCCATTGCTCTCCCAATTCAGTCAGTAGGAGGAGGCCACTCACAGTGTTTTGTTTGTAAAAGAAGAGGTCCAAAGTTAATAGTGGTATCAATTAATTGCCGATACAATTTATTTTTGGAGAAAATGATAGTTATTCCTGCTGGTTCTAGATGCTGTCCCGGTCATATTGAAGATGATACGTTTACACCAGAATCGTATGACAAAATATCAGACACCAGAGATTATTCCAATTTTAATCGCACAGGAATTCTTGATCTCATTAAGTCTATCAGAGACATCGCACTCAGAAACGCCCAGACAAGAATAGATTTTGATAACCCACAAGGCCTACAGAAACATGAATACAGAAACCTAACCGGTCTTACATCAGAACAATTCAACGATCTTTGCAGCCATTTGAAAACAATTAGAGACACCAAAGTTAGAACAATTCGAACATGCCTAGGAATATTTTTAACGAAATTGAAAGGTGGAATGTCAAACAAAGTCCTTTCGACACTTTTTAATATCAGTAAAGATGCTGTCAAACGTGCTGTTACATCTGCAAGAAAAGCTCTCCAGGAATTTTTTGTCAATGATAACGTTGGGTTTAATCATATTAAAAGATTAGATATTATTCAGAAGCATACTCGTACACTGGCGCAAACATTATTTTGCAGTGTTGCAGAATCACCTGCAATTTTAGTTTTAGATGGAACGTATATATATATTCAAAAGAGTAATCAATTCCAATTTCAGAGAAAATCATTCTCTATGCATAAGCACAGGCCGTTACTGAAGGCAATGGTAGTTGTATCGACAACAGGATATATAGTCAGCATTCTTGGACCATACTATAGTGACTGTAAAAACAACGACTCTGCAATTTTGAAACATATGATATGGAACAACGTCGAAGAAATAAAGAAGTGGATACAGGAAGATAATATCTTTGTTGTGGATCGGGGTTTCAGGGATTCGTTGGATATGCTGGAGAATATTGGAATTAAAGCTAAAATGCCACACTTCTTGTCCAAAGGTCAAAAGCAGCATTCAACATCAGAAGCAAATGCAACAAGACTTGTAACTAAAGTCAGATGGGTGGTTGAATCTGTGAACGGTAAAATCAAGCAATGGCGTTATTTTGATCGTGTTTTACCAAATACGCAAATACCGAATATTGGTAATGATCTAAGATTCATATGCGCGCTGTTAAACAAGTACTTTCCACCGTTAAGCACAGGAGATGCACAAGAAGACCAGACAATTGCAGCTAGGATGCTTTACTTGTCAAAGGAGAGTAATACTTTGATGGAGAAAATCCAGAATGAAGGTCTTGATAAAATGAGTGTCAAATGGAAAAAAGTGGAAGCTAGCAATATACAAGTAGTTCCTAATTTCCCAGTGTTGTCAGAAGAAGAACTCCGCACAATGACACTTGGTGTTTATCAACTGAAATTGACAAGTTCTTATACAAGTGAACATTTAAATGACTCGGGTGAATATGAAGTTCATATAAACGATGATCAGACAGACATTATCCGTGTGAAATTTCAAAGTCGCCATGTAGGATCAAAATGTTACAACGCATGGATTCAATTCAACGAAATTACAGTTCTCTCATGGTATTGCAATTGTAGAGCTGGGTCAAGGGTAGTAGGAACATGTTCCCACATTGCTTCTGTTCTATGGTTCCTAGAATTGGCAAGGCATACAGATAAAATAAAGTATACTACAAAACAGTGGAGTGACTTTGTTGCTGATGCACGAGATTTACAAGAAGTGGAGCCAATAGATGCCAGTGACGACAATGACATAGTTACAGAAGAATAAACCTGATACACTGCATATCTACATAAATATAGTAACTGATAATAGTTGTTTATTTGTGTGCAGAAACGCATTTAAATCAAACTGACCTTAATTAAAACAAATGACTACTTGACGATTTTTATTATTTCATGTGTATATAGTGACTAGTAACGTAATGCGATAAAGAGATTTTAGTCACTAAATTATTTGTGTACAGTCTGAAGTTTTCAATTCAAAATCTGTCAAAAGAGTTTAGTATCAGGGTTTTGTGTGTCATATTTTTGTCTGATTATCTATAAGCATGAATATTTTTTGTTATTTTTCCTGGACGTTCACTGTTTCATACAGGAGCAAATCAGTACCAGCCTAGAAATATATATTATCTTACAAAAACTTTGAAATGTTTTTTTTTTATAATTTCATTCGTTAACAGCCACAGGAAGTGTTTATCATTGTTTATACATTCAAACTGTCTATAACGACCACTAAAGAGAACTTGTGGAATCTGTCTTTATTAACAGATGGTCTTCACATACAGGTTAAATAATCAGACTTGACATGAAACTAAATGTCCCTGGGCTTTTCATGCAGGTGATCTTTAAATGAGAGGTAGTCTTTAAGGTAAGTTCGACTGTGCACATAATGAACATAAAGCATCATCCCCCCAACCCATCCAAAAAAAAAAAATGACAGTCTTGATAAAAGTTGAGTATTAAAAGGACCGTAAAGCTCCATTTTTTAAAACCTACCAGCTAAACAACAATACTGAACAATATGTTGCCATTATAATATTTTAAGTCTTCATTAACACTAAAAGGAGGTCGAGTGATCTCATAGACAGGCTCACTGTTCAAACTCGCCCCGTAAGTGGGAGATCGTTGGTTCGAACCCCGACCGAGACTGACCCAAGATTAGAAAGTGGGTAGTGACTGTTCTTTCGCCAAGCACTCGGCATTACGAAATGAAACTAAAAATTAACGAGGTCCCGTGTTACGGTAGGCGTGGCACAATAAAGAACCTTGCTGTGTAATGCCGTCAGCGCAACGCACAGGTAAAATTTCTACACTTTCGCCTATAGCAGGCGACGTCTTGATATAAGTAAAATAATCTCGACTTGGGACGTTAAACAAAATTACTTAATTCAATTCACTGTTCAAACGCCGACTTCTTACCGGCTGGGTTTGAATCTCTCTTTTTATCGTATAATTTTGCTAAAGTTTGCAAGTTTGCTGTCAAAGTTCGTCGGTTTTCTCCGGATAACTAATTTTTCTCATTTATCTCTCAAATGAATTTATCAATTTAAGTGAAATTAATTTGACTGGTCATGGAGTGTAAAGCATTACATATTCAACCAACAGCACCAATAAACCATGCAACTGGACACGATTGTCATTTTTCCAGTTTTCGTCTAAAGTAAACATTCTTGTAATTGGTGGTTTTAACAAACACGATTACCGTTAAATGTTAAAGCCATTTGTTGTTCAGTGTGGAATTTGTAGCTTGATTTTTAAGTACAGTTTCTCCAGCTGCAATTTTCTTAAATTCTGTGTTATTCAACCTGCTGTCATGTACTTCTTTTGAATTTTTATGAAATATTATAATTCAAAATAGCACATGAAGCTGTCGAATCAATTTTGCAATAAAGTTATCACAAAATCATTCATTTTCTAAAGGATCAATATCTTCCGTTGCGGCATTTTTTTATTCGACCTGTATAACGTTACATCAACAGCTCCCCTTCTCATTTGAAACAATGGTATTATAATTTCTAAACGAAATCTTTTTAGAGTCTATTTCATTCTATTTTCTATTTATGATATTTCATCGAAAGCTGCTGAAATATCGACAAACCAACTTTAATTTCAATCAATGAATCGATCGCTAATACAAAGGAAAAAATGAATGCATCTTCAGATGCGTGAAAATAACTTATAGAGTTAGAATCTAGAACATTTACCCACCCAAATTTTTTTCAAGTCCCTCCCTCCCTCCCTCAATTGAGACTTGTCCTTTTTATTGATCACAATTGACAAAACACTTCTTCACTAATATTAGAAAAATATTAAAACTGAAAGTAAACAAATAAATTTTAGCAATCTACAGTATTATTCTGGTAACAATTTGCTTACGTTTCTATTGTATTTTTTCTTATTTAACGATAAAACCATGGGAAAAAATCTGTTTTTGCAGTAAATAAGTGCCCCCTTTTAGAGCCCCGCGATTATCCTCCATGACGTCATAATATTTGAAATGAACTGTTTTTGATTAAAGTAATAAGTGGTCTTTAGAAATATTAAAATATTAATGAAATTAGAGATGGGGCCGAAATCGACCCTTATCCTCCCAACCCCTTTAGAAAATACAATTGTTACTTGTTTTATCACGAAAAAAAAAAAAAAAAAAAAACAAAAAAAAAAAAAAAAACAAATTTATACTTTCGAAATTGCAAAACAGTTTGATTTCATTTCGCCATCTTATTTTACAACTTGACCTAATTTTTGTTATTATAATACAGTAATAAAAATGCATTTCATCAAGTGCTTCGATGCTTGTTTGTTGTGTCTTGTTTTATCGAAATACACTTATGACACTAAACTTTATTCAGTCAAAAACCATATTCGTAGATCCACTAATTATAATTTTCTACTTTTCGAGTACATAAAAAATATTTTGTACTCAACTGTTATTATTTATTTTGCCATTTGTATAATCACTTAATACTTAGCATATAATTTATAACACTCAAAATAAATTCTTAATTTCCTTGGAAAATCATTTAATTGTTAACAAAAGATTTTTGCCCATTTTACCATAATTTGTCTCTAAGAAAATTTTCCTACTTTAATTTATATCTTATCAAGATGACTATTATAAGAAAAATGTCTTATAACTAAATTGAATAGTACGTAGCATACGTAAGGGTTTAAAATCAAATTACTCCCAAGAAATGAAGAGCGAATGATGTTATTATTACCAAATAAAACAGGGAATAATGTAAACAACCAAAGAATATTAACAATTGAAATAACAAGTTCATGATTTTACGGTCACAAAAATAATTATTTCTTAATTATATTTCATGACATGAATTTTGCTGTAAGTATTAGTCCTGAAGGTTCATTCAATAACATCGATTCGAACGAAATGTTGTAGACAAAGAAAAATGTTATATTAGCCTATACTGTATTAATTGTTTTTAATATTTTCTTAACAACATTAGTTAAGTGTTATTCGTGTTAAGACTTCTTTAAATTTTTAAAGAAAAAGAAATTTATTACTAAACTGATTTTCGTCTGAAATTTTTTTAATGAATCAACACTGTAAACGATCCTTAAATTTTAATGTACCGGCTCACACTAAGTCACGGTTTTTATTATTATTATTATTATTTTTTTTTATTCATTTATTTATTTTTGATACTGATTGCTGTAAGAGTATTGTAGGATATTTTATACCATAATTAATATATAGTTTTAAACTTGTTGTATGCATTCATTTTGGCACTTACATATATATATATATATATATATATATATATATATATATATATATATATATATATATATATATATATATATATACTCACTAAAACAGTATTTTGAATCGGAGCACACACAATTAAAAGGTGACACATTTCCCTTGATTTTTTAAAATTTTTGATCATGGTTATCCAAAAATTTGATTTGTCAAAAAAAGTAAAATTTTATGATGATGTGACATATAGAAGTTTATTTTTGTCAGTTTTATTATTATGCACATGTTATAAAGGATTCAAAACTCCAATTTTAAAGAGCAAGAGCGATCAGCTGGTAAATTGTTATCAATTGCGAAGAATAATTGTTTTAACATTTACTCATCTTACACTTAAAATGACGATTTAGTTAATTTTAAAACCAAATGAATTATATTATTATTATTATATTAATTATAATAATAAAACGATGTTCACCCGAGTGTTTGCAATAACAATTTTTCAAAGAATTAAAAGTTAATTAAGCAATTATATCCATGTTTCATTTTAGTTTTATAAACTTTACTTTTAGCAAAAACACAACAAAGCTCAGATATCTCTGTTTAATTTTACCAAGAACATTTTTCAAAATGTTGAAAAAGTTTCCGACATTTGATGGTATTTTACGTTATCGTTAAACTAATCTCTAATGACCTTGTGCTAAAATATACAATGTATCTATCATGTTGTTAGTGGAATCGTGTCATTTCTTATTTGGAAATAATATTAAAACATCTAAATGGAAACAACTATGACATCATTATATGATTAACATTGTATGAAATAAACCAAAAAAAAACTTCTCTTTTGATGATGTGATCTTTGAGATTCATTGATAAATCATTTTAACAGAACTGCCATTATATCATTTAGACACATAAAATGCATTTCAGACACATTAAGTAAATGTTATTTGTCACCAATGTGAGGTAAAATATAAGCGAAATGTTCAGTTTTAGGGTTTCCTTTGAATTTGCGATATAAATCTTTATCAATAAAGCTACATGGTAATTGTATGAAGATAAAAATAATAATTAGTGCACACACGCACACACACAAACGATTACACTGTTTTTTTTCCATTTCCCTAAATGAGCTTAAAATTACTTATTGATAGTAATCGCAATTCAATGTATTGTGAAGCAGATTTGCAAATTATGACATCAATATCTTTACTATCTCCGGTTAAATTTGCGGTTTCAATGTCGTCAGTAAGGATTAAATAAAAATGCTTTATAGATAAAAAGGCAATACGGAAACTGAGTTCATGCAAGATTGACAAATAAAAACTTTAAGAAAATATTAGAAAAGAGAGTAATGCTTTATTTATTAATTTTTACACTTGTTTAATGCTGAACAGAACATTGCCATTGAAATATTGACCACAAGTTGTAAATATATCACACAAATAACTGTTAAATTTTTATGTGCCAGATGTGCATATTTTGGAAAATCATTCCTCATCAGTGACACTAATGTCCGAAAAGTTTGGTAAATAAAAAAAACAAGTTAAAAACTAATGAATCTAAAGTTCCAAAAATATATGAATCAAAATTCAGCTGAAGAATGCTTTGCATGAGGGCACAACCCTTAGTTTTAAATAAATTTCAAGATTAGGACGGCTGAAAATTTTGGTAAATGGTACATTTTCTGACAGCACAAAGTACTGCCTACTGAGTTATAGATACCCTCGGAGGGGGGTTACTCCACCAGCAACTGTACCCACTGGAACAATAGCGTTAGGCCCTCAGTAGTACTGCATATGTAGTTGTTTATTTTATTTTTGCAATTCTACAAATTTTTAATTCTTTTTTTCAATCTCGATTAAGAGGTAATAGGTTAAGTCATATTATTCATTTATTTACATTATTGTTTGTTGTCTTGTAATTGACTAAAGTCTAATTAAGGTTCATAATATAACGAAAGGCAGTATCGATAATAACATATAACGTACTTTGACATCAACTTGGAAACAAAGTATAAAAATAATCATCAACTTGGAAACGAAATATTAAAAAATGATCAGACGATAGTTGTCTTGATCATTAACTTCACCGATTGGTTTGAATCTACATTTCCATTCCCGCATCGAATGCTGCTTATAATGTTTATAATACAAATTGCCTTCCAAAGCATTTCTTATGGGAAAACAACAAAACAAACATAGCACTGTTTAGCATAATGTAGATTGTTATCTTTTTTGTGTAAAATTTAGTTGTTATCTCATTTTTCCACAACCGAACATTAGTATCTATTTGGATATATAACAGTTGTTTGAAACTATTATAATAGTCTTTATAGAAAAGTAGATAAGCGCTTCACAAAATATTACATTCTTATTTTTTATATTATAAAAAGATGGAAATACAAACAATGTATGCAAACGTGACAGATGGATCTATATTTATATCTAAATCGCCCTATAAAACCATCGAATTGTACATTTCATTTAGTTCTCTGTAACCAGTGTAGGCTAACCATTTTTGAAGTGGCATCTGTATTTTAAAACACCGACATGTTTATAAAGGGTTGAGTTTTTTTCAGTATTGTTTTCATTTGTCAACAATACTGCTCATCTTGCCGGGCGAGGTAGCGTCTAGTCCCTAGACATTGGATACACTTGGGTGTTTTGATAACATCAAACCGACTAATAAGATTAATATCTCTTTACAATTATATTATTATAACTCGACGTCTGCACAAAACATAAAAAACAACTGATGATTGAAATATAAACTCTATGCAACTGTACAAAACAGCCTAAATCATGAAGTCAGTTTCACTGTTTTAAAAGTACCATGTAGCAAAATTTTCAGTATTTTATTTTAAAAAAATTAACTCTAAATTGAAACATTCCAATTTTTTTAAAAAAATAAAAAATAAAAAAATAATAATAAAAAAAATAAATGAATAAAATAATTTGCTGTTTCCTCAAAGAGAGCATTCCTAAGCTTGATTTGGAGTTACATAATTCTGGAAATTTGGAGTCATTAATTTTTAAATGTTTAGATAATCTTTTTTTATTTATCAACTGTTCCGGCCCCTAGTGTCACTAATAAGAAATAACTTTCTAAAATGTGCACATATGGCACATTACAATTTAACAAATACTTTGTGAAATGTTTACTACCCATAACAGTGATTCAGAATGGCGTCGGCCATCGGCAATTCGCTGATAAAATTCCGAAATGGCCGAAAATAAATGTCTGAGGAGGCCTTCTTTTTTTAGGACAAAATGGCCGGTAAATTTTATTTCAATTCGGACATCATAGACTCATTGTCAGATCTTGTAAATACATACGCCAGATTTGTCATAAAACTTAAAAAAACATCTTGGGAGATAAAAACTTAACCCAGACAGACATAGATATATACGCTGAATAAAATATGGTTTTCAATTCGAAAGTATATAATCTTCCATGTCATCCGGGCGCTTGACAATAAGGTATTCATAATAATATCAAGCGTTTGATTGAACGTGATTATTATACAATGGCGTCAAAGTATAAAAACCGAAGCTTGACTTCAACCAAAGAACTCTGTTCTATGTCGGGGTGCTTAGGCCCGATTTAGACACGGATAGAGTTACCGAAAAAACTGAAGATGATGCAAAAATTACAGAAAGCCGTATATTTCAGATCCGTTGGTTAGACCAGCACAAGTGGTTAAGATACAATGCTGACAAGGGGGTCATGACGTGCGAGCTGTGTATAAGTAGCTCCCGTAGCAATGCTTTCACCAGGGGCTGTACAAACTTTAAAACAAGTTCCTTAACTGATCACATTAAGTCAAAGGACCATTTAACCGCGCTTTGTGTTCCAGCACTTCATTCAGATTTACAAACTATGCAAGAAAACGGCATTCATCCAAAGAGAAAGCTGCACTAGTTGCTCTTCTTTTAGTGTACTGGATGGCAAGAGAGAATATTCATCTAAGCAAGTTCAGATCATTTTTTAATTTTCAGAAGAGTGTAGGTGTTGAAGACTTATCGGCCTTGGCAATTTCCCCTGGCATTGCCTATGATTCTGATTATGCCACACATGAATTTTAACAAGTTATATTGGACACCATAGAAAAAAAACTGTTAATACTCTAAAGGAATTTCCATTTGTGACAGTACTTTGTGATGAATCAACTGACAGAACAGTCACCCATCGCCTGGTCATATATTGTCAAACTGTTGATCCAAATACAATGCAACCTATTACAAACTACCTTACCAATATACAACTTGATGAAGGTACAGGAGCTGCTATATCTGCTGCCATCTACTCCGAATTAAGGAACAGAGGTGTGGAACCAGACAAAATAATGGGGTTGGGCACAGATGGTGCCTCTGCATTGACAGGTATTTACTGCCTTTATATTACACAATCCCATGTTTAAAATACAGTGAATGCCTTTCAGTTTATCGCTTCAATTAAATTGTCAAGTACATGTACTAGTACTTATAAATTCATTTAACTTGTTGTTAATGTTTAATTATGGACTGTCCATATTTTGTTATCTAGTGTGAAACAGCTTCATGAAGCATATTGGTGGATTGTGTGTTGTATGGGATCTCTGATTTTAAAATAAGTGGGATGGTTAGGGCCTACAAAAGTACTTGAAACACATCACCTGACACCATTTTTACATTATATCCTTCCTGTTTCAGGTACACTTATTTCAGCTACAATTTTACGTTTCATTTTATTTTCTGATTTTTTTCAGTCAGAAATAATTCCAACCAATACAACACCCCACGATCTGGTGTTGTATGCTAACACAATCAGACCTCATATTTTTCTTGTAAAAGTTTAAGATTAATATATTACAATGCTTCAGAGTTAGAACTCTGTTAAAATTTATGTGTAATTTAAATAGTTTTGTTTTTTGTCAGGAAGAGGAAAAGGCACGACTTGCATGATGCTTAGAGAGAATCCACACCTTATGAATGTCCACTGTATTGCACACCGCCTTGCACTCTGCACTAGCCAAGCAGCTGAGAAAATTCCAGCAATGAAAGCATACCAGGAAGTGATTACCAACATTTTTTACTACTTCAAGTATTCATACCTCCAGAGTTGCCAAGTTAAAAGAAATCCAGATGTGTTAGAGCTCTCCGCAGCTGAAGTTCAAAGAGGTCCATTCTGTGAGATGGGTGTCATTTTACATGGCTCTTGAATCTGTATATAGGTAATTAGTTTTGAAATATATATTTAATTTACAACTGTCTTGAATTGGAATTGGTATGTTTGTATTTAATTTATCTTGCTTTGAATTAACACCAGGTATTCATGGCTAAGTGGTTTCAAGTATTTGCTCACAAAACAGTGCCTCCAACTTGACAGGTTCAATCCCTTTCCGACCGGATCTTATAATTATATTAGTGGTTTTCTTTCTCCATTTCAGCAGTGAAAGTGATTGCCTTGATATGAGTGAAATAATCTTGACAGTTCACTACTGTTTGGTCTGATTAATCAGGTGTTTGGGACCACTCCTCACTTACCTGGCTGAAGCTGACATGTCTGACCCAAAAGCACAGGGTTTAAAGAAGAAGGTATATCATGGTTTAAAAATGTTTTTAAAAGTCATTTATGTTCATGATTTACTTTTCAACTTCTGCATGGTTTTGTTTCTGTTTGCCTTTAATTTAATGTTTTAATTTTGAATTTATTATTATTATTTCTTTCTTTTGATTTGTTTTTTGTTTTGTTGTTTTTAAAATAGCTGATGATTTGTTATTAATGTACAATTAATGGACAAATTTCACGTTTTAAGGTTGGGACAATTAAGTTTGTTTCCTTGACTTATACCTTGATGGACATTATACCTATAGTGACGAAGTTGAACTTGTTTTTCCAGAAGGAATTTACTGAAGTTGCATTGATTAAGGTAAGGTTTTAGTTTTGCTATTCTTAAATATAAAATATTTAAAATGTTTGCATGTACTTTCGACTTATGAGTGTTATATGCATCATGATGCAATATTATAATGCATTGTTTATTATAAGTGGAGTGTGTAGGGCCCTACGAAAGAACTTATTTCACTCAGCTGGCTACAGTATTCTGTTTCATTTTTTCTAATGAAGTGTTGAGCAATTTTAATTTCCTTCGAACAATAATATTTCATCTAAACACTCAAATATTATTTTATCTTTTCAGTTACAGATTGACCACACACTGGCCGATTTAAGGCAACTGATGGAGACAGATGGGGATTGTCAGAAGCTGCTACAAGAAGATCTTACTGGAGGCATGTTCAAGGGTCATCTGATTACCAAGTGTCCAGAGAATGATATTGCTAGTGTGAAGAAAAAATTTATCTTAACTCTGACTGAAAATATAGATAGCAGGTATAATGTTTCTTACTCTCACACAGGACATTTTGTGGCTTTCCAAACAATTAATTTATATAGTAATTAGATTTGATATACAATGAACTTTACCAAGTATATGATATATCTGAACTCATTGAATCACTTGTAACTTAGTAAAATATCCTAATTTAAAATTTATTTACACCCAAATTAATTATTATTTTTTGTGCACAACTAATTGAATTTATTTACACTCTGACAATTATCTGTATTTTATCTACATCCTGACCTCGTATTTATCATGCTAGACATCAAAATATCATGAATAGAACCCTGGAATATCTTTGCTAATTTTTGATTAACACATAGTTTTTATTTGTCTACTGTAGGTTTCCTGATACTGATCTTCTTTCCGCATTTGGTGTGCTATCAATGAGGCCTGTTAGTGTTCTGTCTAATGAGGATATAGAAACATAGGGCAATGATCAGCTGGATGTGATTCTGAATCATTTTGGGTCCGAAAAAAACCATACTTGAAAGGAAGAGAAGCAGGACAAAAGTAAAACTAGTCCACCAGTTGTAGATGCTGATAAAGCTAGGACAGAATGGAAGGAACTCAAATCTATTATTAAAGCTGAAATGTATCCAAGAGATAGCATCAACCTGTGGAGATTTATTGCTTTGTTCCACAAAGACATGGTTCCTAATCTCCACGGGCTGGCATGCTTAGCTCTTATGTGTCCAGTCAACACTGCTGGATGTGAAAGGGGGTTTTTTGTTCAAAACCAAACTCTCACCCCTTTGAGAAACAGACTAAGTCCTGAAATTCAGGACATGCTACTTAGAGAAAGAATAAATGACCCTTCATATGAGGAATGTCCATATGATGAGACACTTGCTTCATGGAAAGCCAGTACCAACAGAAAACTGTTCAATTAGAAGGATTTTTTGCAGTATTACTGTATATTTGAAGAAGGACATTAATTAGTTCTGAATGTTAAATTTAAAATTACATTGACCGGTAATAAGAGTTACCACTAGATTTACTTGTATGTGTTCCTGTTTGAATATCACATCTTTATTCATTTTAGTGACTGCTTAACCTAGAAACTGACTAGACATTGATATTAACAACATCATTCAATGTAACTGAATTGAACTGTTAAGAAATTGGCAACAACTAGATTATCAATTATCAAGTACTAGTGATGAAGAATTGTATATCGAAACGGCTGTCTAGTGCTGTAAAATTAACATTGGTTTTAATTAGTAATTAACAAGTATTTGAGCTGCTAAATTGCTAAAACAGAAGAACTGTTACAATATAAAATTCCCTTACAGACCTTCTATCAATTCAAGAAGTGATTATGTTGACAATTTCTTTACCATTAAATTCCATTAGTTGGTGATCAAGTAATTGTTAGTCAGTTATTGCTGTACAGTTCTTCAATACTGGCACCTATACAGAGTTATGTGTGAAAGTTCATCTAATCAGAAGTGCCTGTAATGACAACTGCAGACAGTTAATTGTTAAATTTCACTAGTCAGAAGTACCTGAAATAAAATGTACAAATCAGCTCAGATGCTTGAAAAAAAACTGCATTTTAAACCATTATTTAAAAATTTTCCGGGGGAGCCTGCCCGCGGACCCCCCTAGATAGTTCTCTCGCTGCGCTCGGTCACAGGCCTGTATATTTTTCAACGCTAGGGCAAAATGGTCTATAAAATTTATAGAACTTAGGCCCTCTGTCTTAAAAGAGGTAGTTCCGATCTCAATCACTGCCTGAGTGCGCACCGCCGCTGGTGGAGTAAAACTCCCTGAGGGCAGCCACAACTCATTAGGCAGTTAATTGTGCTGTCAGCAAATGTGCCATGTAGTTAGATTTTGAAATTTATTTTTTTAAAAAAGAAAACTAAGGTTGTTCCCTCAAGCAAAGCATTTTCTAGTTGGTTTGGAGTCATATGATTTTTGAACTTTGGAGTAATCAATTTCAAAATGTTTGAAATATCTTTTTCATCTCTCAATTTTTCGACCCCTGTTGTCACTGCTGGGGCATAATTTTCTCAAATGTGCACATATGGCATATCAAAATTAAACAGGTAACCTTGTTTAAAATTTTCAGTTTGTATTCCAAAATCTTGAATCAGTCATAATAGTTATTTATTTCAAACGACATTGCAATCTTTTACTTCGATGGGTCTTTACTTCAGTTTTCAATTTGTTTGAGATCATGAAAATTAGATATTAAAATCGGATATTCTTTTTGACGTCAGCTTCCACGTTTTTTATGTAAAGGTTTCAAAGTATAAAGGATTATTTGAAAAACCAAAGATTCGATTAATTGGAGAAAGAATGCATGATGTAAGCGTTTTTAGTTTATGTATTTATTTTGTTATGTATGTAAGTATGTATTGTTGTGCCGTATAAAAGTTGAATAGGATTGTCAAATTAGGTCTTTTTTCGGCAAAGAAAAAGGAAAGAAAAAAGTATTATGCATTGCAAAGAACATGATACACAAAATTCGGAAACGGGGTGTAACTTAATTATACTAGAACCAATCCCCAATGAAACAAGTTATTATGTTTATATTTACAGTATTTACGGTACAAAAACCGGTCTGATTATAAAGTTCACGTGCAATACATTTTCTACAAAAAAGTTTTGGCAATATAGCATTTTGAATATGTTTTTATCTTAGTCTTTTGTAGAGGATTTCTCAATGAGCCACTTTAAAAGGTATTAATGGAATTGGAAAATACGTAAGGTTTCAGCTTTCAAATCGCACCGCAAGATATATGGTGGTATTGATAGAAAGGATATTGCACCCATTTTCACAGTTCATTCATCCCTTCAGTTGTAAATATCAGCTGATCTCATATAACTAATGTAAGATAAGAGTGTGCTTCCTCTTCACTCTTTATGGTTTTCTTTCTTGCCCTAAGTGTAGTATATTTTTGTTATTAGAAAAGCTTGGAACCACAAAATGATAACGTTCTGAAACGTCAGGAGAAACGGTGCCTGGTTAAAAATAAAAAGATGTGATTGATTTTATGGATATGTGAAGCCTTTTAAATTGCAAAATGAGTATGTATTTAGCATCAAATATTTTTATTTTTAATTTTTTCCTTTTTTTAAAGAAGAAAAAGACTCAAATATTACAACAAAGAAACATTAACTAGTCACTAGGTATCGCAATTAAACAGTCTTTTCTTTTGCGTTGATTGATATGATTATTTTTTTAAGGATGGATAATAATATATATGCATCACAGTAAACATCAACTGAAAGAGTGAATGCTTATCAAAACAGTCAATTGTTTTTACTAAAATCTTTTAAACTTCCTAGATTTTATTTGTTCCATTACATTTCTCTTATGCCCGTTCGATGTCAGGCGTGTTATAAATATTGCTCTCAATATATGTGTTTGCTTTCTCTTTTCTTTATCTGATATAACTATTTCTCATTAACTTGTTTTACGTTTTACCTTTTATATCATACTTCTGGTCACATACAAAATTGTTTCATCGAATAAAAAAGTTATGAAGCCTTTTATAAGTTTTTCGCCTGTTAGTATATTCACATCATTTGGCACAAGTACCATTATATTAAAGTATGCTCCATTTACGGTGTTGTTGTTTGCCAGAAGGGCATGATATGTTAATTCATAATAGATTGAAACCATAAAATATATTATTGTGTTTTCTTTAGGGACTCGTGTTCTGCATATTGTATATATATTTTAGTGTTTTTTAGCAAAGACACTTTACTATCAAGACATTACTTTAGTTATACAGGCCAAAAAACAAATTAATAATGAAATAGTTCACCATGTGCTATGATGGAATTCAGTGGTTACAAGGAGTAATTAAATATTAATTTGCTTTTCTTTAATCAAAAACATTTAATTTCAACATTGTAAATCAATTGGCGATATTCATAATAAAAATAACCCGAAATATTTAACAAAAATTCCCGTTCAACTTCGCTGTGCCATATGTGCACGCCCCGGAAACGCACCCCAACCATTGACACCAATTTTTAATTGTGCAATTGTGCAGTTATTCAATAGTTCTTTAGCTTCTTACCCTTTAAAGTTGAGAATTGACTTCTAAAAATAATAAGATACATTTTGAACTTTTAAGAGATATTATAAAACATATTAAGACAGAAGCACTTCAGAAAGAAGGATGCAACTGTATTAGTCAAAATGAATGTTCTTATTTTAAAATAAAATAAATTAAATTGCTACATGTATACTCATTTATTTATCAACTTTTTCGCCCCCTTAGTGTCACCATTGATGATGAGGAATAAATTTCCGAAATGTGCACATATAACACATCAAAATTAAACAGGTATTTTTGCTAAGTATTTACCGCTAAAAACGTATTTGTCGGTCAATTCTTTTAGAAATTGATCGATTTATTCTATCAAAAAAAATGATAAAATCTTGGATCTTTTAAGTTTGTACGGATGGTTTGCAAATTGTGTTTTAAGCAATGTGCCATTGATTTTCTGAATTATACATACTTAAATACGAATATAGAAATGTGATTTTTATCTCTGATCAACTATTCATTTCACAATCAATTATCTTATAAACTGATCATAACAATGAAAATACCTAATCTACGAAGCTATGAAACAGCATGAAGACATCACTTTGTAATTGGTAAGTACTTAACTTTCTAATTCACTGCACTAAATCTTTACAATGTTATCAATCATATTAAATTGTGATTACGTCATTTCCATTGTTGTTAAAGTTTTATATTGGATGAATATAGTTTACAGAATCATTTTAAATACAATCATAATTAATTTCTTGCAATCTGTCATAGAAATTACAAATTTGCTCAGCAAAGATAAAACTTGAATGATAAAACTGTCGACTAAATGATTAATATTTTATATCATTTTGAACCAACAGCACGTAATAAACAATTATAGTTGTGTGTAGCACAGCTTATTTTAAAACGTTAAAGCTGAAACAATGAGGTCTAATAATAAAATGATGTATTATTTATAAATTTCAAATTTGACAAGTTCTTTGCGATCTTAAGTAAATTTTTAAACTAACCACTAAGAAAAACAAGCCCGAAATATGCCAATTACTGTCTACTGTGTTACTTTATACCAGCCGTCAAAGGACGCCTAAATCGCAAATAAAGTTTTATTATTATCATACATAAAATGTCATATAATATTGTTTTGCCAACACCTTCCTGGAAAACTTATCGATTAAGACGTATACAGAAATCTTAAGAGATTGTATCAGACAAATGTAAACCAATGTTTTTGACATTTATTTCCGGGTTTTAGCTCATGCCTTTGTCAGAAAACAAATAATGCACTATGAGCTTTTCGTGAATAAACCCATATGTCCATTAAAGAACAACATTGTATTTGTATAAAGTTGTTATCAGTTTATTCACTATTAAGTGATAATATACTACAACATTGCTGATCATTGTTTTTGCAAAGAGTAAGTGCGAAATATCAAGAAGCTATTTTAAGTAAAATTTGAAATATAATTACAATAATGATGATTATATTGTTTTAATAGTAGTTTTAACAAAAAACATTTACTGAAAAAATAAAATTAACAAGACAAATATATAGAGATAAAGATATAAAGTTTTCCTATATAAAAATGATGATATAGATCAAAATTATTGAGCATAAATGGAATAAACAATTTCACTTTATTGATAAATAAGGTTATTATCTTGATCAAACACTAAAAGACAATGCTCAAGGGTACTTATATTGATTAATAAAATTCATTTTGGAAACTTGGTTAGCATTGCTATATTTCTTACATTTACAATTTCTTTAACCATTTCAGTTCAATTTCAGACGATATATCCTAAAAATCACCTTTTTAATATCTCAGTTTCCTGCCAACCTCCACATCGTCAAAATGGAATAGCATATGACCGCAAAGAGAGTAATAGAGTCATAGAAAGAAAGATAAAAGCAATTGTCACTATAGCAAAGTGAAATAATTTAAACTTAGGTTTTGTTGATCATTTACAAATCAATTCAACTTTGAGCCTGTTTAAGCCATTTGCTGTTTTTATGACTGTCACAGTGAATTTTACTTAAGTTTCATAGATAATTAATTAAATTTAATTGAGTTTGGTACTTTTCACTTAGCAACTGAAAATCGCTATGCACATAGGCGATTACCATAAGAACTCTGTAGAAAGAAAACTTTTGCAGCCAGGGGGATTTTGCGTTGAGTAAATCGTCGACGTTTACACCAGAAGTAATGTTTTTGTGACGCATTACGCCGTATGCGCAAAAGACCCAACATTTGCTTTGTTTTTCAACAGGTAAATTCCCCATAGCGGCAAATTTGCATTGTGTGAGCAATATAACATGGTCGACTAGACTTAAGTAAGAGAAAAATACCAACATAAGGAGAGGAAACAACGTTTGCCCAAAAATTCGGACTATTAAGATCTTTTTTTCAGTAACAGTTTTTTACAGAACAGATTTCGAAATCGTACTTAGACAGTCATCCAGATTGTATTTTGTGTTGAAACTTGGCTCTTCTCAGCCGTTTCTTAAGGTATCTTTTAAAAGTTCCGTGAAAGTAGAACAATATTCGCGGGCGATGAATCCTATTTTACAACCAAATGTCATTTGACTTATGAAACATTGATGTTTAATCGTTACAAATTCAGGTTTTCACACTTGTAGACAGCAAAGTTTATGAAACATAAACGCATTTATGACTCAAAGCGTCATTCTAGGTATATGTAGTTAAAACATTCAAAGAATGTTCAAAGAACAAAAAGAAGTTACATTTAACCTGAATGTATTTAACTGGTTTGCGCATTTTGAACGAATTATTTGAAATAAAATTTCAGGTTCTCTGATTAAAATAAAAAGAACTAAAAAGGCTTATATAAGAGTAAATGGTCTGGAAATTCATTTTTGTAGGATCAGATAGAATAAAAAGCAATCTTTTTTTTTTTGTAGGTATGTTTGTATCCTTGTTAAAATATTAAAATACAAACAATTCAACTTGGGTTTTGAAAATGCTTCAAATTGTCCTCAAGACATTGATCATAAGAGTTTGCTAAAAACTATAAAAGCAATTATAAATCACTGAAATTAACAACATGTATAAATAAAGAGTAAATTGTCTTAGAAAAAGAATCAATAAAGCGAATATGATAGTAAATCAACAAGGTCAGAACAGACTCAACAGGAAAAATGTATGTTGTAAATGACCGGAGTATATTCACAGAGTAACTGATCCAGAGTGTTTTAAACTGAACAAATGTTGTAAGTGATCGGGACAAACATTAAGTATATGGACAGAGTAACTGATTTGAAGAATAGACATAAAAGAACAAATGGTAATTGCAAATAACCGGAGTCAACTTCAGGTACGTATATGAACAGAGATACTGATTCGAAGAATATTTAACAGAGCAAATGTTGTAAGTAACCGGGGTCATTTTCAAGTATCTAAACGGAGTAACTCATTGGAAGAATACTTAACAAAGCAAACGTTATAAGTGACTAGAGACAACTTCAGATATATAAACAGTGTAACGGCGTAATGAAGATAATACTTAAAACTAAGGTTTGTTCTTCCATGCAAAGCATTCCGTAGATGGATTTGAATTTAGATTTAGTAACAGTGCGAGCAACCATAATCGCAAATGTATGATCCGGCTAGGGTTTGAATCTACGACTTCCAGCTCTGGAAGCCAACTCTCACTGAGCCACTGAAGCGGGTTGTTTAAAAGGACCAATTACGTAACACAAATGCTACATAAAAAAGAGAGTTTGCATGTAGAGAAATCAGTATTGAATTTATTTAAATGGTTGCTAAGACTTATCAATTTGATGGATATATCTGCATTAATCGATATTAAAAAAAACATATTTAAATAATATTAAGTATGAAACATAATTTTCATGAAAATGATCACAAGGTATAACTGTGGTTTTCATTTCAAACACTAAAGATAATTTTCATATAAAAATTCAATAAATTAGGCATCTTAATAAATATTATTGCATCAAACCGAAAATGTCATTAACTTTGAAATGGGATTATTTGGTTGACCAGTAATATTCACTATACTAAGTATAAGTATTTACATGCAATATGCTAATAATGAAAGTTTACTTCCTTGTTTTAAGACTATGTATAGCTCAATTAGATATGAATTTTTTAGAGAAGGGGCTGTAATTAATTCTAAACACATGTTATGCACGCAGTTAACATAAATCTTGACATGAAGCAACCAGTGCGAGCATTATCTCAATGTATGATCTGGCTAGGGTTTGAACCTATGACTTCCAGCTCTGGAAGCGAACTCTCACTGAGTCACTGAAGCTGGTTGTTTAAAAGGACCAATTGCGTAAAACAAATGTTAAAGAAAAAGGAGAATGTTGCTCTGTTTGCATGTAGAGAATTCGGTATGTCTGTGCCAAATAATTATATCTAATGAGTATTTTGCATTAAAAAAAGGAAGTTTGCACTGACAACTCTGTACTTCGTAACAACCAATACTTGGGAGAACACGAAACAAAACAAGATAATAATTAATAAAACCACCAAAAAAGATAATGCAAAGAAAAGAAAAACACATTGGAACTACTGATTATAAAATCCCTGGCTTTTAACGGGCATTTTAGGTTTATTGTCAAGTGATTATCTGATACGGATATAAATTATATAAGGTTGGTTATTACTGACATATATATATACAAATGACAAAATTTATCCCTTTTACTAATATCAATAAAATACTCCAAAGTATTTTTTTTGCAAAAATAAAAATCAGCAATCGGAATGTGTGAAGTGCTAGTATTTAGTCAAATTTTGCGGTTGTTTTCACGTTAATTTTTTGTATACGGAAATTATTAAGTTCCTTATTACAAAACATGTAGTATTGTAAAAGATGAGTTCTCTCTACAAGATTAAGTTGATAAAAAGTATTATAACTCAATCCTAAAATTCTCTTGACTTGGTTTTCTTTGATCATTTCTTTTCTATCGAAGAAATCATTCACACTTAACTATGAGCTACGAATGCCAAATAATTAATTGAAATGGAAATACCCAAACACATTTTTTCTTTAATTTGTCAATGTATTATTAAATTGGAGCACGTATTTGCAATATTTAAACCACGATACACGATTTGTATCGTAAATCATAGCGTTTATAATCTCTTTTGTTTGACAACATAATAATAAAATATATGCAAATTTAAAACATGTGCTAGTCAAAAGATGTAACCATGAAGGTCACACTAAACAAGAATGCAACTTGTAAATAAGTCACGTGATTACAACTTATGATACTATATTCAATAGATATAGAGAATATATGAATAATTCAACTAGTGATTAGGTGTTACAGAACGTTAAAAGCTAATTTTCGTATGACAATACTTTAAAAAAAAATTAATTTACAATGGTAAACAACTTTTTGGTCAGGGCTATATTATTGATATTTATAAAATATGTTGATTTAAAAAGAAAATCCATATTACGACGCGCAAGTTCGAAATAGATATTTAAAACATGTCTGGCATCAGACAATACATCCATCCAAGCACACAACTTATTCCCTGAACTTATACACTTTGTATGTTATCTCTTGGTTTTTAATTAACATTTAAATGTGCAACAATGCAAAATTTATATTTAATAAACTCGATTTTCCTAGCCGGTAAAAAGAAACGAATAAAACTGTGGAATGTATAAAATTTGAATTAGAATTCTTACCTCGCTTGTTGGCACTCTTGTATGTTTCATTCCTCGCCAAAGATGGTGGAGAATCCTAGCGTAGCATAACACAATGACTGTTAGCGGCAAGACGTAGGTACTTAATATTACTATTAGAGTCGCTACTTTATTTACTATTAGAGACGGCCAATTTTCCGAGCACTGATAATCCCCAACTTCGTCGACAATTTGTGAGGTATAAACTAGGAATGGTATTGATACTGATAGAGAAACTGCAATGAAAAGTGAATAATGTGTTAAAGATTTTTACAATATAAGTATTTAAAATAATTTTAAGAGAAATAAACAATAATTTTCGACATGGAGACTTTGAAATAAAAATCACAATTTCTGTAAATTAATTTAATGAAGAACAATTTAAAGTTGCTGAGACAATCCATATGAATCATAAAATTTGCACTCAAACAACACGCGAACACTTTTCGTCTAACAGCTGATAACTCATCACTACAAAGTATTAAAGTACTTTACGAAAACTCGACATGAAATTCAGAATAAATGGTGCAGTTTGTATTAAATGAGGTGATTGTAAAACATTTCTAAAAAGTATTTGAACCTTTATTTAATCATTTTTAACTGTGAAATACTTTTGGGTCTTCTAAACTTCTAAAAATCACAAATTTTCCCAACGTTCTACTGATCTTTGAAGTTAGTAAATTGTTACATTATTAGAGAAATTAGATCGCCCAAATTTGTTTTTTTACCTTTTTTTAATTTCTGAACATGAAACACTTTCGAAACAATTTTGATTGAAACACATTTACCAAACTAATTATGAATTTAGCCTCCAATTATCAAATAACAACCACGCATTACTTAATACAACCGATTGATCACGTTCCATATTACTATAGGCATAATCTTGTTTATTTTGAGACATTTACGTAATAGATTTTTTATGAAAATCGAGCTGTATAATTAGAAAAAAAGCTAAACTGAAACCCTAAATTGTTTGAATTGCATAATGGACATTTTATGTATGTATTATATGTCGATGTCGTTTGTCGCTTTGTCTCATTAATCAAACATTTGTTTGTTAATGTGGTTTATATCAATTTATCTCAATGCAAATTAGTAATTGCATCATTTTAATATAAGTCACAAAATGCACCGTTTTCACTTTAAAACGTCTGCAAGCTATATACGCTTGTCTCGTATTTCTAAGGTACTATAAGTTTCAGTTGGTCTTTTTCTAGTGATTGAAGATGGAGGCTTATCGCTTATTGATCACGGTGCCTAACCACCTATCCCACTTGAGGCAGAGCTTACTATGAAAAAGTTTTCAATCGCTGGCCGAAGGTTGGTGTGTGTTTTGGCACTCGGTTTGCCGACACAATTTCACGACTGGAAGCTTGGATATAAAAGAATCTTGATTTTGGCGATACATACAATTACTTTCATTTACTCTCTTGATCGCTATCAACAGTAGATGGTAAAGTGTGGTGTATTGCAATTTCCGGATCTTATTCGTTTACCATTTTAGGTTTTAGTAAAGCCTAGCATGGGAATTTATTTGTCGTCTGCTTGTAGTTACTAAATAGTTCTCAACATCGAGTCACGTGTTTTGTTGATCTTTTCCATAATTCAACAATTTGTGCAAGCCACAACAGTAATAATTTATTTTGATTTGTAGAAAATTAAAGATTTTAACGATATGCTAACAACAACTAATTGCAATAAAGCTTGCATATGTCATATTTCTTCAAGAATGCATTGCTTTTAATTTGTTGTTAAAATTTAACAATCATTCATCAAAAGTTTGAAAAAAATTAAAGAATGTCAAAATGTAATCCCAGATTAAATTATGACAGATCTGTTTCTTGATAAAATGTAACGTAATCATTAACTAAACGCAAGAACATATAATTTATATGGCAGATTATACCTTATTTCTACTACATCTCATCAGAACCCGTGTTGTAGCTGTTAATATCAATTAATCTGATTCAATATAATTACGGACCTATTAATCACTTGTTGCATAACATAAGGCCCATTTATCTTCATTAGCATGACTTTGAATTACAACAATATTATTGTTTAGTTCAATAAACATTTTCTACGAAATTGGTTCTACGTAGAAGAAAACTTAAATAATGCTATAAAATGTGGCTTTCAGATAATTGTAATTTAATAAAAAAGAAATGATAAAAACGTAATTCTATCCATTAGTTAAATAAACAAGCAATAAGTGTAATGAATTACATTGAGTAGAAATAAATGGATTGCATTTACATGTATTTTCTTGAGAACATACAAAGCGAATCAGTTGAAGTTGAAAAACGTTTCATTTAAAAGTGCTTCCCTAAAGATTATTCTGTTGTAGTTAAACGTGTTTTTTTCTGAAGACTTCAGAGCCGCGCGCGCGCGCGCGAGTGTGTGTGTGTGTGTGTGTGTGTGAAAAGTAATTCACTTTGATCAATCATTTAAAATTATTTTTTACCCGAATATTAACTGCCAATCAAAAAGTTATTTTTTAATTAAAAAAGGTTTACAATAACTAAAAAAATGAAACTTGTACGATCGTTAGGTTTCTAACAACCTTGACAATTACAAACCAAGAAATCGCAAAATTAAAATTTTAAAAAAATATGATACTATGTATTTCATCTTTACTAAAAGACTTGTAAATTTATAATTACAATTATACATATTTCCATACAGTAGGTCATTGATTATTTTTTTGCTCTTCGTTTGTAAACGCCTGATCTTTGATAAGGTGTATTTTGGACTACTGCTTCAGATAAACTAAATATGTTTCAATTTATCAGGGAAGTACATCACACCACCGCAACCATTTTTATCAATATATCGTTTTCGTCAAAAGTCGGAAGTTTGGTTATCAGTGATCCCTTTTTAAGCTTGTTTCGTTTATTCGACAAAACAAATACACAAATTTTAGTCCATTTTACTTTTTATTCTAACCTGAATGAAGTTAGAACAAGTAGGAGGTAATGCGTTATAAAACATAATTATCAATCTACCGACTATAACTTGTATCATCTTAATATTCTAAAGGATTTTTGTTGAGTAATGGTGTTTTACGCCACAGTCAGAATTATTTCACCCATATCAAGATGGTCAGTTCTGAGATGGCGGAGGAAACCGCAGGGGAAATCACTTACCTTCGACAAGCGAATTAACGAACGTTTCTACACTAGAATTTGCCCAATCAGGATGTGAACCGAGACTACATTGTTATTTATAAGCGCCCATCTTCAGCTTGTGAGCGAGGCGCCTTGTTCTTAACAATCTAAGTTCTTGATTTTTACTAATCTCAGTTTAATTTTCAGGCAAATAATATCAAATATTTTATGAGACATGAATATTTAGCCTTGACGTTTTCGTTGATTTGAACAAAATGGTGTTTTACAATCAGTAGGTTTAAAAACTTTATGTTTGGAAGTTTTAAGAAAGAAGAACTACTATATGTTATGACAGTTGCAGTGTGTGTGTGTGTGTGTGTGTGTGTGTGTGTGTGTGTGTGTGTGTGTGTGTGTGTTTTCTTTGTAGCAATGGCGGTTTCCTATTTCATTCTATAAAGTTATAATCACGATCCTTAAAAGCAGTGTGTGTGTGTGTGTGTGTGTGTGTGTGTGTGTGTGTGTGTGTGTGTGTGTGTGTGTGTGTGTACAGTATAATGTGCAAGTACACAGCCAGAAAAATATTTGAAAATACTATAAAATGCTAAAACCCAGTAAACATTTTTGGTTCAGAATACACATAAGAGAAATAACGCGTATCGTTTACCTGTTTAACTAATAGTTATGTAATAACATACGTTTGAAGACGAGAAAATAGAGATAATCTTTTCCAAAGGTCTAACCCTATAAAACTGATAAGAGTAATTCATTAAAGCATTGAGGAATAATGAGTGTAACAGGAAATGTGCAATACACGCATCTGTGGATGCACAAAATAATCTGATTTCCTGAGGGGATTCCTGCTTCATTTCAAGGTTGGTGTGTCACTTTGATCCGTTTCATCAGAGACTTGCCGGATCTTTTGGATCTCTGAATCAAAAGTGTTAAAATTGTTATTGTGCTGATGTTTTTGCTGATTATTGATATGATGATATTAGTTATTAGTTTTGTAAAAATCATGTCTTTTGAAATTTAGACGAAATATAAATTAAAGTTCTATGTATAGTAAAAAGAATTATTGTCACATTTCATGATATAAATTATAAAAATATCATCTGGAAAAAGCCCGGAAAAGTTCAATAACATGTATTCAAATAAGCAATAGGACTTAATTTTAAAACCCCATTTTTATTTTTATTTTTATTTTTTATTATTATTTTTTTTAAATAATTTTATTATGCTATCCGGTTTTAATTTTTTATTCATTTAATATTTTTTTTTTTTTTTTTTTTTTTTTTTTTTTTATTCATTTTTCTTCTTAAATTATACAGGAAATATACAGCATATCTACATCAAGTTTTGGAGTCATACTTGTAAAGACCTTAAATATATGTTAATCTACTCTCAAGTTTAAAATCCCAAAACCATTGATGAAGGTGTTTTATCGTTTAAAAAAAGCAGAAATCATATACAAGTAATTACAGTCACAGATTTGATAAACGAACTCACGCTTCTTTTAGATTATCTCAACATTCGGATTGGAATTCCAAAATTGCACCATAGTTTAAAGTAAAAACAGTGTGTTACTTTGAAGTGTTTCATCTAATATTTTTCGACTTTTGGGAAAAAAAAAATTAACAGCTTTTTTATATATCGCTTTTGTCATGACGTATGCATTGCTTTTTACATGAATATATAAAGGTTTACTTCACGTTTGTTTATGCAAAAAAGTGCTTTTGAAATCATTTAGAAATGTCTGACAAATTATATTGCACCGGAAGTTTTAAAAGGTTCATTTACGATAAAAGTATCGGAGAAGGTCTTTTAAAAAAGATTTTGGCCATGTTAGTAATCGCAAGTTAAAACAGACTTGTACTTGAGTCAAGCCTATCAACTGTAGAAGATAATCGCGGGGATAGAAATTTGTCAATGAAATTAAACTTTTTCTTGCACTATTTAACGGGTTAGATTCCATGTAATTTTTTAAGAAATAAAAGTTAAAATGATTTAAACATTTTTCAGGAAAATGAACTGTATTTACTGATTTAATCAAAGTCAGAAATTGTTGAAAGTCATATCTACCATTATTCGTAAAAAGAATGTTAAAAAGTTAAAAACTAGATGCTACGAGATGTTAAGATGTTAGATTGTAACAAAATTATAAAAATAACAATCAAAAAATAAAAATAATTGTTGACAAATAATGGTATTCTTATACTACGAACCGTCTCGCAAGTTTAGAGTTTGGAGACCGTGGATATAAACCGGGTCATATATAAAACTAAAATTTCAGATATTGTTTTCCCGCCTAGCGCTCTATATTAAGATCACAAAGTATCAAATTATTCACCCATTTCAGTATAATGTGACTAGGAGAGTAAAATGATTGTTTGCGGCGTGCTAACGTTATTTATAAGCACCTTGAAGTCGACCGCATTGCAATTGTACAAAGCAGACAATATAACACTCAAGCAACCTCTAATCCATATACAAACTTGATCTTAGTATTATCCTTCTTTTAGAGTCACTGTGACAGCGGATTGCTCAAAATTAAAAAAAAATAATGAATTTGAATTAAACTCGTTTTTTTTACGTACTTAAGTCTGAACTCCACTGAAAATTGCCATACGAATCCGCGAATAAATAAAATATTTCTGTAGATAAGAAACTGTTGTGGCTATAAAGATTTTACATGTCAATAATGGCATCGTTTACATCGGAGGTTGGAGGGTATGTTCTTGGTAATTCATTTCGTCGTACCCGTAAAAGAAACCACTATTTGTCTTGTTAATAAACATGTAAAATCCTCATAGCGGCATCTTTTACTATTAAATATGCATTTATACTATGCATAATTATTGCGTTGTGCGCATATAAATTAACCTTTACATCTAGACTTAAAAAAGTAAAAACAAATTGAATTTAGTTCATGTGGATTAGGTTTTTTATGAAAATTAAGCACAATTCGCTATCACGAAGACAGTGACTCTAAAAGTGAGAGATTAAAAACTTTCACTTCTCGCGAATAGCTGAAAATCGTGAAACAAAATTACAAGCGACCTGCATAGTTTCGTGTTTGTGTTACTTTGAACAAGATCTTGTTACAAATAATAAAAAATGATATAAATGTTTAGAGTGTTAAGTATATTTTGCTACTACATGCTGAAAGTCATTTATTTGGTGTTTTTGAATGAGTTTGATTGAGACAAGGTGAAAGACTACTTTTATCCCTTTTATAATAATTACATTACCAGGTGATAAATCGCTTAAAATTTGTTTGCCGATGTTTCCGCAACATATAATGTTTTGCTTCATTAGTTTTGCACCAATTAAAAAAAAGCGTGTGAATATATAAGAAAAATATTTTATTTGATACAAGGTAATTCCAGTGTTTAACGTCTTCATGTAGTCAATTATGTATACAGATATAATATGAAAAAACACAATGATGACTCTGTTATCCCTTGGCAATGTTTAAGGTCTTTCTTAAATGAACCATGTAGGCATAATGGATATTACGAGAAGATGATATTCACGCGTCTGTGTCATGATAAAAATAATCTGGACTCTCTAATGGGATTCGGAAGCTAAACAGTAACACTATTGTGTCACTATTAGATGTTCCATCTGATTTCTCGTTTACTTTTGGGAAATCAGAAATAAATGGTGGTCACAACTTTGCTGTTCTGATTAGCAAAAAAAATATAAATTTAATACTTGGTGCAACCAGACAGTGTCATTTCTATAATTCAAATCACAAAGAGATATTTGAAAGTAATGACTCTACAACACTAAATATGTTATCCCAAAATATTTCAATAATGCATCTACCGAGATTTAAATTGTTGCATACATCATGATAACATTACAATTTTTTCTTGAATTTTTTTGAATGATTTCAATCATGGCTTTTTTATTTGTGGTGCCTAAAAAATCAGAAATTTAGAAAAAAAAATTATTTATTTTTTTAGTTTCTTATTAATTTTTTTTTCTTTTATAATTTCAATGATTATAAAATAAAACAAGCAATTCAACACCAATAAAATGTATTTGTAATAATCTTCTCGAGAAGAAAATCAATCAAACAAAATTAGAAAACAAAATTTTATAAATTCATTTTGACCACCCGCTAGATTTGATGAAAGGTGTTGTTACGTATTATGACTCAAGTATTGTAAACGTCCTTATTTTAATTTTAGCGATTTTGGCGCTAGGATAGTAGTGCTTATTCAAATACACCATTAAAATACATGTTTTTGACTTATAGTCTGTTTCTCAAAAATTGTTTTGTGCTAATTTAAATCCACGCGAATAAGTCGAGAATGTAAATTGCGCTAAAATACGTACACGCTAAAAGTAGTACGTTTACAGTATATGTAATGATATATTAACTTTCAATTTTTCTGAACTAGTGCTTCCTACAACGATACTGCATGAACAATAAATCCCAATTTCAAAATGAAATTTACTCCAGGTCATAATATCTGATTTTTTTAGTTTACAGTGTCGTTATTGTGTTTCTGTTAGGTGTTTCGTTAAACTTTATTAGAAAAATTGTTACAACTTCACTGTTTTGATTGGTTGAAAATTGCAAAGTCATGCATTAACTTGACTGAAAATTTCTTCTTGTCATATCATTATAATAATTTACACATTAAAGCATTATTGACTTAAAATGATGACCCAAAAATATTCCAAAAAATTACTTTGATAGTGAATATATTGGATTTTATTCCCTTGGATGATTAATATTTCAGTAATGTGCTTTGGTTGTATCCCTTACAGATTAGATTTTTTTAGATATTAGTTTTATAATTTTATTAATTTTAAAACTAAAAAACCAAATGGAACAATCAATGCAATTTAAAAGCTAAAACATTTACTTTGTTAACGATAAAAAAACAAGAAGAAAACACAGTAATCAAACAAAATGAAAAACAATACAATGATACAACACTTACAGCTTTAATCACAAAATGTTTTTTAAAATTTGTGATTCATATACATAAGTTGACCACGTATCTCTCAATTCATTATGTATTAATACTCTTTCAACTTGAAAAATAAAAGCATTGATTTTGAAAAACAAAAGAAAGCAGAAAACATCATGTAGATGTTTGACAAAAAAACTAAATGACCAGAAACATGGATTATGAAACAAAGAACTAAATACTAAATAAAAGTTCGGAACCTCATCTTGAGAGCTTGAATACAAACAGCGCCCAAAATCTACATTTGACCTCTTAACTTTGACCTTTGACCTACAAAAGTTAATATGTGACGCAACACTACGCCTCATGTTGATCAACATGTCTTCCGAAAATCAAAACATAGATGTAATAGAAATAAAGTAGGCAAGGATTTACAGGAACAGACAAACAGGCAAACAAGAAAGATTGACATACAGACAGAGAAAAGACAGAGAGAAAGAAACAAGTCAGAAAGACAGAGAGACAAGTCAGACAGACACACAAAGACAAGTCAGACAGACGGTGAGACAATTCAGACAGACAGAGTCAAGGCAGACAGAGACAAGTCAGACAGACAGATAGACATACAAGTCAGACAGGCAGAGGGACAAGACAGGTAGACAAACCTAGAGAGAAACAAGTCAGACAGACAGAGACAAATAAGACAGACAGAGAGACAAGTCAGACAGACAGTGAGAGACAAGACAGACAGAGAGACAATTCAGACAGACAGACAGAGAGAGACAAGACAGACAGGCACATAGGAAGACAAGTCAGACAGACAGTGAGAGACAAGTCAGACAGACAGAGAGACAAGACAGACAGAGACGGATAGACAGACATGTCAAAGAAAGAAACCGATAGAGAAACAATTCAGACAGAAAAAGAGAAATCAGAAAGACAGAGAGACAAGTCAAAAAGACAGACAGACAGAGAGACAAGACAGATAGTCAGACAGACAGAGAGATAAGACAGATAGTCAGACAGACAGAGAGAGGGAGAGACAAGACAGATAGTCAGACAGACAGAGAGAGGGAGAGACAAGAAAGACACACAGACAAGACAGATAGACAGACAGAGACAAGACAGACATACAAACAAGCAGACGTGACAGACAGACAATGTGTTCATATACGCACCCAACTAATTTTTTTTGGAATGTAAAAATCACATACAGAGTTTTACATATTTCTTACCTGCCCAGACACCGATACTTATAAATAAAGATACTTTTGGTGTTCTCCAGTTCATAGAATCAATGGGATTAACAATGGCGTGGTACCTGTCTATAGTCATGGCAGCAAGAGTTAGGCACGTTGCATGTAGAGTTACCTGAAAAAATAATACCACTTTTAACAATTTGCAAACGGTGGATAATACTAATAGAATAAAATAAAATTGAATGTGATATAAGTGGCTCATTTAATCCGAATTTCAACTTTGTTGTTTGTTCAATATAAAGGATGTGTTGTTCAAATCTGTTTCTGTTCTTTTAGTCGCATTTTAAATTCTATTATAAAATGTGTATAATCTTATTGAATCATTTTTTTAATTTATAAAAATAAATAGCAAATTTGTTTTTTGTCAATATCATATATATATATATATATATATATATATATATATATATATATATATAAGACACTTTTGTAAATTTAAGTTTTAAAGCAGAGCTGTAACCTTTTTATTTTGTTTTTCGAAAAAAAACACTGGTTCATGGAAATAGAGTAAAATGTTTGCTGAATATTACGCGTTTAAAACTTATTATTTCACACTTTTTTGTATTTTGAGTAGGACTATGACTCCGGAATTATTATGTTGTTTGTGACGACGTTCAAGTCGCACCTAGTGCAGTACAAGACTAACAATAAATTAACACTCGCCTTACACATCTCATGCAGACACTTCCTTGTTCTAACCCTTTAGTTATTTATAAAACTGCCCTTCGCAAAAAGCTAAAATTTATCATTTCACGTTTACTAACATCGCAACCAGTCAGCCGAACAAATTTGATTAAGTGCACCATATTATTCAAGCATTTACGAAAATTTATTTCTATTTCCTTTAACAGACTTGCTCTTGTTGTAAAAGATTTATAAATAGCGTGCTCAACATAAATACACTCAACTACCACCTATTTCCTGCATGTAGCAAATTAATAACATTTTTACTTTTTCGAAGAAAATACATTGAAAGCAATTCATGTACACATTTTAATAGACCAACTACCCCCGACACAAGTAAATCAGACTGCACTTGAAACATTTATCGTGGAGAAAATTAAATTAAAACACAATTCTTATTTTTCATTTCCAATAAATGTGGAAATCCCAATGGATGTAAGAAATGTAAGGAATAATTTGTGTCTAACGATTTTTACTTTCGAATCGGTTAAAAAAAATAGAGCCAATTAAAACCCTCGTAATCAAGTTAATGTGCTAAGTCAGTTGGGAGCTAAGGTTCTTATATTTTTTAATAGCATTTGTATTGGTAATGATTCATTATGTGGGAAACCAGAGGTGGAAATGGCAATAAAGTGTTATTTTTTTCCAATACAGGTAACACAGTACTATTTTTTTCTTCCAATATAGGTCAGATCATGTTGTTAACAATGATTTATCTAAATCATAGTACAATTAGCGGAAACAATATTCGTAATGATAAGGAAACGTTAAAGAACACGTGAGGTTCATATATATATATATATATATATATATTTATATATATATATATATATATATATATATATATATATATATATATATATATATATATATATATATATATATATATATATATATCTTTGGTCAAAATAACCACTGCGGTAGCTCAGTTGGAACGGTGCTCGCTTCGCAAGTGGGAGGTCGTAGATTCGAACCCCGACGGGGTCTGACCCAAGAAAGTGGGTTGTTACTGTTCTGTCGCCAAGCACACGGTATATCGAAATGAAAGTTATGGTTTTTTTGGATGGTAAACTAAAATAAATGAGGTCCTGTGTCACGGATGGTGTGACACGATAAAGAACCCTGTCATCACGCAACGCACAGGCAAAACTACTGCACTTTGCCGATGTTTCGGTATAAGTGAAATGTTTTTGACTGGGACGTTAAACGTCATAACTCAACTCAACTCAATCAGCGGAAACAATATCCGACATGATTAGGAAATTTTAAACAACACATGACGTTCATTTTTTACAATACTAAGAAATACTTTATTGACTCTTTTTTGATCAAAAATACAATTTGTAATTATATTTGAATAAAATATAAGAATTGTCAGCTGATTATGATTTATTAGACGATACATCATTTAGTTATTACCGGATATTTGGAAGCACACATAAATTTTGTACAAATAAACTTTGATTTTTAAAATAATGACGAAAAATTATTAGATGTCTTCGTTTATTTTTTTAACTTAAAGAGAGAGAAGTTTACAGCACAGTTAACATGTCTAATTTTTTTCCCAGTCTTTTTTCCGATGAATTAAGAAATATATCAAATTTATTTATTCAAAGTAATTTGTAGTAGGTAGGAATGTTTTTACAATACTATAACAAAGCTGATTTACATAGGACGAGGTTTGTTATATATATCGTGTTCCTGTATGTTTTTTTTTCTAAATTAAGCGTCTTTAACTTACTCTGTACCTGCATTTCAAGTGTTAAATAACAAGTACTAATCAATGTATTTTGACAAAATAGATTAATAAATTAATAAATTTTAAAAGATAAAGAGAGGTAAATAAATAAGTAAATAAATAAATAAATAAATAAATAAAAAATAAAAAAATAAAAAAAAAAGAAGAAGAAGAAAATGAAAGAAAAGAATGAATAAACTTAGAAATAGTGATTGGCTATTTGAACAATCTTTGCTTTGGACACGCATATTTCCTGTTGAGGAACATGAATTTCTAAAGAATATGTTTTGCCTTTTGCCTATTTTGGAACCAAAATCACAAGTTTTTCCCCCTTTTATATCAAACAGTATAAACTATTGATCTGGCAATACATGTACATCTTTTCGATATATCGATTGCATCAATTGACGTTTTTTCCTTTTTCGTAATGCCAAAAAAAATTTAATTTAATTCTTGACTTTAAAAGGTGCAAAGTGGCGCAAGAATTTTTAAACAAATTAAAAAAAGAATTTGAAAAAGAATTGAAATTGATTTTTTTAATCAACTTTACTCAAATTATTTGCATATGCGAACGTTGTTTTGACTAAAATTTCTGATTTTTCAATAAAAAAGAACTTATCAATGACATGATTTAAGCAGTTGACTGATTTAAATTCAAATCTTTGTTGTAAGAGATTTTGTGATACGTAATACCTGTTAAATACCTTAGTACCTGTAGAGTCATCACTACCGACCAAGGCTCAATTGGTAGAGTGCTTGCTCCGAAAGTGGAGGGTAGTGGGTTCAAACCCCGACAGGGTCTAACCCAAGACTTAAAAGTGGGTAGTGACTGTTCTTTCGCCAAGCACTCGGCATCACGAAATGAAAGTCACGGCGGTTCTTTCGGATGGGAACTTAAAATGAACGAGGTCCCGTGTCACGGCAGACGTGGCACGATAAAGAACCCTGTTGTATACCATTAGCGCAAAAATTTCTGCACTTTCGCCTTTAGCTGGCGACGTCTCAATATAAGTGAAATATTTTTGACTGGGACGTTAAACACCATTACTCAACTCAACTCAACTACTGACCAAGACTCTGCATTTACAAAAGAAATTTGAATTCTGTCAGACAGCTTCAGATTCTGCAGATCAACTCATACTATATTTCGAAAAATATTAAAATCTTAAAACACGGTTGAAAACTTTATTAAAATAACTGTATTTTAACTCATGAATCTAAATAAATGTAGAGCAGGGATCGATTTCAAAAACAGTGGTCCATTCTCCCAAAGGTCAGTTAAAAATGTAAAATCAAGAAGACTACTTAAATTACTATTGAATATCTAAGAATAATTCCCTAACGGACAGTACTCCTTTGAACATCCGGGTCATTATACAACCTCACGACAAGAAGTCATTTTCTCCAACTGTAAATTGAATTTTAAGCCAAAATGAATTCTCTCGATTATATATTATCATTAGAATTCATTTGTATTGTTCAATGCTAAATAACAGCAGTTCTGTTTTTGACATGTGGCAAATGTTTATACATAAATATATTTGTATTTAAATTAAAAAAAAATAAATAATAAACATGACTGACCTTCCTATGAACCCCAGAGAATACCATTTCTGGTAAAAGTAATCTGCAATGACTAAAGAATGTAGTGAAAGTCCAGTGGTGTAATTATAATGCTCATCAAGGGCCTTAGTCATCTTATTTTTTATCTCATTGATACACATACACACGCACATTTATAGAACCTAAAATAAGCTTTACTTGAACAATAGATGATCTAAACAGTCACAAATTTATATCATTATTATTTTTTTTATTATTGTTGTTGTTGTTGTTGTTGTTGTTAGTGTTGTTATCATCGTCATCATCATCATCATTAATTTTTTTTCTTGTTATTATATATATTCTTATTTTTATGATTATATATATCACAAAATACCTGTCCTTGTTAAAATTTACAATCCTACTAAATACAAGTTAAATCTATGACAAATGACAAAGGAAGTTAAAATAAGTGGACTTTCATCTGGAAATTTACAATGGATGCTTTGTAAGAATAAGCAGCTTCTAGCTAGCTAGCTACACCCGCCACGTGTGAAATCAAAATTTAGAATGAAAGGAACGCAAAACTATGAGGCGTCAAATATATGCAGGATAATTTTAGATACAGCGACATCATACTCATCAAAAATATTGTGATGACGCCCATAAAAAATTAAGGACCTTAACATTATTAATGATTTAGAAAGCATCCTTGAATATTTTTTTTCAAACTTAATAATTTCTACAAGTCAGTTGATGCAAAGCAGTAAAATTCAACAAAAGAAAATTGGTTTTTATTATAAATGACATGTGGTTAATTTGGTATTTCATTAAAAAAATAAATTGATAAAAAAAATTTAAAAAATATTATCATTAATTTGAAAGTTTCTGTTCTGACATTTAAGTCCTTGGTTAAATTAATCGGTTTGCAACAAGCGTGCATCCTTATTAACGGAAAGTTATTCATCAAAGGCAAAAAATTCTTCAATTATTAAAACTAAAAACTATTTCCTCGAAAACTATAAACTTGACAATTAATTATCTGCCGGGAGAAAAAAAAACCAATCATTTCCTCTTTTGACGAATATGATTTTTATTTTTCATCAGAATTCAGAATTTTAAGAAAATCTCAAGAGGATTGTTTTATTTGACAAGCATTTTTTTTCCACAAAAGTACTAGATTATTTGACCCCTGAGATGGTTTACAATTTACATGTTTATTGCCGGCCTTTTAAGAAGTCATGTGAAGATAGATAATAAGTTAGTTTTGGCAATCCTACGAACTATTAACGTAAATCATTTCAATAAGAAATCACAGGTTCATATAGAATGTAAAAATTGTCATGCTAAAATAATACAAGGTCAAATTTCTCCAATATAATCATTTTGTTTTTCAATTCGAATGCTAAGCTTTTGGCACATCTGTTTCTAAAGAGAGTCAAAATTGTCATGCTAAAATAATACTGGTCAAGATGGTCAAGATTTATTATATAAATATTATCAGTTTGTTTTTAATTCCTGTTGGTTGTTTTTACTACTTAAACCATATTTTTCTATAATATTTGATTAGTTGTCTTTTCCTGTGTCCGTTTTAACATATATATGGACAAATTGTGGCATTTTATAATACAAAAATGCAGTTTAACCGTATGATAAGTTTTTTGGAACAAAAATGGTCGAAATATTGCATTTAATAAATGCAATTTAACCATATGCTTTATTTTCGGAACAATTTATGGTCAAAATGTTGCATTAAAAATGCAGCTAAGCATATTGGCCGGGTCTGAGCAAGACTTGAAAATTGGTATTGACTGTTCTTTCTCCAAGCACTCAGCATTTAGAAATGAAAGTCATGGGGTCCTTCGCAGGAGACCTTAAAAACCAATGCCCCATGTAACAGCAGGCTTAGAACCCTCACTTCACATTGCCATAAGCACACTGCAAAGGTAAAAATTTCTGCCACTTCACCTTAAGCTGTTGACGTCTTGATATAAGTGAAATATTCTTGACAGGGACGTTTAACTCCATAAAATCAAATCAAATAACCACATTATTAATTTTCGGTATATTTGCATTTTTTACAAAGTATGCAATATCGTATCGGATTTTTACCGTGACTTTTTGCGAACTTAGGACTAAATACATTTTGTAGTTTCAAAAGCGTTTATGGATTGAATGTCTCTTACCGCCTAGGTTTATATCAAGCTCGGAGCGGAATGTAGTGTAAAAAGTTTTCGTTTTGCATGCTGACCTCGATAGTTTTCTCCAAGCGATCCGGTTTTCCCCATCATCCCAGAAATGACAGGTTCGATTTAAATGCGTAAATATTGACAGTGCGTCAATACAATTACTCCAACTCTACTCTACTCCATTTTGGTCTTAACAACCAACTTAGAAGTGTTTCTTTCGGGCTAAAATCGGCATTCACCAAAAAGAGTGGAGTGGAGTAATGGTGTTTTACGCCCCAGTCAAGAATCTTTCACTTATTTCGAGGCGGTCAGTTCTTGGATGGTGGAGGAAACCGGAGTGCCCGGAGAAAACCACCGAACTTCGGCAAGGGAACTGACAAACTTTCTCACACTAGGATCTGTCCCGAGTGGGATTCTAACCCAGGCGGTAAGAGGCACTATGATCCGTAAGCGCGCGCTTTAGACCACTCGGCCACCGATTTTGGCAGTTACTAGTTAAAAATGTTTGTCAATCTACTTGCCAAGGTCGGTGGGTTTCCCGGACACTGTTTTTCTACGCCATCCTACAACTTACCTGCTCGATACAAGTGAACGAATCTTGACTCGGGAGTAAAATCACTACTCTATTAACAACGGCGAACGGTATAAAAATATAAATCTCTCACTATAGATAAAAACGTGGGTATTGAAAACAACAAATATTTACAATAACTTTAATAAAACACAAACACACCAGTCCTTGTCCAAATCACAATCCCCAAAACAAAGCAAAAACTTTGAAAGCTGGCAAATATAGTTATACACGTGAACTTCCATCAAGGAAGCGAGGCCGGGCGCTCCGGTAGGGCAAGTACCCCCTTTAGAAATCAATACACGTATACCTGGCCTACAAGGAACGGTTCAACCTGTATGCGACGTAGTGAAGTCGGGCAAGTTAACTATTTACGAAGTTAGTATAGGTTAAAGTTAGGTTGATGTTTGCAGAAATTTGGTGGCACAATTAATGTAAGCAAAAATATTGCATAAAATTTTTTTCAATATTATAAAAGAACCAAACTATCACTTGTAAACTTAGCTTCACCTTACATCGTTTCATTTCTGCTATTCCGATCGGAACTTAGATCTTTCGATCGGGTTTAAACTTATATATATATATATATATATATATATATAAAGTCAATAAAATGCGTATATATTACGTATATATTGAAAAAATCATTCTATGCCAAATAGCAATTAAATTCAATCCTTTGAGAGCCGAAATAATAAAACATTTATTTGAACATGAAAAACTTTACTAGGGAGATTGCTTTAATGAAATTAGTTCTTTCTATATTAGATATGAAAGTATAGTTTTTCATTTCCATTAGATCATATTTTGTTCATTTCTTCCAGTTATAGTTTCCTATA